>WBMW01000091.1:84098-298537 GCA_013396635.1 Penelope pileata
GCTGCAGGGCGCGGAGCACTACAAGAGCGAGATCGAGCGGCTGACCCGGGAGCTCTCCGAGACGACCCACGAGAAGATCCAGGCGGCGGAGTATGGGCTGGTGGTGCTGGAGGAGAAGCTCACCCTCAAGCAGCAGTACGACGAGCTGGAGGCGGAGTATGACGGCCTCAAGCAGGAGCTGGAGCAGCTGAAGGAGGTGAGCGACCCCCGGCTTTTGTCCCTCCCCGGGGGCCGCGGGGCTGCCCACGCGTGTTCCCTCCGGAGGGAGCCCTGCAGGGGGGCGGGAGGACGCGCCCGAGCCCTGCGCGCTGCGGGCTCCCGTGGGGAGGGGAGCGCGGGGCTCCGGGCTGGGGCCGCAGCCCCTCCGCTGGGAGCCCCAACTCGTGCTCCTGGCGTCTGCGGCCCCGGGGCTGCACGGCTGCATCGCCTGAGGAAATGCAACCGCGGGGATGGTGGGAGCTGAGCAAACGCAGGGACGTGGGAGCTGTGTAAACAGCTGTCTGCAGTGCATGGGAAGGGAGACAGTTCCTTCTGAAGTTATTTATAGAACTGCTTTATGCCAGCAGCTGGGAAGCGCTGCCGTTGGGGCAGGTAAAGCAGCCGTACCGTAGCCCTGAGGTCACCCCCAATCAGTGGGAATTAAACTTCTGCGTCATGCTGTGGGGAGGAATGCGTGATGTGAGAGGTGGTGTGAGTTTATCTTTTGAATGTGGTCCTGTGACATCCAAACATGCGGTAGGTGAGTGCTACGCCGAACCTTTGGGCTCTGCTGAACACGATTCTGAAATGCCATCCCTCTTCCTATGCCCATCATGAAGGGAAGTAGCGTGAGGCTGAGGCCGTGCCCATAGACGGGACCTGCAGGAGGGGTGCACACATGCAGCACTCACAGCTCCACATCTGACAGTGCTCTGATACGGTATCAGAATGGAAATGATTCCATATTTCAGGCAGGGAAGGTAAAGTGCTAAGCAGATTTTTCTTCCAAATGTAAAAGGAATATTTTGTTCTACAGAAACACGCCGCTGTGTATAATGTACAGAGACTCTCTTCAGCCAGAAATCGTGAGCACATTCCATATGGAGGGGTCACTTAATAATCATAGATCACATATGAGTGTTCTCCAGAATATCACCTTTGATGCACTCTTAGAAGCATTTTTTATAAAATAAAGATTTCATTTTACTTGCAGGTAGATGTGTATTGCTACAGGCTTGCCTCAGTGACCACAAGAGTTTAAAAATTCTATTTTCAAGAAGAAGAAAGCTAATTTTCAGAATAACCCATTCAGCTTGGTCATTGCCTCCCCACTGTTGCTGAGCCTGTGCAGGAGGCTTGAGACTTGGAAACCAATGGTTGCAGACTCAGGGATGGAGGTCAGTAACTCGCAGGGGCACAGAGGCAGTGCTGCTTGAAATGACCTGGCACTAACTGAGGAACTGCGGGGCAAACGCCCGAGGCGATTTCTAGGGGGAAAAAAAGATAAGCAGCACTTAAGCAGGCTGTTATCTCATCGTAATAATGTAAAGAAGACTGATCAGAAACAAGAGATGACACATCAGTGCACATGGCCACAGGTAGAAGGAACTGAGTTCAAATTATGGAGCTGGAAGGGTTAGTCAACATGGTTCACTGAAATCAAAGATGGGCGCGAGTTCCCTTCCTGTTTACTTCCCCTTGAAGTCAATGGGATTGTGTGCTCTGCAGCGGTCCTGCAGGGCCGTGCCTTCATGCTGTGCCAACCACAGCACAGACGTGGAGATATCCATAGAGAGGGGAAGAGCAAAAATCCTGTAGCCTGCCTGGTGCCAAGCCAGAGAGCAGCCACTCATTGCCAGGTCAGGCCTGAGGCTTTCATTTCCAGAGCTCTCCATCGCTGCAGATGAGGCATTTCCAGCCTCCATGGAGGCTCCAAGAGATGTTCTCTTGCTTAACAGGAGAAACTGCACTGATTCCTACCGCACATGCAGCCCTTCAAAGGAGAGTTTGCTCGTATTCCTTCCTGTCACTGTAATGATTTTCTAGTCTTCTGTGTTAACACCTCCATTACGACTGTTCCTTGAGTGCAGATCAGATTCCTAACAGTGAGCAGAAGCAAATGGTGCCCGTGGTGGCATTAGCGAGGCAGAATTTGGTTGGAGCTGGTTTGGGCAAGCTGTGTTGTGGAGACTTGGGGGCATAGATTGTTGGTTTGTAGGGGTCTGTCTGGAAGCTCTCAAGCAAATTGACAGAAGCAGCCTACAGCCAACTTTTTAATGGTCTCCCTCCAAACTGTGTGGAGGAAGGAGTGTTGTCCTTCCTCTGTGTGCTGTCTCCAGCAGGCACTGCAGGGGATGTCCTGGGCTGTGGCCTGGGTGTGGTCTGCATGGTGGGACCTCAAAGAGCCAGGAGGAGCCAGGAGCATGCCTGGTGTGACAGTGAGGATTTGTGCTTCCCCTCTCGTCTCTCTACGTTTGTAGCCTCCCTGGAGTCAAAATGAGGTAAAGCAATGAGACCTCAGGTGTGTGCTGAAACAGATGGGTCATCCAGTCAAGAGGAACAGTGGGTGCAAGGGTGCGGGCAGAATTATGCTTAGAGCTATTACCTCTTCTTGTGCAGACCTTCCCTGAGCAGTTCATTTACTGGGGTCGAATCTCATCCTATATTTTTATTGAGGCAAGTCTTCATTTTTGAACTACTTTGTTATTAGATTCTTGTGTTCTGCTGTCAGGAGCTCATTGTATTTGTTGCTGCCTGTCTTTGACTACTTAGTCATGGCCTAGACATCTGAAGTCTTCTCCTGTGTTCCTTGGCAGTTCAGAACTCAAGTGGACTTCAGTGGGGCTTTCTCCATATGGATTGCAATACAGAGTCACAGCTCTACAATAATTTCCATTGCTGGAGAGCAAAATGGGAATGTAAGACCATTACAGGATGTAGAATAAAAATAAATTGCAATACATTACATTAAATATTAATACTTGTATATAGAATATATGCTACCCACCATGCAACATGAGTTGTTCTAGTAACCGCTGACGTTTCTTGCTCTTTGTTTAGAGGTCTCTGCTTTAGCCTAAGACTTGGATGTTTTGGGGCCTGAAGTTTTAAACAGTGACCTAGTAAAGGCTTCTTCAAAAATAGAACAGTTGTTACGTGTGTAAGCTGTCCAGGAAAGACTCGAAAAATCCATCAGCTACCATCCTCATGTTTTGAAAAGTAAAGAGTAGGAATGTGGAAGGGTGCACTCTGTTGTGTTGACTTAACAGCCTTTGGCGTTGTGAAGTGGAACACTGGTGGTCCTGAAGTTAAACAAGACTGTAGGAATAGCGGTAAAGAAAACATTCTTATTTTAAAGCTGTATTAATTTTGCAAGTTTTTCAAATTTGTTTATTTTTCACTCTGTAGATGATGTTTCAGTGCCTTACTCAATTACATCTCAAACTAGTGGAATTTTGACTCTACAGTAAAAATGCTGTAGCTTTAGGGCTCCTGTTGAGAAAGTTGTTTTAGCAAATGTTCCTTTTGACCTGCAGTGAGTAAGAGTTCAGAAAATAAGACTCGTTGCTGTTAGGCATGTGCTTAAAGGTAACCTGTTCTACAGGAGTGGGAGTTTAATTACCAGTATATTTTGTGGACACCATTTTTCAGCGTTTTTCATATTTGTAGTTTGAAATGTTTATATTGCATTTGCTGTAAGGACAATCTTTGTTGTTTTCATTCTTTTAATGAAGTATAAAATGGCTTCATATTGATCTTCTTCACTGGGCAACCTGCTGTAGCTGCTGTGCTTGAGCAGGGGGCTGGACAAGGTGATCTCAAGAGGTCCCTTCCCACCTCAGCCACTGCAATTCTGTGGTTAGTGGCTGTGCAGTGGTGGCCTGCAGTGTTTTTAGAAGGGAGCAATACCAGTCACCTGCAGCCATGATAAATTGGGTATTGAAAGCAGCTTTGGTGCTGAACTGTATGAGGTGTCTAGACCTGGGAAATCCTAAGCAGAGATTTCTCTTTGGAAATCAAATCATGAACGCAGCAGCTGAGCAGATCCTCAAGTGCCTCTCCTTGGGTCCCTCTCTGACTAATTTAAGTAGTTTCTCACTCAGCTTCTTGGCTTTTGTGCATTTTGTTCTATGGCATCAAACTCTTCCGCTGGTTTACACATAGTGCTGGCTATCTGATTTTCAGGTTGAGGGTGCAGTTTGGTCCTATTACTTTAAACCCAAATTTGTATCCTTGGTGAATTATTGTAAACCAGACTATTGGTGAGCAGCCCCATCCTTTGCAGGTCAAAAATTTGTGTTTTCTTTACCTCACAGAGATATTGCATCAATGACTATGAAATGCTTAGTCAGTTTGGTAATGTAGCTTCCACAAATAATTCTTGGTCTGCGACTGGAAAAGGAGTAGAGCTGAAGCTGTTTGGCAGCTTCTGTGCTGTTTATCTCTTCCCTGCACTGCTTCTTTGCAGGTGACTCAAGCTCCATCTCCTTGCTCCCCTGACAGTGCTGCCCCAACTCTTCTCCAAAGCCCTCTGTTTGCAGCTTCTTCTCTGCCTTTTCCATCTTTGAAGTGTGCAGTTGGTGGGGCTTTCTGGATCCCAAAAAGACAGAACAGTGTCCCAGACACAGCCCTGTTAAATGGGTGATTGCTCTGTGCACCTGTCTGCACCACAGGATGCTTAGGAAAGTGTGAAGTGGTTCATATATCCCAATGGGATATTCTGAATTGCCCCCAGAGATGAATGTGTCCCAGATATGTAACTCAGGAGCTGTGAACTGATGCCATCTCAGTATGTGTTTATGCCTGCTTTCAGTGGCAGTGTATGTGGGATGAGGCTGACCATTTCCAGCACCTCAGCCTCATCTCAGCCCTTTGGTGTCTGCTCACGCTGTGGGACTCAGAAGGGCCATGCTGCCTCGCCCCCAGCTCAAGAGGAGGGCAGGGAAGGGTGCACGAGCTGCAGGCATGGAAGGACAGCAGTCAGACACGGCAGCGCTGTCACCTCCAGAGCCCAGCCAGCTCTGCCTCTGAGGCACACACTGCTAATGGAAGAGGGCTCACCCAGTTCCCTTTCACAGCTGGCCTGGTTAGGAGAGGAGAGCAGGGCAGTGCAGGAAACTGTTACATATGGAAAGGAGAGCAGAGAAGGCAGCAGTGATACAGCCATTGCATAGAGCTTGCACAGTGCCTGGGTCCAGAAGAGCCCTAAACAGCAAAGACTGACAGGGCTTTGGGTGCTCCTCTGCTCTTCATCCGTCACTGTGCTTTCCTCTCCTCATAACCACAGGCCTGTAACAAACTGAGCTGAGTGAAGCACAGGACCACACACAGCACTCGTGCTGTGAGGAGAGGCTGAGGGAGCTGGGCCTGCTCAGCCTGGAGGAGAGAGGGCTCTGGGGGAACCCAGCAGCAGCCTGCCCAGCCCTACTAGGGGGTTCCTGAGAAGGCAGAGCCAAGTTCTTCACTGTAAACTGTGGTAAGAGGACAGGAGAACTGGCAGAGGTTGAACCTAGAGAGGCTCAGGCTGGGTTACAAGAGGAGTTGTTTCCCATGAGGACAGGCAGTGGCACAGGTTGCCTGGAGAGGTTGTGCTGTCTCCTTCCCTGGGAGTTTTCAAGCCACAACTGCATAACGGCCCTGAGCAACTCAGTCAGAGCTCAGAGCTGACCCTGCTTTGAGCAGGAAGCGGGCCTGCATGAGAAAGGAGGTAGGCAGCAAGGGGCCTGGGACATGCAGGGTCTCGGGGAGCACCCACTATTCCCATTTCAATCCCAGCAGCAGCTTGCTGTGAGTCACCCATGCATAACAGCATGCTACCTGGAAATAGTGACCATTAGCAGATCCATAGCCTTGTTCTGTGTCTGAATTTCACTTTTTTTTTTTGGTTGTCGCTGAGCCTGCATTGGCCTAGGGTTAGTGAGGGAGTGATGTGCTTCTCTCTCAGCAAGACAGCTCTGCATCTCCCTTTGTCATCCCTGTCCCTGTCCTGGCTCTCAGATGTGCAACTGTTTATACTGACCTCGATTAAAAATAAGTGAGAAGGGAGTGGATGCTATCCATAACCAGACCGAGTACACAGTGTGGTTCACAATACGTTCCCATAAGCTGCTTTACCTGCATAGCCAGAAAGTCAGTGTGAGGATAGGAATGAATGCCAGAGAAATTGGGGGACAGAATGAGCTGCTTAAACAGGTACCGATGTTAAAAGAGATCCTTATCAAATTGTGGCAGGATGGCTTTCTCTGAAGGGAAATGCATCCTGTGCATTAGCCTACAGAAAACGTAAGCAGCTGAAATCATTTTATGGGAAATTAGGGCTCTTGCTGGAGCTTTGGCAGCATGCAAAGAAAAATGCACATGAATCTTTCTTTCTTTCTTTCTTTCTTTTTTTTTTTTTTGAAGGGACCTGTGTTGCCAGTTGCTCTCACTAATTGCATCGTATCTTTATGAGCCAGTATGGAGGAAAACGTAATTTGTCAGACGTCCTGCAGTAGCCAGCCCTTAAACAATGGTAGCTATAAATGCTTGGATCTCACATACTAGTAAAACAAATCTAAATAGGGTTCATTTTGTTTTCTCCCCATAGCTGAATCATTTTCTTACTTCCATTGTTCTATGAAATTTTCTGAGAAATCCCTCTCTAATCTGAGGATTCAGATTGAAGCATCCATGTGTTGAACTCCTCTGAGATAACTGGGAGTTGCAACTGGAGTTAATGTCACAGAAAAGTTAATTTTCCTTAGATTTTCTACAAAATATCAGATTAGTAATGAATCTAAAATGACTGATTGCAGTGTTAATGGGGGAGCCAGGCGTTGTTATTGTGAAGTACTTCCTGTTTAAGACTCGTGAATGCAGAATGATGGCCACTGAATAGACTTAATTCTAAAGGTCTGCATCTGTTTGGCATTAAGCCTTTTATAATGAATTTTGAAAAAATAATTCACTACCATCTTTTCACTCTCCTTTACGTGAGATATTTTTCCTTCCGTATTGCAGTGTAGATTTTCCTTCTGTGATGTGTGTGGGTGGGTTCGATCTGTATGCAGAACAGGAGTCAGACTTAACACCTGGCTTAATGGAAAATGCAACTGGGGGAAAACGATGGAGAACATAACATCTGGCATAAAACAGTAGTTTGTGAGCATTCATCAAGGAGCATTCTCAAAGTCAGATGCATAGACTAAATTTGCACCTGGCCAACTTTTACGTCCTGTATGCAATTGCCACTTGGAGGAAAATATATGCAAGTTATTATGTTTTTTTCTGGCTGTATTGAGGACTTCTAGAAAAAGAGCTTGCTTCTTGAAGAACCCCTCAGGTTTTCAAGCTCACGTGTGTCCGTTTAATCACCTCATTTTTCTGTCATGTTTTTGCATTGGTGTTTAGTTCAGCCTCTGGACAACGGAAGTGAAGTATGAATCACGTCTGTTTCTGCATCCCTCATAGCTCTGCGATGCTGTAGGGCTTTGCTAAGAAGTTGGCTTTGCCATGAGTTTCCCTTCCGGATTGGTCTGATACCTGAGGGGGTAATGCTTAATTCATACAATTCTATGCTATCCATTTTTTTTCTTCTCAGTGATTTGAATTTATAATAGCAGAGATGAAAAGCATGCATTCATTTCTGTTGAACCACCCTAGATTTGTGGCGTGACTTTTATTTCCCTCATTTTTCCTCATTTTCTTCTGAACTCCACAACACTGTATTTTACAGGGGAGGAGAGAGGGCATATTCCTAATTTAGAGGAATTGATACGGCATGCAATGAGATGAATGTTCCCTTTGTCCCTTTACCCAGGACAGCTTGCATTGCTAGCAGCAGATGACTGTGAGGAGAAAACAGCAATTTTTCATACTGTCCTGTGAAAGCAGTCCAGAGTACAGACCAGCTACAGATGGAAGCAGTTAGGACAATTCCAAAGGTGAAAAACACATCTCTGCAAGGGCAGGTGCCTAAAGCTGAAGTAAGCAGGTAGAAATGAAGCTGGATTGCAGGTTAGTGCTTTAGTGGGAGCTGTGCTCCTCTGTGGAGGGTATTACTAAATAAAAATTTCATAATTCTAATATTTGTCCTTCTGAATGTCTTTCAGTGTTGAAGTTTAACTGCAAACCTAATAGTTAAAGGAAAAGGCAGGTTTTAGGACAGACCTGTTAAGACTATAAACACCAAAAGGCTTTTGCTAAGATGGAAATTGGTCCATTCGTGCTTTCTGCATACCTCTTGTGGTTCCTCCTTCTCTGTCTGCAGCCTTTCACTTTCTTTCTCTCATTCTATAACAGCATTCGTCTCTTGCCCATGATGGTTTATGCTCTTTTTTGTCTTCCCCTTTTCAATCTCTGCCCTATCTCATAATTAGTGTAGATTTGCTGCTCCGTAAGAGACTGAGCTGATTTTTCTTAATATTGAAGACTTTCTTTGTCATTGTGTGAAGGCAAGAAATCTGACCATCTGTAGCAGACTAGACCTTCCATCCCATGTCCTGGTATTGCAATGACATGAGAGGATCATAAAAATGCTTAGAAATGTTGTTTTAACACAGGCTGAAAATGAAACAGCAGATTTGTCAGCTCTGCTTTGTAGCAGCCTCGCCATTAAACTGATCCTTAGAAAGATGGCTTCTAAGGCAGTTTTAAAATTGATTGGTTGATGGAGTGCACAGGAAGATATCTTTTCTTAATGTTTCAGAAAAAACAACTCTGTGGGTTTTTTTTTAATCCCCCCCCCACCCCCCCTTCCCATTGTTTGATTTCTGAAGCCATTTATTTATTTAACCCCAGACAAGAAAACTGATGCACAGTGAGATTAGTTAATGCACTTGAGCCCTTGTGATCAGGGCTGGGAGTGGAACCCATTACCCACACAGCCATGCCATACCCTCTCCATCCTTTCTCCTTTGAATCACCCATGCTGTACAGCTGTGTTAAACCCCTGTGCTCAGCAAGTAGGTTTCCAGTGCTAGGAGCAATGCATACAACCCAATGCTTAACCCTGAGGTGTAAAGAAGTCTTCATTTACCAGTTAGTCACCTTTCACTTCAGTCAGTCACTTCTGGGGTCATTTCAACTAAATTATACGGACTCCATAGCTCTTTCCTGTTCTTTTTTTGTCTATTTCTTTATTTTTAATTTTGTGCTCTCAGAAATCACAGATGACACATGGCAGGGGCAATGCTGTGCATTCAACATGCACTGTGGGAAGTTTAGCCACCTCCCCACAGGATTTTGTTGGTTTCCCTAGTTACTCTGGGTGGGTTTAAATTTCATTGCACTGAGGATGAACTGTGATGTGCTCTTTGTCGCCACTGAGTGATGGCTACCTCCATGGAGGGCAGTTGGAAGCTGTTAACAGTTGCAGCTTTAACTTGTTTTGGATACTTGGAGGAGGAAAACCAGCTCCCAGTTGTTGCAAAGCTCAGCTAGGAAGATGGAAAAGAAGCAGCAAACCTCAAAGAGTGAAGTTAGGAATTTAGGTCAGGCAAAGGGAACAGGTGGCTTGGTGAAATAATTCATTTATAAAAGTTTGGCTTTTGGCCAAACATGAGCACAGCATGACTTGGATTTAGGCTTGCTAAGAACTGGAGTCTCCTCTACTCGCATCCTCGTGGCAGGATGCAGGATGCCAGACTCTAAGACCTGGCCTCAGATTTCCAGCAAGACGGAACACTCAACCTTTGGCACTCCAATGTTGAGAGCTAGAGAGAATTTGTTATGACGTAGGTATGGGTATGTGGGGAATTCACAGCTGGGTTAAATTCTCTCTTGTAGGCATAGCTCCTGGTTCTCAGTTTGATGACTAATCCAGGATCCTTAACAATTACTGCCCAACTTGAGTTACAAATATGCTCTCTATAGCTTGTAGTTTGGATAAGTTGTAGCTTTAATAAAGATGTTAGTTTTTTTTTAAGTGGGTGCCAAGAATTTTTCTCATTTCCAGGATACCTCACAAAGCTTTTAAAACCTTTTTCAAAAGGTCATGTTTTTCTAGATAAAACTTAAGTGTCTGTGCAGCAATAGCAAATATGCTGCCTTGGTCTGAGTCTTGTTGAGGGGAAGATTGGCATTCATTCCTTTCCTTGCTAATGCATGTGATTCCCATCTACAGTTAGGAAAGATTTTATTTAAGTATCTCATGTGAAGGAGGCTACCTCTAGCAATATACCCTGTGTTCAGGGTTGCACTTCAGGATTGTTTATAGCAGGTATGGCTTGAAGACTTACATTGAAGTCCTGGTTACGTGGATCTGTCAAGGGTAAAATGGGGCAATGATTTATTTGTTAAGTCTGTGCCTACCACCAGCTGGCAAACAGTTCTGCCATCAAGATGTAATTGATAAAATGTGTTATAAACTGAGAGTTCACATTACTTCCTGCCAAAGAAGGGAGAACCAGAATAACTGTAATTACTAGGTCTCCAATGCGTGGGCCACAAAGATGCTCAGAGGGCTGGAGCGCCTTCCTTACCAAGAAAGGCTGAGGGAGCTGGGCTTGTTCAGTCTGGAGAAGAGAAGGCTCTGGGGAGACCTCATTGTGGTCTTTCAGTGCTTAAAGGGAGCTTATAAACAAGATGGAGAGTGACTTTTTTACATGGTCTGATAGTGATAGGACAAGGGGGAATGGTTTTAAACTAAAAGAGGAAAGATTTAGGTTGGATGTCAAGAGGAAATTCTTCACTCAGAGGGTGGTGAGGCACTGGCACAGGCTGCCCAGAGAAGCTGTGGATGCCCCATCCCTGTGGGTGTTCAAGAACAGGTTGGATGGGGCCTGGGCAGCCTGATCTGGTGGGTGGCAACCCTCTTGACAGCAGAGGGATGGGAGAAAATGATCTTTGAGGTCCCTTCCTACCCAAACCATTCTATGATCTTATTCTTGCAGCTTAATAAAATGTTGCAACTCAGCTGAATTTCAGTAACTGGCCATGTGTGTGCACTTGGCTTGACCCGAATACCTAAGGGCAAAGTGAAAAAATAAAAAACAAAACAGGCAGGAACCTGAAGAAATGAATTTTCAGCTGACATGCATCTTACATCTGCAGTGAACTAAAAATGTGTGCACTAGATCGATTACTTACAAATCCATAAAACTTCAGTCAGAAATCTGGGTCCTTAGTCACAGTTTTTTAAAGTGAAATGTAAGGATACGATCAGAAGAACTCCTTTTTGAAATAACGTGTGATTATATAACCACACATAAGAGAAACACTAGTATAGATGGTATATAATTGTCTTTGTATTCTAATGTGAGGAATGAAGGCACACAAGGTTTGTTAAGAGTTGAGCACTTTGGGCATTAGGTAATTCCATTTCTGGGGCATTAGGTAAGTTCTTATTTTTTCTGCCCTTTTAAGGGCTGATGCCTGCCATCTGGTAATGACAAAACTTTCACTTAACGTGCTGTAAGCTCAGCTATATAAAAATAGGAGCAAATCTGGAACAACACAGTTAAGTGATAATATTTTTCCAAATGTGCTGAATTTGAAGTTACAATGATACTATGTACTCTTTGCTGCTTACTGTTTCTAAAATAAAATCCGTGTTAAAGTGATAGAACTGACTTATCAACCACAGATTCCTGGAGATTTGAATCCTAAAATCTGTAGCTTAGTTGTCATGGAAAATATGGTTCTTGCTTTATTAAGCAGGCTGAGCAACCTTGTACTGAAAACTATATGACATCTTTTTGCTCATGTACTTCGAAATTACAGATCACATCTATTTGAGTAGATTACAGAATATACCTTTAGGCCCCTGTTCTTTTTTTTTTTCTGTAATCTATTTAACACTGCTTCGTGATTTGTTATTTCAAGTATTTTCTGCCTTCTTGCTTTCATTAGTGTGGAGGAATATATTCAAGAACAGGAAATGAAATGGTACTTTGAGTAAAGCATTGGCACTTGGTGTTTGAAAAGTACTTTAATCACTGTTCTTTGGGATGAGATTTATGTACATTCAGAGTCGTTCCTATGTTTTATTGATGTTGGATTTTCTTTTTTATCAGCTTTATCAGGCTGATGAGAAGAACCTTAAATCTAAAATGAGCATCTAAGTCTTGTTTGTGTGTAAATAACCCTTTACCTGGTATAACAATAAGTGTTGCAGTTGAAGACTGTGCTGTATATGCTTTTTGTTCTATAACAATCCCTTAGTTGTAAGATTCTTCTTGAGATGGAGCCCCTGGTTTCTCTGTGAGAGCTTCCATTAACATCCACAGCTCAGGCAGGGCTAGGTATGGACAGTTGGCCTTGCTTGCTATTATTACCCAAGCCACTTAGTCACTTGCCATGTAACTAATTGCTAATTACTCCAGTCTGAAAAGGTAGATTTGGAAAATGGAGACCTTAATTCTGCCCCAAAAACCCACAGCAGAGACTCTTCTGCCAGGTTCTTCAGCTCAGCTATTTCCTGAGGAATGCACCAAGTTAAGAGTGAGAGGCCTCTGTTTCAATCGGCTTTTTATTTTAGCAGAAAGGAGTCCAGAATCTGATAAGCAGCGTTTTTTCAGAGCTTGCAATCCAGTACTTTGTGCTGTGTGGAGAGCTGCTGCTGTGCTAGTGGCAGTGCTTCCCGGTGCTCCGACAGCGGGAGCAGGGGAAAGGCAGGGGCAGTGAGTCAGCACCGTGCTGCCAGAGGGACAGACGGGCACTGCCTCAGCCCCAGCGGGGCCGACACTGGTTGGGGTCCTCACTAGGAAGAGCCTGTGGTGAAATAAGACTCACTTGAGTGACCACTAGCAGTGTTGAACAGGCAAAAGGAACAAGGTGTATGTAGTGGTGATGAGAGCTTGCATCAGCATAAAGCAGTCTGTAGTGATTGAAAAATCATTTTGTGAGTAAACATTAAAAAAAAAAAATTGCTGCGCTGTGAAAGAACAGACTGCGCTCTGTTGAAATGGAAGCATTCTGAAAAATCAAAATACTGCTTGTTCCGTGAGCTTCTGTTTTGCCCACTAGATCTCAGTGGGGTGGGATAAATTGTTATTTATTGCCTGACAGGAGTGCCTGGGGATTCTGGGATGCCTGGCACAATGAATTCAAGCATATAAATGAAAGGTTAGAGATTTTACTGTGGAAATAGAAAACCTTGTTGGGGATTTGCTGTTAAGGAATAATAAGGGGAGTTTACAGATGAATAATGGAGGCCCAGAAGCTGTGCAGGGACAGATTGTTCCATAACTACATAGGAAATCTATGGCTAAGTAACAAAGAAAACAGAGATTTTCTCAGCTGTAATCCAATCATTTATCTTTTAAAAATCCTTCAATTTTCAAAGACCGATCAACCTGAAAGCTAAAGAAAACAGCTGCCTTGTTCTCACTGGCCAGCATGTGCAGTAGCTCCCACTGATGCCAGTGCGACCAGTAAGGCCAGTTCAGAATGGGTTTGCTGGCAGTTTTGCTATCATGACACGATCAAAACTTAAGGAAAAATGAGGATTTAAAAACTTATGGAAACCTGTTTTATTTCTTAATCAGTTATTTGGCACCGTTTCATTAAGAAAGTCCTTTTCATGAGAGACAGCCAGCATCTCCTCACTGCTACCCCCACCACCTGTGGGACTGCCCCCTCACCCTCCTGCTGTTCCCAGTCCCTCTCCCACTGTTGTGGTTTAACACTGAGATCCCAGAGCACATGCAGGATACTTGGTGTCCCAGAGCATGGCCCTGTCTGTCCTCCCCAGCTGCCCTTCTGCCACTTCTGCCCCCCTCTTTTGGCAGCTGACCATTTCTAGCTGCTGTTGCCATGTTTGTAGCAGCCGGCCTACTCCTTCCCACTCAGCCCTTTCCAAAACACAGCTCCTCTCAGCTGCAGTTTTCTGTTCTTTCCTGATTTTCAATTGTCAGTTGCAGGAGGAGACAAATTCCAGCCAGCTCCCCCTGCGAAGGACGTGCCATGCTTCTCTTCCCCCAGTGCCCTTACCACAAAGTGAAGCCTTGTTGGCATTGCTGTTTGTGGGAAGGTTACATGGCATGGGTTATTGTACCGGGCCCAGCATGTGGGCTGCCCTTTGTAATGGCGGTATGTGAGTAATGCCTGCGAGGCATTTGTAGTTGGCTGGGAGCTCAGGCCGACCAGAATCAGGCTTGAGCATGAAATCAGGCTTCTTGCAGAACTGGCAATAGTTAATGTGGAGCTTGGCCTGGGTGTTTGTAGGCAGCAAGCTCTGTGGGGCAATGCCTGCCCTTGCCCGCCTGTTTGTACTGAGTGCAACACAGTGAGCCTCTATTCTTGGTTGGGACAATTAGGTTCTATGGCAATATGAGTAATTAATAATAATAATGGGGCCTCTTCTATGGATGGGCTGTTAGAAATAATTTCCTTCTGCCAGTTGCTTCTCTAGAATGTTGCTTTGAACTCAGAAACCCTGAAAGAGATAATCAAAACACAAGCAGCTGTCACAAACCTTTAGCTTTGTTTATGTAGCCAATGGTGGAAATTCCTGAAACTAAATTGCCTGATAGCTCACTGCTTTTTGTGTGTCTTGTTGCAGCATTGAGCTCTTATGCAATAGACCCTCCTTTGATTAAAGACCGTTCTCAGTACAAGTAGGTTTCAACTATCATTCTTTCTTCTAAGGGAAAAAGAAGCAAGGT
The DNA here is from genome assembly GCA_013396635.1 of Penelope pileata. Lineage (NCBI taxonomy): Eukaryota > Metazoa > Chordata > Aves > Galliformes > Cracidae > Penelope > Penelope pileata. The sequence goes on from WBMW01000091.1 coordinate 98,663, forward strand.
CATGCAAAGCTAACCAATGATCCCCTGTTGCTCTGTACCTGGTTCACTTAGTGTGAATGGTGTTGCTGCGTGGAATGGGCTGTGATGAGCACCATGATGCAGGGTGCTCCAACTGCTGTAGCTATAAGAGGTGAGCTCTTGGCTGCAGATGTGCTGTATGAGGTAGTGGTAGCTCAGAATCTGTGGAAGCAGCTTGGGCCTAAAGGGAAGTTAAAGCATTTGGTTGCTTTGACACATTGCAGTCCTTCAACAGCTGTTCTTCATCTCTGTCACAGTAGGGGTGGCATCTGGGCCACAGGCTATCATTTAGATCAACCTAATGTATGATGGTAGGACTGTGTAAGGAGCAGTGTAACATTGGTCTGCCTGTCCACAGGGTTCATCAGAGTCCAAAGGCTCCTTCTGCCCATGTACTTCCTCTCATTTAGGAGAAGCTGGACTGTAGAGGCCCTCAGAAGCCTCTTCCACAACCTTCTTTGTATCCTTTGTCAGAACTCTACCAAAAAAAGTATTAGTGACCCTTAAATTTAAGGTTAAGTATCCAAAACATACCTTGTCCTTCCAAATTGTTCCATAATTATAAAAAAAACATATTCATTCAATGAATGTAAGCCTGATTTATTCAGGATGCTGGTAACATGATGATGAAGATGAGTGTGATTGGGAATGTCACATCATAATTCAGGCTTTTAGAATACTGGTCTCCCAGTAAGCAAGGCAAGAATTCAAGCAGCCTTGGTAAATTGTTGCTAATGAAGATAGTCATTTAAATGGAATTTATTTCCCAGTCTCTGTTCTATTTCTATTCTGGTAACCATAGCAATTACACTACAGTTTTGCAGTTTTAACCTTTCCATCACCACAACCTCACCTGCTGACCAGTATATTATTATAAAGAGCATGCTGTGGCCTGCAGCCAAAGGCACTGGTACTAGTACAGAATTGAATTTTGTCTGTTCTCATAAGGTATGCAGAGCCAGGTACAGCAAGTATTTTTTCAAATTTTTTATAAACAGATTGGGCTCCATGACAACACTGTGTGAATTATGATCTGAATTCTTTGCTGCTGCACCTCTCTTGATGACAGTAGAATTATGCTAACAGAAGATTTGGCCCTCTGTAGTGTTAAGTCACACAACTCTAATAGCACCTGTCATGATGATTTTCCCAGAACTACAAAGTGTTTTGATGGGAGGACTTGGCAATAGAATGCATGTGCTGGCGACTCAGTGGTCAATGCTCTGTCTTCTGAGTCAGAAGTGAACTGGGGCTCCAGCAGTGCAGTGTGTAGTTCGGTTTTTGTGATGTTCTTATGAGTTGTAGAGCCATCTATTTTCATAAAATTATTCTATTTTTGCAAGAGTTAGCATTTTTGATGCCTTTTCGTAAATTTGGTGTCAAGATAGTTACTTCTGATGATGAGATGATGAGTTTATTCTTTTTAGTACAGAACTGGATGTTTCACTGCTACACCACTTTCTCCTCTGGTGGAAGAGGAATGCCAACTCTAAAATAAACAATTGAGGAAAGGGAATTGATGGGTGAGAATAACTACGCTGTTTCCTTTCAACATTGTCTGCATTTTGCAGGAATGATTCCTGCTTCGAAGGGGCTGGTTTGCAGAGTCGTGGGAGCCTGTACAGCCTCAATGGGTGTGAGAAATAAAAAGCAGCTTCCAGAATCAAGCCTATAATCTTTCGAGAAGCCTGTGGAGAGAAGGTCCATGTTGCTTTGTGGGTGTTACCTACTATTTTGTCCCTTGCTGGCTACTTTTACAGAGCTGGTAGGAAAGATTAATCACCTTTGCAGTCTATCTGTTAGTCAAACTTGGTCATGATTTGCCAACAGATTCTAGGTCGTTAGGAAAGGTGAGACTTTAAGAGCCCATAGGAAATAGGCTAAGACTTGCTGTCTCTTGTTTCTCCTGGATAGTTAGGTCTAAATTTACATTACTGAACTGTGCCCAGATACTACGTATGCTCAAATACATCTTAATGAGGTTTAAAGCCAAATTTCTTTCTCAAGAACCCTGTTACAAGTCCTAAGATATTCTATTGTCTTCAGTAGGAATCCAGGCTTTTGTGGAGTTTTTCAGATTTGGGATCTATTTGCAGAAAGGAGATTTTCTTCTATGATAGTTGTACCTTAGTTGAGTTAAGAGGCTTTTGCCTTGGTGCAGTGTGGAGTGGAAAGGGCAGCAGTACAAGTGTCAGCTTCTATAAGCCACTCAGCCCCTTACACTGGAATAGGTAAGAAGAGAATCTGGTCCTCACAGCTAACCTAAAAGTTATATCTTTTTGTAAATGTTGGCTGAAAATTTTAGCTAATACACTGTATAACTCCCAGCAAACAAGTAGTTTATATTACTACTCACTCTAGGAGTGACAGTGAAATTCCTGACTGACAAAAGAATGAAATGTGGGTGCACCAGTTATCAAGTTAATCATCAACTCATTTGTTGCAGTGCGTCTTTCAGAATCTGTTTGACAGCTTGAACTGAGGGACCACCGGAAACATTGTACATCGTGTAATACATTGTACGTTGTATAATATTGAGCATTACTACGAAAATACGTATTAAGAAGGTCTAATTTAAAAGTTGGGCAAGCTGGAGGAGGGGCTGCCAAGTAACCTCTATGTTATGTAGTTTGTGAAAGATTATTTTGTCTGAAATCCACTTGACTTGACTGTAGGAGCAACTTTCGAAACAATATGCTCTTAAGAGATCTGCTTTACCCCTAAAGATTTCAAATAGACTAAAGTTCCCTTAGCAGTTGTATAGAAGCAAAACTGTTTAAAGCAACATTCAGATAGCAACGAAGTATATGGTTCTGGTCAACCTGCTCTTGGTGTCCTTTTGTGTGCAGGGGGATGAACCAGATGATCCTCAACCATTCTGTGACTCTTAGTAACGGAGTTCTTAAAACTGGCTTTAAAACTTCAGGTGTACTTGTGGAGGATCTTTCCTTCTCCATTTGAGTTCTCTCAGTGCTTTCATAAAGACAAAATAAAGGAAAGCAAAGCAAGAGATTGGGTTTCTGGAAAGAGCATCTCACAAGGGAAGGCTGCACACTGGATTACCCAATAGTAGAATTAGCTTCATAACCCTGTGGACAACCGCCTGAACTAGCTGCAGCTGGAACGTAGGTGTTGGATGAGCATGTTGCATTAATTGGTTTTGTCTGTATGATCTCAGTGTTAAAGACCACAACTTTTGTTTAACCATACCGTTGATGGAACATGCTGGGCTTCTTATTTCTCTCTTGACTTTGTCCAGTAATAATTATAATCTAAATAATGAAACTTCTGTGTATGCAGGACTCTTAATTTCACAGCAACAGGCAACATTAAGAGGTTAAATAGATATTTATGGAACAGCCAATTCCCTAAAATGTGCATTCTTTCCACCAAGCTGCTCGTGGTTGCATTTGCCATGTCTGCAAACAGCAATCTACAGTATCTGTGAACAGCAACCTGCCAGGGCCCTCGAGGCAAGGAAAACTGGCGGTGTTTGCTCTCGTAACACCAGCAAAACCATTAAAGAGCTCCAGCTTCAAAAATTGCTCACTGGCTGGCCAATCTATAAATGTTTTTTGAAATAATTACCAAAATGTGTTTTTAGCATACATCTTTTGTTACTGTATGTATGATAAGAGTGTGGAGTTTAAGATGGCGTTGTCAACCATTTCCCTCAAAAGCAACCAATAACAAATAAACAGCAACTCTCCTGTCCTCTCTATGTCTGTAGGGGTTTATATAAGTGTACAAACATCATTAAGAATTGGATGAGATGCTTCTCAAACAAACCACAAATGTAAGTCTCTGTTTTCAGCAATTACTATATTTGTGATTGCAATAACTTCTATTGTGATGTAGAAATTAAGCTTGCATCTCTAACTGGCTGAAATGAAACAGTTTCTAAATTCAGATTAAAACAATTCAGAATAGCTTGCAGTATTTCCTTTCAGTTCCAGTGGAAGTCTGTTTTATTTCCTAAACATTGTCTCAATTTTATCTACATATCTGTGTCATTCAGAGTAGGCAGATTTTACTTCCTCTGTAATGGAGGTACAAAGTAGTTTGCCAAAGCATTGAGGAAAAAAAGCTTGCAGTTATTATTCATTTTAAATCATAATATGAATTGTATCTTCTGTAAATTTTTGTTTATTTTGGCCATAATTACATAAAATGTTTGTGAAATATTTTTCCTGTCTGTCAATGTTTTGTGATGTGAATTAAAGTGAACCACCTCACAAGATTTTATATTTTTATGATAGTCCTCATAAGAAGTGCAGGGAATCGTGCTTTGTGGCTGGGTCCAAAAGAGGACTGGAAACCAGCAGAAAGATGGTTGTAATTTACAACTGAGAAATTGGACTGCCACTGTCTGCACAAAAAATAAACTGTGTTGTTTTGTGTATGCTGAAGTTCTTTTTCAAAATAATCTCAACAGTTGAAGTAGATTTCATAACACTGACATTTTAGTAAGGTATTTCTGTGTAAATATTACTTCTGTATAGTGCTGTGTACCTATAATAATTACCCTGCCTTAAAGAAATCTTGTTCATAATTTATGAATTACACTCACATTCCCACAAGCTCTGAATACTTAAGTAGTTTATTATAGGTATACACAGACAATCATGAAGAAGCTCATTTTTAATTCATATGGACTCAGTATTGCATAAATTGACGGCTTTTAGTGTCAAACATACAATGAGACGATCTGGGGAATATGGCTTTGTGCGTGTGTGAAATCTAGTGGTGGATACAGGTGCAGCACTGGATGCCTGTCTGGAAGCAAAGCCATTGGGATACCGCCCTTCTGAGGTGGGCTACCCTGCAGGTCTGGAACACCCTTCTTCCCGATGAAGAGACGTGTAGAGAGCCATTGAATTTTGATAGTACTTTTTTCTAGAGAGAGCACCTGAGGATAAGAGGCTGTTTTGAAACATTTTAAGAAAGCCAGGCTGACCCAGATTTTCTGCACAATTGGGGTTTGTGGAAATGAATTCACAGCTGTCCAAAGAGACCAGGTATTCTGACTGTCCCTGAAATCCCATTGTGTGAGAACAAGGATAATTAAGCCTGTAGTCATATAAATTATTCCTGTTGCTGACTGACCAGAATAAAGGATTACTGCCCTTACCTATCGATCTCCCCTCCTCTACTTCTCACTGCCCACTACTGATGGCCTGATTGCTCCTTAATGCATATTTGGAAAATGTGATGACAAGCAAAGTCTGAAGTCTTTAGTCATAGATTTTTTAGTAATACACGTGGAAAAGAGAAATGTAGGAGATTCTTTTTTTATGGATTTGGCATAACATTAGGACCAGATAAGAGAAAAAAGTAGAAGGGAAAGGAAGTAAGGTCTTGAGGGGTGGGGATGTCCCACGGTTATAACAGGGAGGCCACATGGATCCTGAATTGACTAGAAAGCTACAGATTGATCCTAATTAATATTCCAGAAGTTATATCTCTGTCTTAGCTTTCACACTGGAATTGGCTGCTGCTCCTTTGATCTGGATGTTTCCAGTGCTATGCCAAATAAAAATCAGCAGTTACTGAGACCTTTAGAGAGCCTTTCTGGTTCAGGTGTGTGTCCCTAAGGGCTGGGCCAGCTCGGTATGGGGCAGCTGACAGCACCGGAGCTGTGGTGAAGGATGTGCTTTGGCTTGGGTTCTGCTGTGTTTATTCTGGGGGTTTTTGATGCTCCAGGGAGCTTTAATAAATAAATAAACAATCCTGTGGAGTTTGCAGTCAAGAAAATGAGACCTGCAAACTCCCAGCAACCTGCTCTGCTGGATGCTGGATTCCTTAATAGTGCTGTAATGGCAGGGAGCATTCCTCCACGTTGGCTCCTCATACAGGTGAAAATGTTTTTTTGCTAATGCAGCGTTGTGAGTTCTGCTATCCCTTGCAGGGAAGGTTGTTGGAGCAGCCTGCTCTTGAGAAGGCAGTGCTGCTTTACTACCTGAGATGTGAAGGCTGGTTTCTCTCCAAGAGAAGAAGAGGGGGTGTCTAAGGAAAGTGGTCCTGGGTTTTGTTTGCAGCAGGTGGATGTCAGAGCAGCATGGTTAGCTGCCTGGGATGTGCATAGAGCAGCCTGGTGGACACAGCTGGGAATTCTCTTCAGGGCTCTGCCTTGTGCTTACCTCAGGAGAAAATGTTGCACTTTTCTGGAATGTGTTTTCATTTGGTTTCAAATCACTTTCAACATGGTCAGAAATATTCCATGCGTGAGCTTGAGGACTGTGGGAGCTGCCGAGCCATGAGCAGTGCTTCTCTGGGCTGAGTAAAATGTGCAGCTTTTGCTGATGTGTCCTGAAAGATATCAGAACCTTCTCAGTTGTGTTTGGGTAAATAAGGTTTCAAATAATGCTCTTCCTGCATTTCTGTAATTTTAGTAGCTCAGCTGCGGAAATATAACTGAGGTAGGAACTGAGCTTCTGGAGTCCTTTTGGCTGAGGGTGTGTGAGAAGTGGTGAACTCAGCATGACTTTCATCTCTAATGACAGCTATTTGGGAGTAACATTTAGAAAAGTCTTCAGCTTTTTTCTTTTTCTTTCTTTCTTTCTTTCTTTTTTTTTTTTTTACGTGTTTCCTGTGGATTTGTCATGAAGTTCTAAATTCTGAGCATGAAATCCTAAAATGTCAGTTTTCCCACCCCTCTTTTCTGAAGGGAGGAGAGGTGGCAGTGGATGAGGAAAAGGCTTGCTAACTCAGCACAGAGCTGGACCTTTGTTATCTTGGCTGCAGTCTTGTTAGATCCCACTGGCTGTCCAAGTGTCAGACATGTTGTGGAGCTGAGAGAAAGCTGACGTTTCTGCTTATTAGCTGGTGTCTGATACTTCCGTGTGTCAGACAGTGCATTAATTTCAACATTCGTAGCCCTTTCCACAAGAGTGAATGTGGGAAACTAAATATTTTGATGGTTCATTGTTTCCTGTTCGCTTTCCGCTCTATGTGGTATTTCTCAGATGAGGCTTTTTTATTCAGTCAGGTGCTAGACGAGTTGATCAAAGAGATTTTGGTAGTTTAATGATCAGCTTTATGGGTTTAGTGTTACATACCTCTCCTTGGCTGAACGAAGAGCTGACAAAGCTCTTGCAGTTCATTATGGATGGATAACATTAAAAATGATACTTTGGGATGAAAGTCTGTTATAGCCACAAAATAGTTTCTGTCTATCAGTTTTCTGTGTTATGTGCGGTATTACTACATTTTTTTCCCTACCTTCCTATATATATATTCGTATATATATAAAATTTACCTTCAGGGCAGCATAGGCTGGTTAGTCATGATGGTTTCTGCGAAGGAAAATGGGTGGTTGTCTACAGGTATACAGAGAGTTCTTATCTTGCTGCAAATCTCTGCACTAGAAACTCTGTTTAAATGGAGAATATGCTTAAGAGAGTGTTTTATGCCATTGTACTAACATGTATTTTTATTAAAAATAATTGTTGATGATACAGGGTATTCTTCGTAGAACTGATAGTGCCAGGTTATGGCTTTGATTCATGATCCCTTAATTAAAGCTGTGTTTTAGACTACTCTGCAGCAAAGCTTGAAACTTAAGTCCCGCTGTTATGACTTGCTTACATGCACAAGGCTTCTGTGGTATGCATCAAACTGCTAATAGAAACGTGAAATGTGATTGTTCTTCCAAATTATTGTTTAGACTGAAATGTCAGTGGGTGCTGTCAGGACATCACTTATACTAGAGGCTTGAACTGAGTGTGAATTCACCTTGTTTTCGCTTCCATTGCAGCAAGTTTTGCTAAACACTGGCTTGAAGGAATCGTTGAATTACAAGTTGGCTTTCCTAATCTCAGACTTACTAGTATTTCAGCAGTGTTTGCTGTATTGTCTGCGTTTTTACCTGCCTCTGAAAAGGTGAGAGATCACCCAGTCAATGCCAGCCTGTTATTCTTTGAAAATGCCAAATACGCCTGTAAAGACTCAAAGAAAAATTGTGTTTTTGTCGAGTTTTCCTTTTGTTTTCTCAGTATCTTGCAGCTCAGGGACTGGAATTAAAAGGGCCCTCCCTGCACAGGAGGGAAGGAATGTGCCCTCAAAACCAGCCATGCTGTGACTGCTAACAGAACAGTGTTTAACTGGATAAAAAATAAAATAAAAAAATAATCTTCAGGTTTTAGACCTTGCTTCACCTGTCTCTTCTGTTCTAAGGATTGTGCATCTTTTTTCAAACTTGTAATGCTTGTAAAACTTGCAATCTGGCCTACAAAACTGCCTCTAATGATTGTATAAGAAATATTTCTCATTGAGTTTTAAATCATAGATAATTACTGATTTCTGTGTTATCTGTCTGTATTTCCTGCTGTGTTGCCTTAGTCTCTTAATGTCTTGTTTTTCTTTTCAGTGACTCTATCATCTATTTCCAATTACCAGGCTTCTCTTTCTCAACTGTTTGGAGTAAATTTCTGGAAAACTGCACCGGGCACAGCTGTCCAGACTTTCAAAAATATTTCTTTGGTTTGTATTCAGAGACTTTTGTAGCAGCAAATAAACTTATAGATATTTACGCCTCCAAAATAATCCCATTTGCTGGCAATCTTTGTTTATGCAAGGGCATTTAAAATTGTATTTAGCTGTGTAAATTCTTATGGAAATTAGTTACTTCATTAACGCAAGAAACAGCAAGCTGGGTGGGGGGAGTTGACAAGGTTTCTCTTGGCGGGTTTTTGGTTTTTGTTGGATTGGTTCAAGAAAATTTTATCTAGCAGTTAAGCTGGAAATCTGGGCTACAGTGATAGCCCATCAGAAGAAGAGCTGTCACATTGCACCATCACTATAGATCACTGCTGTGAGTTATTTTCTGTAAGGAAGCACTTCAGTTTAACTGCGCTCTGCTATATATGTTAAATATTTAAGTCTGCCGTTGGAAGGGAGGTTCAACTTGCATGACAGTGAAGTATTATTTTTGCTTTAACAGGTTGTGCCTTGTAAGGTGAATTCACCTTGTGCGTTTGGGAGAGATGCTCTGTAAACCTCCGAGGAATCTCGTCTTCCTTTCAGTTGTTTTCACAGAGCATTTCTTTGTCTGCAGTAACCCCGGGGCTGCCTGATGAACACTGACACATCAGCAGTCAGTTCTGACAAGTGCTGTCAGGTCACTTCCCTTTTCTCCCCTGTACCTGTGGGTACCTCTCTGCTATTTCCAGTGAGCTCACTGGAAAAGGGGACACCCAGCCCTGGGGAATCCTGAGCATTGAGCAGAAGGATGTTAGGTGCTACTGCCATACAAGTAGCTCATCACTGGAATGAAAGTCATATATTCACTGACATTCGTTCTCAACATCTTAGTAACCAATTCTTGCTTTTGTCTTCAATAGCCTTATGTAGTGTAATGAAAGCCTGGATTTGTCTTGCTAACGTATAGCCTTTGGGGCTCCCCTCTTACCTCATGGAGGGAGAGGGACAGACCGACAGTCAGACTGCAAAAGGGTGCTTCTGGAAGTCCTACCACTGAGAGGAGCTACTGTTTTTTTTAGGTTGGACAGCAAACTTGTGGATGGCTTGATGTTAGGCAAGAGATCCGATCCAAGGTGCTTACAGCTCCACCATTCTGATTTGCTCTTGGCTGGATGAACAAATTTGTAAAGTTTAAAGCTAAAAACACTTACTGTTTGTGTAGTCTGACCTTGTGAGTAAGTGCTGGAATATAACACTCCTGTTAGCTCTGTGCTGAACTGCACAGATTGCATCTGGCTCATGGGCATCTTTTGGAAAGGCATCCAGTCTGGATGTGAAGGCATCAGGAGGACTCCAACATTTCTTTGGCAATTAATTGTATTAGTTAACTCCCTCTGTAATTAAAAATGCGTGCCCGACTTCATATTTGAGTGTTTGATTTTAAATTCCAGCTGGTCTTCCTTTTTGTTCTTGTCTCTCCTTGAATAAATAGCCCTAAGGACATGGCAATTTCTGCCTGAGGTGATTTTTTTTTCCCTTTATATGTCTTAGTCAAGTCACCTGTCCATTGCCTTTCATCTGCTAAACAAAGTGAGCTGCTTACCTTCAGTGTTGAGTTCTCGTATAACCTTGAGACAATACTGTAATTTTCTGCATCCTCACTAAATTTTCAGTGTCTCCTAAGAGAAACAGGCGAATGGAACTCTCAGTTAATCCAGTATCCGTGTAGCTAATGCCTTACTTGGAGAGAGAAAGTATGTTTTTTTTTTTTTCTCTAATTCCTTTCTATACATCTGGGGATAGCATTTGTTATATATTTATCTTCAGTCGTATAACTCACAGTACTCCAAGTTGCTTTGCTAAGCTAAAGGGGAAACAGCTCTTTGGGCGCTAAAGTTTGGGTGTAAAGGTAATGCTTAACCAAATCTGCTTTAAGATAGGTGTGTGTGTGTTAATGTATTTGGATATCAATCTAAAATATTGAGCAGTAGTTAACTAGAGCTGTTTGGAAAGAGGACTTCCTTTCTGTGAATATTGTAGCTTAAATCAGGGTAAAACTGAGCTGTCTTGGAGGTGTCAGACTTGCTAATATCATAGTGATTAAGTCATCACCAGAAGATCAGAAAGGTTTGGAGTGAAGTCATCTTCAAAATTCGGCAAAGTGCTAGCCTGTAGAAAGGCCTCAGCATGCTAAGTGATTGGCAGGCCACATAACTATGTCAGGTTGGGCCACCTGCTGTGTCTTTTTTATTTTTTTTGGTGGGAATCTGTGTTTTCGGAGGAGATGAAATAGGGTGAAGGTTCAAAGGAGTCCTGACAGCTCTTGTCCTGTGAGCAAGTTTGTTCACAACAGAAATCCATCAGTACTCATAAGACACAAAACAGTTATGAATTTTAACCTTATTTATTTCAAATAAAGTCTGCCAAAATTGAAAGCTATGATGCTTGAACCTGCAATTTCTAGAACAGCCATATTCTATTGTTCTGGAAATGAATGGATAGGAGCAAGACTTGTGTTAGGCTTGCATTGAATTTGTTCCATCTGAAGCCTCAGCATCTGGCTGTTGGTATCTTAGAGAGGTGTGGTGCAGCTTTCAGTTTTCATTAATGGCCTCAATCTGACAATCCTGGGATACTCCAAAGAAAAATTAACAGTAAGGTAACTAAGGAGACCAGTGGGATGTTCCCAGATTGAGCTGAAGGCACTTGGGAACATTACTGCTAGGTAATAACATGTCATTATACCTTTACCTAGTCTGTTTTGGAGTAAAACCTCACGGCCTAGTCTACAGTTAGGTATCACTTGGTGGGTCCACTAAAGTACAGTCGCTAACAAGTGGTGACAGTGCACCCTTCTGCTAGTGAAGACGGTGGCCTGGATAGTGGCATCTTGCTTGGCAGCAGACATCTCATGATGGTGGTCAGCCCTCCTTCTGGCTCCTGGTGGCATAATGTTTCGATGGTATGCACGGGCTGCTGAGTTACGGGATTGGCACTTGCTTCCTCAAAGCTAAATGTGTTAGACAGGCTGCTGCGGGGATCTGCCCAGCCCACTGCCTTAGCAAAGTGTTTGTGAGCTCAGGATGGCCAATCACACAGCTTTTCCGAGACTGAACATATTATTGCTCTAATGTTGGATCATCTCCTCCCTGAGGAGATGCTGTTGCTGTTCTGCCCTTCACTGGAGGTGCATGAGCAGGATGTCAGCAGCATGACGGGGCTATTCCTCTGCCCTCTGTGTAGAGGTTATCAAATGGAGTTATGGGTCGTGTGAGTGGGAGGTCACTTAGCACATCTCATTTCCAGTGTCTGCTTGGGAAGGTATATATTTTTATCACTGTCAATCACCATTTGTACTCTTATGGCCCACGTGAGTCTTGGTAATGGAGTGGAACCTCACTGATGTAAACATTGTGCAGGCACAGACTGGAAGGTAATATTAGTCTCTGAAATCTTATTACTGTTCAGGGTGTGATCTAGTAGGGAAGATTGATGCTGTAACTATACTCACAAGTTTTTGTGTGAAAATGTTTAAATTTTGTTGAAATATTTTTTGCGAGCTATGAGATTATCTTTTATAAGATAAAAATACAATTTATTCAGAAACAAATTCAAACATACGTTAGATTTTAGCAGAATAAGTACATTTGTATAGACAAGCACATGTTGGGTTTGGGATTTTGCTGAAAAAAGTTTTTCTCTTTTTAAAATTGTATTTTTATTCAAGTTTTACTACTTATGCCTTACCACTACCATTGTCTAGCTGTAGTAACATTGTTTGCTCCCAAGAAGTGAATTCAGAGCTCTTGGACAATCACAATTCCTTACAAGTCATGAGAAGTTTTCCTTGTTATTACAAGAAGTTCATCATCAAAATGCATTTTAAGGAAGTTTTTGGGGAGAAGAATGGGGCAAATTCATGGTATTTGCTTTGACATATAAAGAGAGGCAGACAGAAACATGATGCAGGGTGAAGAAAGATGGGGAAATGTTCTGTTGGTTTAGAAAATGTTTTTTCTAGGGTAAAAGGCTCATGGCTAGCCAAGGCGTAAGTGTACTTGGGCAAGCAGACAGTAAACTAACACGGGTTTTGGGAATTTCCCATTCAGGTATAGCGAAGGCATAAAACTCTATTGTACTTCCAGTCCAGGGACTGGCACAGATTGAGAGGAATAGTAGCATGGACAAAGTCCACAGTTTGACTTGAGGGGAGTTTGCCTGTTAGGGGTTTAGGGTGGAACAATCAATTGTGAAGTGCTGAGAACCCTTTGGGAAGATCTTTTCTGAGCAACTATTTGTATGAGAGCAATTGCTTCCATGATGGAGTTGCAGAATGGGATGGAAGCTGGAAAAAAAATTCATATTGTTTATGAACCTATAACTGTTATTTATCCCTTTGAATACTAGTAATTATATACTGGGACAGCTCAGAGAGGGAATCTGGCCAGCAGCTGGCTAAGTGTTGCTGCGTGGAATCTCTTCTTTGCAAGTGAATAGGCTAAATGTAGTGGTCTCTAGTGTCCTACCAATCCAGTGGGATTTATAATCCACTAAAAGCAAGTGCTGTTGGGGTGGCTGGGCATCATGACCACTACACCTCACTCAATGAATGGTAAGTTGTGCAACCATTCTCCCCAAAACATGACCTGCCTTTATCAAGCACATCACAACAGCCTCTGGAGTGGCCAACTTTCCTGTTTCTGACAGCATATTACATTAAAGTATCAATTTGTTTATTTGATGTTGTTCTGTTTTGAATCAAAATCACTGCAGATAATACCCACTGGATTTATATGTGAGTACACTTTAGCTCATGCGTCTAAGACGATAACCATCTAATTTGATAACATACAGTGTGGAAACCTTGGTATGTTTAGACTGCTGTAGCTAATGAACTTTGCAGTCAGATCATAGTGGCTTCTATCTCCTAAATCAGATGCCTTGTGGGTTTTTTATTTGTTTTAGTTTAAATCTGGTATTGAAATCTATCACTGAATTAAACAATGTTAACTACGATGTGGCTTCTTATAGCTTGCTAATGGTTATTTCAGCTAAAGTGGGATGCAATATTGCAGTTTTGCTTCAGAGAGGATGAAAGCATTTTAATTGAAAAATAATTAGTTATTAGCTCCTGGTGTCATGTGCTGTTGATTGGCTGGAAATCAAGCGCAGCTGTTTCTCTGCATTTCTTCCTAGGGGTTGAGAGTTGGTCACACAGAAAGTACGCATTTTAGCTCCAGTAATTTGGTGTTTTTTCTCCAGTAAACTACACCATTTTCTAAATGTCTTTTACAGATGTCCACTGACCCCATTTAATTACATTTAATAAATATAGAACAGAAAAAAATACTCAAAATACACACTTCCTGTATGTGCTTATTTATGAAGCAGTTTGATTTAAAACAAAGCATCAAAGAGTTTTGTTGACAATGCAGATGAGACATTTTGACATGTCTGTAGCTTTTGTTGCAATAAACAGGACAGACATTTCATAAACTGAGATTATCTCAAATGGAAGTAGCACGCTTCCTATTTCAGTTTGGTTTAGCTGCAGCAAGAATTGGTTTTCCCTTGTCTGCTTCAGGTTTGACAAAACTGCAGCATGTACTGCTTCAATTTGGGTTTAGGGAGATGTAATTTCCCCCCAGTACTAACAAGAAACTCTATGTTCTGAAAATAATATGGCTGTTTCAATGATTAATAGCAGTGCACAGTGTATTAGGGTGGTAACACCAGGTGGTATGACTCTTTCCTGCAGTTTCAATGTCTTTATTTGGATTTATTTGGAATTTCTTTTTTACTTGAGTGATGCTTTTGTTGCTAGCGGTTTGGTTTTGCTGAATGTAGATGTTTTTATTCTGTCAGTGTCTCATAAAATCACTCGAAGTGTAAATGCAGCAACAATTTGGACCTGATCTGCACAAGTAGTGTTTCATCTGTATCATGTTCATGATTGGCGGCACAGGTGAGATGCATGTTGTCCCAGACTCCTACAGAACAAGTCTTTTTAAAAAAAAAAACAAACAAAACCCCAACAAACAAAAAAATCACAAAACCAAACAACCAACAACAACAAAAAACCACAACAGAACCAAGCCTGAGTGTTGTTCTGAGTAATTGTGTAAATTTAATTTAGGACATCTGGTCTCCGTGATCTAGAAGACCAGTGGAGAGCAGGGAACAAAGACTACCCAGGGTAAAAAAAAAAAAAAAGAGCAAAGAGCTGTAAAGACCTATTTAGAGATACTGAAATGGAAGAAGCTTGCAGAAGTTTTTTGTAAATGTTTTCTTCTCTTGGGTGTTTTTCCTCTGACCAGGGACATGTTTGATCAGTACGTTAAAGCCTTAATACTGCTGGATGTCATGACTGCTACTGAAAGGCAGTGTTTTGCAAGGTGTAGTACTCCTCAGAATTTAATATCTTTTGATTTTTCACTGCTTATCTATGGTATGGTCCCTGTGACACTCTCAGAAAGTCTCCTTACCAATTGCATGGTTTACATTTTTCCTTCTTATAAGTGTTAGCTGTATAGGGATGTTCTATTTTCATTGATACTGGCAACCTCCTCTCAGCTTACACTGTACCACTACAGAAGAACAAAAGAGGCAGAAAACTTGCGTTTTGAACGTGCTGGAAATCTGGTGCGTATGGTCATGGCTTGCAGTCCATTCCCTCTACGTTCCTGTGGTGGTGTGCTCTGTGCATTACTGTTCCTAGGCTGCTCTAGGTTAAGGTCTGACTTGTACAGAAGATGAGGAGGCCAAAAAAGTTGGCTTAAATGCGCCTTCTCTCCAGGGTCCTGTTCCCAATAATGATTGGTAGGTAGTGCAGCCAAGGCCCAGTAGGACTCGAGGAGTGTGAAGGAAACTACGGGGAAACTGTTGATCATGGTGTGACCTTGTGGTTGAGCACCTGGAGCAGGGGTGTGGCTGCCTGGGGAGCTCAGGCAGAGTGTCTGTACCTGTGCTCCCCTGGGACCTGAAGGGTGGGCCCTGGGAGGGGGTTGCTCTGGGCTCATTTAAGGGCCAGCAGCAGGGGGGAGCGCATCACTCTCTGAGAGCTGTAATTCATCAGAGGGCACGTTGCTTGACTGGGAGACCACCATCACTGGTTGCGTGTGTTTGAATTTTTTTGTGTATGTTCATTGTTAGACCTTCTAGTACTTTGCCTGGGATCGCTGAGAACTTGTCTGAGGTGATTTTGCTTGTGCATTTGTAAGATAGAAATAGTCCTGGCTGTGCGGTGATGTTAGGCTAGCAGGCTGACCACAAACAAAAGGGAAGTAGGCAACTGAAATCAGAGCTGTGGATATTTGTGATAATGTTCTTATCCTCTTTAAAAACATAATGTTTGGTTATGTTTTGCAAACACAGTTATATATGTAGCTATAGTATAGTCACATATTAGATACCTCAAAGTAGCAGCACTGGAGCCAGGATCCTAACAGATTGCTTGTGATTTGAGAAGAGTGGCTGTGTCTTTATACCTGGATTTCTAGATCATTAGTGCAGCTCAAGACAGATTACTGCTTCCACAAACAGTAATTAACTCCTTTCCAGTAGTTCTTGGATATTTATTTATTCTGTATGATGTGCAGTCATTGATTTTTTGTTTTTGTTTTGCACTTACTGTCCCATCAGTTTAAAGACTGAAGTTAGACAGAGACAGATGACAATGAAATATATTTTATTGTTATATAAGGCAAGTTTAATACTTCTTTTTTCCTCATACAAAAAAGCATTTTGGTTATTAAATAATCCAGTATGATATTAAGTACGGGACTTGATTATTTGCCAGGCTTTCATTGTCATGGCTGATGTTACTACAATTTGCTAAACAAATCTGCCATGAGCTTATTCATGCTACCTGCTGTGGCAGTGTGTGCTCCGTAGTATTGCAAGAATGTCCACGTGGGACTGCAAGCTGCTGTGTTAAGTTCTGTTGGGACTATTTATCTGCTTAAAGATGGGCTTTTATTTAGGTCATTAGTGAATATACTCAAGGCAGAACATAAACAGTTATTGAAATAGTATTAAAGGAATTGCATGCAAAAATGTGTGCTAAAAACTAAAAAATAAAAAAATTAAAATAAAAAAAACACCCAATGACTGTAAAGCAAATGGAGCCTTTCCTGCTGTGCAGTTGGTGGATCATGGAGGGGATCAATCATAAATGTGGTGGTGGCAGAATCTGCATTAGCAGGTTTGTATGCTGCTCTGCACCTTCATTCTTCAGGCTGTGGTCAAACCCAGCCTTTCTAACCCCTGAGGACTGTGTGCTGTTGTCAGCATTGTTTAGGTGATAATCTTTGTCTGTATTAGGAAAGCGTTTGCTGAGTGAGGCCGGGCAGTGAGCGGCTGTTCTGTACGGTGGTGGGAATCAACTCAAGTGGAAGGTAACAGGACCAAACTGTGAATTCTTTAACTGGCTTATGGTTTGCTCCTCAATTGGAGCAGATCATAAAGATGCTAATTTTCTTTTTTTTATGTGTGTGTGTGATACTTTATCTGTCATTCCTAGGCTGAAAGTCCTCATGCAGAGGAAATAATTTGTAACATGTATATCTTCAGGCAGACGCTAGCTTAATAGGATGTAAGGGGAGTCAGAATGCTTCAGATTTTTGTAAACATTTGTTGTTGTAAAAACAAAATCATTATTCTTTGAAATAAAATTTTTCCTTCTACCAAGGTTTGGAAGGCATGAGAAAAACAGTATGTGGAACTGTGACCCTTACCTCTGCTGTAGGGAACCTGCTTTGACAGGGCAGTTGGACTTGATAGTCTCTTGAGGTCCCTTCTAACCCTTGCTAGTTAAATCTCAACTCTTCTTGTAGTTCAGTTTGCATCATGCACCTTTGAAAACATTTTTGCATTACTTCCCCGGCTAAGAAGAACAGGACAACTGTTTTTTCAGTCCTGCAGTGTGGTTTCAGTTAACTGGCAAGGTGATAACTGCTGTGAGGGAGGGTATTCTGACACCCTTGGTGGTCCTGGCTGAAGGCAGAGTGATTTACTTCACTTTGGATGAAGCTCTTGCTGTGCCTCTGGCACAGGAGCTCTGTGAAGTCTGGTGCTGCCCAGCTCTGGTCTTCCTGGGGAGGCCCTCCTATGTCTGCTGGTTATGTTTGTGCGTTACACAGGAGGTGGTTCCTCTCCCTGGAAGTGGTGGAGCACACCCCATGGCCCTTGCCCCAGATCCACACCAGGGAATGGTGAGGTATTTGCCAGGCTCTGAGGTTCTGCATTGCTCTCCAGCTGCTCCTGCTTTCCTCATACACAAGGATCTTCCTTTTGTATTTGTTCCCTGAGACAGTTACCCCCATCTCAGCAGGAGGAGTCCTGCCTGCCTGGGTGAATTCCATGCTTGCTTCCTCTCCTCTGTGAAAGTGTGCCTGTTTCTGGCTGTGCCTGTGCATATGGTATTGGAAAGATAAAAGAGAGGAAGATATGGTTGAATACATGAGAGAAAGGAACAAATCTACCTACAGGTATCATAGGGAAGCTGCTGAGGGCTGGGCTAATGGTTTTGTGCATCCTCATGGGGCTGCAGAAATGGAGGAGGGTAAAGCAACCATGACAGCCTACCCAGTCTGTGGGTTTTCTATTTCTGTATTTCCTGAATCATTACATAGGCCTGCCAGGATCTCTTTGCTCATCATCTGAACAGCTCATTTCCTGAAAACTCTTCATATTTGGTTCCAGCATCTTCCAGCTCTTTTGCTTGGATGTTACTTGAGAAGTGCTATGCACTGTGAACATCCAGCAAGCACTTACGGATCAACCCAAATCAGCCTTAGCAAGGCTTTGCTCCTTTCCGCCAGGTGAAGGGGCCAGCTCTACAACATACAGACTAAAGGCTTTGACCTGGTTTGCAATATCCCAGCTACTCCGGTCCTGTGATGCCAGCTGAGAGTGGTCACAAGATAACATATAGAAACAATACAGTTTCTGTTTCATAGCAGCAGCTTCTTCCATGCAGTGCGTTCCTCCCTTTTCTTTTATAGGCTGACTCCTTGTAAAAGAGGATAATTCAGACAACGTTGTTGTTTCCAGTGCTAACAAAAAGTATTTGTGTACCCAGTTACTTACGATATTTAGGAGCAATCTGGTGAGCAAACTGCTTAGGGGAGGGTGATATGCTAACTGCATTGTCCAGCTGAAGCTTGCTTATTGGGCTAAAATGTCAATATTTATCTGCTGTTATCTTGAGAGGTTAGTATTTCTGTCTTCAGACTGTGCAGCATTTTCAGAATACCAACAAGGCAGATGTAGGGAAGAGGAGGCAGAGGACTTTTGAAGCTCATAACATCTCATCTGTGTGCAAGATTTACCTCATGCTTGTTATTCTGGGAAATAGTGAATGAGATTTTGTCACATCTTCCTCTTTTCACTGTTTCAAATGTCTTTATTCCACGTAAACAGGAGCAATGTACCTGTAGAAGCTGAAAACAGTTGTTATAGATACTGGGATGTGACTTAATCTCCAGGTGGGAAAACAATCTCTTTAAAGTTACAGACAATTCTTATACATCTCTACAATATAGGATGTGAAGTAGTGTGTGATTTCTTTTGTTGCTGTTAATTCTCTCTCTATACTAGCTTTAGTGACAATGTTTCTTTGCTTTTTGAGCCTAAGCCATGAAAACGTCATCAGGAAACCAGCTGCCCAACTACTGCTTTTCACCAACGCAGTGGGTATATGTAGATATCTTAAGGGCCCAGTTATCCAAAGGTCAGCCCTGTTTGACCGGTCAGCACTTCAAAAATAGTTGGACTGAATGTTTAGTTACAGAGCATGAAAGTAAGATCTCAGTATGCATCAAAGAAGTTGGTGCTGTTACAACAATCCTTCCTTTGTGGAGGTAGGAAGGAACAGATGGAGGAGAGATGATACAATCTCCATCAGCTGACAGCTAGGTCTTGGGAGAAGAGGTCAAGGCTTGGGTTGGAGCAGCCACAAGCCCGCAGCAGGGAGGGGACTCTGCACAAGAGCTGCATGCTGCTTCATGGCACAGATCTCTGGGCTGCTATGTTGGGCAAGAAATTTGCCCCAAGAGGCAGAGTTCTTCGCTTTCAGAATTTCACCTTTCCGTAATAAAATGAAGGTGTATTTGTGTGTGCTGGGTAAGCATGCATCCAGCAGTGCTTTTTAACAACTGGCAGAGACCAAGAGACAAATGTGAAGCCTTGATGAACCTGATTGTTCACTCAACCTGTGTGTCTGTGAGCACCTTAAGCTGATTTGGAATAATGTTTCTGGAGATCAGCTAGTTTGTGGGGATAGAATAGAAAGGGGTAGGTAGAGAGGAACACATCTGAATTAGTAATTTTTGTTGCTATTTTCTGTTCAGTAGCTTTAGTTGTGCAATGGTGCTGGATTGTTCTCCCTTATAATAAGTAATTCTTTACTGTGTAACATTCTAGCCTACTTTTGAACAATAGTGGAAATTAATAGGAGATATTATAGTGGCTTGTCATCATTGCTAATTTATCTTCTCTACAAAAACATCTTGTACTAGACAGATATTAGGAATCCCAGTCACAGTCTAGCACATTCTATTGCAGGTATTGTCTGGAGAAGAGATAGCAATTATTTGTGTCCACAGTTGTTGCAGATGCATCTCCCAGCCTGATCTGGAGGAGAACATCAATGTTGTGTGGGTGTAGTGCTTCGTTGCTATGGGAACTTTGTGATAAGGATTTTTGGGGAAAAAAATGCCAAATCTCAATATCTAATGGCTGCGCTAAAAACTTGAGCCCAGGCTTATTTAACAGCATCATTTTAAGAGTTGCTAGCTCTTGGCCATGAAATGAGCCTTGTGCTGGTCTGCTGGGCAGGAGATGGTGGAGGGCTGGCTGAGATGCTGGATGTGGTTTGAGTTGCACAGCAGCTCCTGCAGTTCTCTTCAGATCAGCCTGCTCCTTACCAGTCAGTTGGTCCTGGTGCCTGAGGTGCTGATAGATGGTCTGCAGCCTCTGCTGAGGCACTGTCCAGCTGAGCTCAACAGCTGTAAGGCCTCTGAGGGTATCTTGTAATGCTTGCTAGCTGCAGAGGGGGGGTTTTGGTTGCTCACCGTTTCAGTGCCTTTGTGCTGTTAGCCCACAACCCTCACCAAAAGGATGGAGAGAAGGAGTGATTATAGCTCGGTCAGTGAAGTAATTTTAGAAAACTTATCTTTCAGCACCTTAGCTGTCAACAAAACCTTTGCCTTTCAGAAATAGTTCTCAGCAATCTCCTTGAATTGCCTCTTCAGAGTATTTCCAAGGTTTCCGCTACAACTTGGTTCTACCTGTAGTTAAATACTTCTTGATTGTGTGAGACAAGATTCAATGTCCTTAAAATCATCAGCTGATATGTGCAGCAAGGAGAATGCTAGCCGTAAGCGGTGAGAAAATCTTCATTTTTAGACCAAGATATTAATACTTGAAAATCCTTTTTGGGTAGGTTTTTCTGTACTTGGCTCATTTTTGGGTATTGAGTATTTTACTGAATTGGAACATCAAAAAAAGGGCAGAAGCCATAGGGCTGGTTACATCCTGGGATTTGTTTGCAACGTTTGCAGATATTTGAATTTTAAGGTTTGATAAATGCAAATATTCTGAACTAAAAGGCATAAAGCACGATAGAGAACTAAGAGGGAAGAATCTAATTATATGGTAAATCTAAAGCACATCAGTGTGACTAAGCCATCCAAGACTTGCATGTTTGGATTATTGCACAGTGACATTTAGGATACTGAGCACTTGAAAAGAATGGCATTTTGCTATAATCTATTATGCCTATTATATTTTTAGTTTATGCATGAACTATTCCAAATCAGCAATCCCCCACCTTCCTTCCAAATTTCAGTCTACTTATCTTTTTAAAGTAGGCAAATATCAGGTGATCTACACAAGTGTGTATGGTAAGCTGTAATTCTTGTTTGGACATGCCATGATTTGCAGTAGCAAATTATGTGGTCCATTTGCGCATGAATTCAGGTATTTAGAACACTTTGTAAAATTCTTATTTTCATGAAGTGTTGCAAGGAAATTGATATTATGAAACTAAATTAAAAACAAACCAAAAATATCACAAAAAATAATGCTTATGTTTCTGGAGGTAATAGGTGTGCACTCTCTGTATTGCAACCACCCCAATATTAGGTTTGGAAGCTGCTTGAAATGTAAGAGCTTACAGCTTTCAGTAAAGTTTCAAAGAAGGCCATCACAGTTACGATAATATTAATAAAGCTCTAATAAGTGAGGTTAGGAAGGAAATGTGATAGCTTTTATTGGACCAAATGAGGCAGTGATAAAAGCAAACAAGCTTTCCAAGGCCTGGGCCTTTGCTGAAGCCTGAAACAGGAGCATTGACTTCAAATAAATTACTGATTCAGGACAGTTGTCGTGTCATCTCTCAGAGTCCAGTTGTTTTGCAGTAGGAATACTGGGCTGTGTGCTCTACTACAAAAATGGAAGATCTTTGTAGCATCTGTCATGCTTTTTACTGGTCAGATAAAACAAGGAGCTGAGCCCTACTCTGTAATGTAGAGTGCCTTCATGTGACATTGCAATTGATGACAACATTGGCTAAAGTCCTACAAAACTTTTGTTGTTCTTAACAATGTGTAGATTTAATAGAGAGGAAACACTTCATGGCTATGTGTATAGGCACGGTTTTCTTAAGAGGATTTCGAGGATTTCAGTAGAGTTTGTTTTGACTTCTTTCACTTCCATTACGATATCTGTCAGTGAAGCAGCTAATCTACGTTATCCCTAGACATGTAATTAAGTGGGGAACTCCAGGATTGCTCTGAAATAGACTTGTGGAAAAAAAAAAAAATTAGTATCTAGCAGAAAAGGTTCTTGCTTACAGGTATGTGATGAATCATGAGTAGTGAGCAAGTCTTTGTCTTATGTTTTTGTAGAGATTATGACAGGAATAACATCTCTGGCGCAAATAAATGTAACTTACAAAATGAAAAATATTGCCAACAAGCCCATTCTTAAGTTTTCCAAGCTGTAACATGGTGATCTGCAAAGGACTTCAGACGAAATGTGTTTTGGCCGACATTAGAAGTACCTTACCAAAACAATGTGCTATCTTTTTTTTAACAGAAGCGCTTATAACTTCATGTGTGACTAAATATGAGTGCAATTGTAGTACGTGTTTCACAGGTACCAGGGAGAGGTTGAACAGCAGCCCCTTGGAAAATGTGGTTCATTCTTTTTACAGCCTTTGTGTTCAATGCATTAAGTTCAATGTATTTGAGACTGTCTGTATGGCAGTGGTAAATAGCTTATTGGAGCAGAAGTCTGGGATAAGTCAATAATGAAACTCCTCCTTCAGTGTACTTGTATCTGCTGATATCTGGAGGGGTATTGTTGAATATCGGTGATGAAGGAAAGAACTTCCAAACGACTGACAAACTCTGTTTTTATCAGACAGGCAGGCGTGAGCCTTGGAGGAATTCAAAATTAATCCCAAGTAATTTAGATGTAAAGTAGATCAGTAATCACTTCATGTAACAGCTATCAAAGAGTAAGACCTCCTGCTTCTAGAAATATGCAAGAGTTCAGGGTAGCTAGTGGAGGCTGGAAAGCTCCTCATGCAAACAAGTACCTGTGTCAGCATCGTCTTCTGTGCTCAGTAATATGAATAATTTACTCCTTCGCTAAAGTCAGTAAGACAAGTTTCTCAAAGCTTCTTTTACATGAACTCTTTTATATTTGGGCTTCTCCCTTGCACCCTGAAATTGTGTACACAGGGCTGAAATCCTTTGTCAACGACAGCACCACTGCAGTACACAAGCTGCAAGAGTAGTGTTGGTGAAATGAACTCCTGTTTCCATGTTTATTCTCTGAACACTTTATGCTAACTCAGGGGTGTGGTTTCTTCAATACTGTGATTCTGGATTGCCTATGACAGATGAAATCGCCGTTTAAAATATGGAAATGTGGAATGCCACTATAATTTTTGTGAAAGATTCAGAATAGCGTGCTGTTATGCAATTGAGAACCAGCTGTGAGGCAAATGTAGGGTTACTTAATCTAATTGTGTTCATGCTTTCCAGCTTTGCTAAAGCAGTGGGAAATCTGCCATGAGTATAAACCACTGTCACTGAAGTCCAATGTCCTTGTAGTTGCAGGAAAAGGAGAGGGAAAGGAGGGAGAAAAGTAGGTTTGGGCAAGACTCTTATCCATTAATACAAATTTGAGTTGTTAAGGAAACAAATGTTGTGGCAATGAATTTTTCCATGCTCCCAAGCCAGGGAAGCTGCCTATCTACAGTGCAGTTTTTGAGCTGCTGAGAATGTGACACCTGTCTTTAGTAGGGTTGTTTTATTAAGTGAATCTAGGTCACCTGTGGAGATTATGTCAGGTCGACTGTCTTCAGTGTTCTCCTTCCCAGCATATGAGGTTCAGGTAATTCTGCAGCTCAGAGACATAATCCATCTAGAAAGCCTGTTGAATCCAATTATGTTGCATGGACAGAGGCCAGTAAGTTCTCACTCTCTAGTATTGTCAGTGAATTGTGAAAAATATAGTTAAAAGGACTATGTAGATGCAGATTAAACTAGTAACAACCCCTTCAAATAAACAAAGTACAGGGAGAAGTTCGCCAAGGGACGGGTAGGTCCTTGGTTTCCTGCTCTGAGTTTCCAAAGCATGCTTTGTCTTTGAGAATGATTGAGGGCTCTCAGAGGCAAAGCTCTTTTGATCTGAAGAAAGCAGGGGTATGAAGGGGCTCACAGACACCACAGTTACAAAGCAGGTTGCTTTCAGCTGAACAATGTTGATGTTGCTGAGGGAGGGGAAACAAGATAGAGAAGCTCCGTGATGGGTGTCTCGGGGACTAAAGAGGGCAGTCCCATCTCTAAATTAGGAACCTCAGCCTAATGTCAGGAGGGCAGCGATGTGGCAGTGATGAAATTGGTTGCAATAATGAGTCTTACTCTTTGTAAAATATCCCATTGCCCTGAAAATATCCTCCCAGAGCTTTGTGTTTTGAAATGGAGAGCTATTAAGCTATGAGGAATATATAAAATGTGATAGCAGTATTCAAGGAAGGATTGCCCAGTGCCTGTTAGATGTCAGGGTGGTGGTGAGCATCACAAGGTGCTTGGACAGGTTTCTAGGAAAGGAGTGAGAGGACCCTGTGGCCAAGGTCTGTCACCTTGTGAATCCTTAACACAGAATCCAGGGGCTCTAGAAACAAAATGTAGGTGGTAACTGCTCTGCTGTGCTCTCTGTGAAAGGCAGAAGAGGACTTAGCAGTAGTTACATGAAAAATAGAAGTGTGGAACCAGATGGAATTCTGTTAAACATGCGCAGATTCAAAAAAGGCATAAATATTTCTGCACTAATACTAGAAAATTGGGGAGCAAAATATGAGAACTAAATGCTTATCTTAAGGTGTTGACATAATACATATCTTCAAGTAGGTAGGACTGACAACTGAGGGGGATAATATAGTATTAAAGCACAGGGAAAGACAGAGCAGGCTTAGCTGATGGAGAATTTGTGTTGCATGATGAAGCTTAAAGTCAAGTCAGATTAGCAGCTTGTCATAAGTAACAAAATCCCAATGAGTTTAGACTCTAGACATAGAAAAGAAAAACATGGTAGAAGAACTGTGTGTGTAGTTACACCAGCAGTGATGCTGTGAGGAAGATGGAGGGACTGTGGAGGGATGAGGTACAACAGTCATGGGAGAAGTCTTTAATGTCCATCTAGATTGTGTGTCATATTGGGTTGGGATACTGAGCCTAAGCTTTAGACACAATGACAAATTCGTGGTGTGACTGCTGAGAAGATTCACAGGACAGGCAACAGCTGGTTCTTGAGCTGTGTATGCAGAGTAGTTTCAAAATATGGTGGCAGAAAAGCTGTCCTGTAAGGTCCTACAGTGTACATGAATTCAGCACCTCTCCAGGACAACAGAAGCCAAGACTCCTTTCAGAAGCCAAGGAACTGACTTCAACAGTACTGAGAGCAAGAAAGGTGTGTGCGTATGTGTGTTGTTTTGGTAAACAAACACTGTCATATGCTGTTAAGGGTCAAACGTCTGTGGTGATTTAAAGATGGTATACTGGAGGCTCTAAGCGAAAAGTATTGTCTATTGAGAAACAGAATAAAGGAAAAGGGAAATTGGTGTGGTTATATAGCAGGGAAAAAGAGGGTGATGTAGGCAGAAAACAAACAAACAAAACCCTACAAAGCCACAACAAACAGAACCAAACAAAAAACATAACCCTTCGTAGACTCCCTTGAAAAGCTGAGGTTAGATGCAAATGAGGAACACAATTAACAGAAACCTGGAAGGTCACCTTACAAACTTGCAGAAAGTATAAACAAACAATGCTTTCTTTGCAAATACACTGGGAGAACTAATACTGTCGCTAATTTTTAAAGGGCCAACAGACCACTGTAGAATTAAATAAAATTGGATCATCTTTTAAATAATATTTGTAGAAGCAAAGTACTTTTTATCTCTGTCTTCACAGTGGAAAATGATGGAGACTTGCGTACCACAATCCTCCTTTGTTAATGGAGGGGATACCAAAGGATTTGCCTCCCTCTGTAGAAGGGGTGGCTGGAGTAAATGAGTGAAATAGATAGTAACAAGTCATAGTGATGATATGCATCAGAGGACTAGAAAGCTAAGTAGCCTCTCACTTTGATATAATTCTGCACCAAAAGACTGAAACAATGGTAAAAAGGGATTAGGAATGGGAGGAGGCAGTTTGCCTCAAAATTCTCATTGTCTGTGTGTGGGAGAGTTGTGGAGATTACTTTAAAGAATAGAATTAACGTTTGAATAAACAGGATGCATAGGACAATAGCCAGTATGGCTTTTGCAACAAGAAGTTACGCCTCACTAACTTAGTGGAGTTCTTTTCAAGTATATGATAAATGTGAACAAGGATGACCCCCAGGTGATGTGATGTACATGGATTTTTCCATAGGTATGTGACAAAATCCCTCACTACTCTTCATTCTGAAATATGTAAAATAAAATTTTATGACTATAATGGTCCTAAAGGTTAAATCTTTGTATAAATTAATAATAGATTAAAAATTATGAGCTGCAGGCATGAGTAAAATGGGCAAATCTCATGGGTAGAAGCAAGTACCAGTAAAATACTGCAGAGGTCTTTGCTGGAGCCTCTGCTGCTCAATATATTGATGAATGACTTGGAATAGTCAGTAAATGGGGAAGTGATCAAGTTGCTGATGATACTCTGGTATTCATGGTAGTCAGACTGAGATTGCCGACAAGCCTTATGAGTTTGAGCAACTGGGCAACAGAAGGGCAAATTAAAATCAGTGTATTGATTTGAGCTGACACTTTCACTTGAGAGGAGATGTCTGAAGGTTATAAATGACATTCTCCTGAAAACAGCCTCTCAGTTGTGGTCAAAAAAAAAAATCAAATGATAGGATTTATTAGGGAGAGAATGAGGAACCAGCAGAAAACTTTAGTGTTCCTGTGTAGGTCAGTGGTGTACCCATGTCTTGAATGTGGTGTGAAGCCCTGGCCTCCCTTCTCTGCCACTTCTAAAATGATGTAGTTTAACTGAAGTAATACAGACAAGGGTGACAAGGATGATTAAAGGCATAGCAGGATTTCTGAAAGAGGAATGATTAACTACAGTATGATTCTTCAGGCTGGAAAGAGCTACAGTGGCAGGGATATGATGGAGGTCAATGTGTTTGTGACTGTCAAGGAGGAGGTACCTAGGGAATGACTGCTCACTAAGTCCTCCAGTGCAGAGGATAAGTGGCATCAATAATGACTACTAGGTGACAGGTTCAAAGCAAATAAAAGAAATCCTTCTCTGTGCAACTGTGGTTAAGCTGTGAAACTTGTCACATGGCACTTTGCTGCTTTGTTTCACAAGATGACAGAACTTGTTTCTGTTCATACCTGCTGCAGGCTGTGGCAGTGCCTAACGTACAAGCTTGTGTGTATTCTGAGGATATCCTACTGCACTTTGTTTCCTTCTGAGCTGCTTCCCTAGGACTCTGCTGTTGTTAGCTGTTGGAGGTGGTAGCCGAGCCTTTGCCTGGCTTGTGCACCCTTTCTTACCTCCCTGGAAATAGGAAAAAAGTATGGACAACCCTCTCGAAATTAAAAACATCTTGCATAGATTAGTTTCTATAGCATATTCAAGAAATTCCTCTTTTCATCCCTTCTACTTTTAGAGCTGCTTTAGAGCTACTGCTGGGAAAGGAGCAGGTGAGAACTCTACTCCCACTAAAGCTGATATGACTCCAGGTCATACCTGTTGACATAGAGAAAGTTCACCAAATTGTAGACTGGTTTGTCGGTGAGTGAAAAGTGAATGAAATGCTGTTTGGAGTTGAGTGATGTGCTGGCTTTTTTGGTTTCCCAACCTGCCTGTCAACATAGTTGTACCCGTCCTAGTGTTGATGGAAGTGGGAATGTGTTGAGGAGGAGGAGGAAGGATAGAGAAGGCTGTTGGAAGCAGCCTGTGCTTAGCTTAGATTGTCAAGCCTTGCATCTCAGCCTGCTCGTATAAGTCTCATGTGCCTAATTTTTGCATGAGAGTTGTGTTTGTTTAATTACAATTATTATTTTTTTTTTTGAAGCAGGTGTGGAATCACAGTTCTGTGAGTCTGTTTGATCCTCCTAGCTAGTACGTAAGCTTGCAGTAACAAATAATGTTTAAAATGTTGTTAGCTGGATTACAATTAATGACAAAAAGTCTTGCAACAATTCTACAGCAGGATTTTTTTTTGAAGTGATCTGTAAGTTAGGCTGTGGTTTTGTTGTTCTGCGTAGATAGCTGTGGGGCTCAGAAGGCTCAGGAAGGCTTTACAAATTTTTCATGTTCTTTTATTGAGAATGTGACCCAGCAACCATTTAAAGAACTGGACTCTTTAAACAATTTCTATTTGTAGTGTTTGCGGGGCAGAACAGAAGAAAAAAAGCTGGCAGTGGGAAATACAGGAAGAAACAAGCCATTCATTCCTTGTGAAGTAGGTCAATGTTCCCAACAGCCAGGGGTAAGCAAGGGGTAAGCTCCACAGCGTTTGTGTTAGCTATGAATGGGATGGGGAGCGTAAACTACACATAACCCTCTTGGAGTGAGGTGCAAGGTGACTGAGAAATAGGGAGGCTCATCTGAAGATGAACAGGGAGTGGTGTATGTCTGCTGGTCAGCTGGGACTGCTATGGAGAAATTGCACCATGTGCTGAACCCTACAGTGGCTAGAGGGAGTCCATGCTTAGTCAACATATACTTAAGTAGTGTCAGAAACAGCTTTGAATAACACAAATATTGACAGCAGCTAATTAGCAATGATCTATGAAGTTCTATTTTTTAGCAAACTGTTTTCCCTTATGGCCTTGATAAGTATTCTGTTTTCTCTCAGATATTAGAAATGGTAAAAGGCAATTCCTGTTGCTGTTTCTTTTGACATGTATCAATGACTTTGTCTGATCCTCTCTTCCTGTGGAAATTGGTGTTTATGGTCCCTACTGCTTTAGGGTGCAGGAAAGTACTATGTTTAGATCATGCATGTGCAGGAAGGATAACAATCCTATTTTGAGTTCATCTAACTGTGATTTTTTTTTAAATGAAGGAAAAATCAAAACAACATGTACTTCAAAAAGCATAGCTTTTTTGATTTTTAAAATAATATAAAAGACACTGACAATTTTTACTTAAAGGTAATGATGATCTGCAGATAAAAACAAACTATCCAGGTTTAACATGGTGGCTATAGCAACCCATAACATAAATATTCTTAATGTTTATCATGTAACAAGTGTTTCAGTGCTTTTTTGCTCTGTTCCTAATCTAATTTTGTATACATTCAATTGAGCTTGCATGGCGAATTGATTTTTCTGTTATGATATCTACCTGTGGTAAAGGTCTGTGAAGCAATTTGTGCTGGTTGGAATTTGAAGGTGTTTCTTCCCTTTTCATAAACCAATCAGTTCCTTTAAAGCTGCCAGATGCCCTAAAATTCATTACTCATGCCACAATGGACATCTTGATTGAATTACCCTACTTAGATTTCTGCCTATGAAAGCTCTCTTGTTCCTTTTCAGCTGTCTTATGAAACTACTGAAGATGTCCGTTATTTTTTTTCACTGTGTGTGTGGGTTTTACACACCCCAATCAGTTTGATTTTGATCTTGTGGTCGCATATAGAAAGGATGGGGAAAGGAATCTAAGGACTGTGTGGAATTAACTACCTGATTCCTGATAGAATTCTTTATTTTCTTATGCAAACAGATGGAAATCTCCTTCACCAACACTGTCCATGACAGCAGTTCATTGAGATCATACCTAAAACTGTTACTGTGATGTAATAACTCAAGGGTATGCTGCTGCTAGTTAGGGGCCAAAACAGGTGGACAAACTGTCCTCTTAGCACCTGGCTGTTAGCACTGAAATCCTTGCTCCTGGGATTTTGTTTTCTGGGCTTTAATGAATAACAGTTTCCTGTCCAACTGCATCATTACTCTTCATGAAGAGGGTGGGAGGGAATTGTTTACATTACATATAAAAATAAGCTTGAAAGCTGCCAGGAAGGTTGGAAAAGATGAAAGCTCTGTGGAATTAGAGAGCAAGAGTGAAAGCAGTGATACTGCACTAGACGGATTTTTTTTTTTATTACATTCAAGCTTCCTTTACCATGTGATTCAGCTTCATAAATAATGAAGAAAATGTTCAGAGAATTTTCTTGAACAAAGATTCTTATTTTATGATGAGTGAACTTGTCCCTGTAGGTATTCTGGGTCTCTGATGACCCAGACAAGCTTTTGTACAAGAGTTGAATTTTTTTTCTTTTTCTGTGCTTGCCTCTGTGGGAAAAAGGAACAGACTCCTTGATTAAACTCCTCAGTTGTGGTATGAAAGGGGAAGAAATCTGATTGACCTAATTAAAGCAAAGAGATAAGGTGCATCTGAGGTTTTTCTTATAGTATCTCCTATACAGGTATGAGAAGAAAAACAGCCCAAAATGAAGTTCTAAATCATTTTAAGGTCACCTCAATCTTTAAGCTCTTGAAAACAGAGATCGTTCTTTGAAAATTTTCATTTTTAAATGTCAGTGTTTTTCTGGAGGAGAAAAAGCATTTCACATAAGGTATTGAGTATAGAATAAAATCAGTGTGGTTCTAAATATCACAACAAAATTCATGATGGTCAAACACAGGATTGGTAGCCTTATGTTTGGAGCTCAGATAACTTTTTAATGTGAATTTTTCCCTGGATGGTATGTTCAGTTCAATGATCATAGAATGGTTTCGGTTGGAAGAGGCCTTAAAGACTACCCAGTTCCAACCCCCTGCCATGGGCAGGGCTGCCACCCACTGGATCAGGCTGCCCAGGGCCCATCCAACCTGGCCTTGCACGCCTCCAGAGATGGGGCATCCACAGCTCTGTGGGCAGCCTGTGCCAGTGCCTTGCCACTCTCAGTGAAAAACTTCCTTCTAACGTCTAATCTAAATCTAATTTTCCCTCTTTTAGTTTAAAGCCGTTCTCCTTTGTCCTATCACTATTGGACTGTGTTAAAAGTCTGTTTCCCTCCTGTTTATAAGCCTACTTTACATACGAGGAGGCTGCAGTGAGATCTCCACAGAGTCTTCTGTTCTCCAGGCTGAGTAAGCCCAGCTCCCTCAGCCTTTCTTGGTAGGAGAGGTGCTCCAGCCCTCTGATCATTTTCATGACTCCACTCTGGACTTGCTCCAACAGCTTCATATCTTTCTTGTGTTGGGACACAGTACTGCAGATGGAGCCTCACAAGGCCAGAGTAGAGAGGGTCAATCACCTCCCTGTCCATGCTGGCCACCCCTCTTTTGAAGCAGTCCAGGATACCATTGATTCTCATCAAACTTTTCATCTACCAGAACGTGCAAGTCCTTCTCTGCAGGGCTGCTCTCAATGAGTTGTTCTCACAGTCTGTATGTATATCTGGGATTGCCCCAACCCAAGTGCAACACCTAGCAGGTCTCTCTGGAAGGCATCCCTTCCTCCTTTTGTGTCAACTGCACCACTCAGCTTGGTGTCTTCAGCAAATTTGCTGAGGGTGCACTTGATCCCACGATGTCATTGCTAAAAACATTGAAGAGCAACACTCTTAAGACAGACCCTTGGGGGACACCACTTGTGACTGGCTTCCACCTGGACATAGAGCCACTGACCACAACTCTCTGGCTGCGATCATCCAACCAATTCTTTATCCACCAAACAGTCCACCCTTCAAATCCATCTCTCTCCAATTTAGCAATAGGGATGTGGTGTGGGTGTATGTCAAAGGCCCTTCCTTTGTCAACTGATACAGTCACTCCATTCTAGAAGGCCACCAGATTGGTCAGGCATGATCTGCCCTTGGTGAAGCTGTGCTGGCTGTCTTGGGTCACCTCCTTGTCTTGCGTGTGCCCTAACGTAGCTTCCTGAAGGATCTGCTCCATGATCTTCCCAGGCACAGATGTGAGGCTCACTGGCCTGTAGTTCCGTGGATCATCCTTCTTTCCTTTCTTGAAAATGGGAGTGATCTTTCCTTTAAAATAGTAAAGCAGATAGGGTTTTTTTTTTTCCCCTAAAGCAAAGCACATCATAATTACTCTTATAGTGGAAGCAAGTCTCTCATAAGGTGTCAATAGAAATTCCTGGGATTGAAGATCTGATGTCCACAAGGCTTTCTTGATGTGAGAGCATCTCTAAAATAAATTAGTTTTGCTTTTCTGTAGTAATGCAAATAACGTGTTCTGTATTTGAATATGCTAGTTTGACTGTACTTGACTACTAATGGTAAAATTTATTCTTCTGCATGAATATTTCAGAACAAAATTGGATAGCTCATGAATGGCATAGATTTTTTAACAGACATACAGTTTCTAGTTAAAATACGTTTTTACAATTAAGCTGAGATGTGTTTAAGCCAATGTATCCTTCATTTTGGCCATCTGGCAGAGGTCCTTGTGTGGACGAATAAAGATCTTTTTCCTCCCATGCTTTTACCTGTTTGCAGGTGGATGGAGTGCTAATAATACAAAGCAATTCTCATTCATAGTGGGGCATCATCCAAAAATTAAGCATTCTGAGCAAGGGAACAAGGCAGGTTACTATTTTCGAAAGGATATATTTGGCAGGATTTTATCTGAAAGAAAATGGTACGACTTCTATATAAAGTTCCCAGCTCTGCAGATCTGCAAAAGACACCCCCATCTGTCAGAAGTGTGATTCATCTCATATTCTAACTATAGTTATAACATTTTGAAAGGTGTTTCATAATTTATTCACTGACATGAGTTTTCTCAGCTGTCTGCAGGGTGCAGATTTTTACAGCACTTCAGAAGCAGGGCAGCTAGTTCTTTAAGTGGGATCTGGCTCAGGGGCCAGCTCCGGATTTCGGGGGGGGCAGAAAAAGAGTAGATTGACCAAAGATGCAGAGCTTCTTGCTGTTATCATACGAAGTCCATGAGAGCATTAAACATCTGTGGGAGGTAGAAGGGAATATCCTCAAATACGTCTTGCTGAGGTGTGTAGGATTATTCACCATGTTTTCTATTTAATGAACTCATCATAAATTGGGCAAAGCTAAATGTAACAACTTTTAAAAATCTGGACAAAACATAATTCTTAAGTTGTCTGGCAGGGTTGCAGCCTTTCCACTCAGCCTTCTCCAGGCGAAACAGCCCCCAGGTCTCTCAGCCTTCCCTTTGTACAGGAGATGCTCCAGGCCCTTTGTCATCTTTGTGGCCCTCTGCTGGACTGTCTCTAGAAGTTCTGTCTTTTTTGAACTGAGGAGCCCGCAACTGGACACAGTACTAGTGAACTTGCCAGAGCAGAGTAGAGGGAGAGGATAACTAACCTCCCTGGTCCTGCTGGCCATGCTCTTTTGAATGCATCCCAGGACACTGTTGGCCTTCTGGGCCACACAGGCACACTGCTGGCTCGTGGTCCACCAGGACACCCAGGTCCTTCTGCACAGAGCTCCTTTCCAGCAGGTCAGCCCCTAACCTGTACTGATGCGTGCAGTTATTGCTCCCTGGGTGTAGGACTCTGCACTTGCCCTTGTTGAATCTCATCAAGTCCCTCTGTGCGCAACTCTCCAGTTGATCCAGGTCTTGTTGAAATGGCAGTGCAACTTTCTGGTATGTCAGCCACTCCTTCCAGCTTTGTATCATCAGCAAACATCCTGAGGGCGGACTCTATCCTTTCATCCGGGTCATCAGTGAAGATGCTGAAAAAGACTGGAGCCAGCACCAGCCCCTGGGAAGTTCCCTGATTTCTTCAGTTCTGGATTTCCAGTACCAGGAGTTTAGTAACAGAAATAATGCTGTTTTACTGAAATCAGTGGGAGCTGATTAATGTTCAGCACTTGATTTCAAGCGAGCAACCTTGGCACTTAAATGGAGTGTGTGTACTGTTAGCTCTTCTGGGGGGGAAAATACATTTGATTTGCAGATTGGAGGAAGAGCAAAACCCCTAAGAGCCTTGAAATGAGCTCTGAGCATTGAATTGTTGGTTCAGCACTTTGTTCTGTGACTCATCTGGTTTTGCCAGCCTTGCCTGCTTGCTTAGGATGTGCCTGCTGTGTTCAGAAGTCTTCTCCTTAGAAGATGCAATACACAGTGACCAGAAGTAGGCATGACCTGTTTTCTTCTTAGTGCTAGTGATGTTGATGACTGTCTTTGAATGCAGAATTTTAAACACCCTTTTTTTTCTTTTTTGCTTAAAAAAAAAAAAAAAACAACAACAACAAAAAAGCCCACTGTAATGGTATTGGCTATTGTACTGCATGACCCTGAGAACAATTTACTGTATAACGAAGAGGTATTTTGCTCCCAGATGTCAGCAAGCAGGAACATTAGCGGAATCAATATTACATTAAAGATGTAGGCTCCATTAGGCTGATGTGACAGATGATTTTCTGAGTGCTGATGTCATGCTTGGTTACGTCCATTCCTGGATCTTCATGAGGTAGCAATAACGCTTACTCAGCCCTTTGGAGGACTTCAGCCTCTCAGGAGAGCCTCCTGCATGTCTCCTCCTGCGTTGCTGTCCTTCCCGGCACAGTCACCCAGTTGCCATCGGAGTTGCCTTTGGGTGTCCTAGTGCTGCAGTCTCTCTTGGGCTTGGTGCTGGCTGGCATGCTGGAGACAGGCCTTGTAGGCCTCGTCAGGTGGCTGAGTGACCCAGAAGGGGAAGGTAGGTTGGAAGTGTTCTTTGGAAGGCTACCAAAGGAAGGATGTGATGCTGGGGAGGTCACCAGAAGCATGTAATTCCTGTAACTCTTTGCATGATTATGTGTGGCGTGATAGTAGGGTGCTGGATTGGCACTAAGGAGCCATTGCTTCTTAAGTTGTGCCATTGGCTGACTTCATGGCCTTGGGCAATTTGCTCTCAGCTTTTGCCATAGGTATATCAGGAAAATAATGCTTATTTATCTTTTTATAGAAATTCGAGATGCCCAATGGAAAGGTGGTAAGTGTTGTTATTCATGGATGAGTTATTTTTCCTATTCCTTTTACAATTTTTTGCATATTAAAATTAAATATTTACATATCGTAATCTGGGAAGATTAATTTCTCTTAGGGCAGATGTTGTTTCTTACTTGCCACGTTATTGTTTGAATGATGGTTATTCCCGTGCTCTGCTGGAAAGGATACATCAAAGGAAAATGACAATTGTTTGAATTTCAAAAGCACAATGTTACCTATATGGCATGAAGTGGCTGGTAGGAGGGGATTTCACTAGTTGAATGTTCAGTTGTATTTCTGGGAAACTGTTGATCTTCATTAACACAGTTCCTTCAGAGCCTAGGAGCAAAAATTGGTAAAGTCGTTTGTGCAATTAGAGTTTTCATAATTACATTAGCAGGTCCTGGAGAGCTTTATGAAGTAGAGAGATAAGATGACAATTTGTGAAAGTGATTGCATAACTTCATTTACAAATGACATCATTGGCTTAGGTTTCTGACTATAGATTTTGACTATTGAACTCTATACTCTTAGTATCTACTTCTGGATATATCTTTCTAAAACTTCATTTTAAAACGTGATTTTCAAGTGTTTAATCAGCTATTCCTTCTTCAATTTGATTCTCCATCAGTGCCGAATTACATCTTTCCTTCACTAATGGAGTAAATAAATCAATACAAATGGCTCACAGTCATAAAGTCTGCTGAGTTATAAGCTTATGCAACACTATAACGCGTGCAGATGCATTGTGTTAGTGCTTCAGTTCTGGTTTACAAAGCAGCAAGTTTGGTAGAGAAGTTAATATGGCTGGCAGGGAAATTACCAAGAGAAAATTTTCTATTCTGGAATGGCCCACTTCGAACTCTTTTCTGGAGTTTTGTCTAGAATTTTTTTCAGTGATTTTTGCTGCCTCCTCAGTCCTTCTTAGGCTGGCAGTGAGTGAGCCAAGGTCCCTGGATCTGGTCACAGCGTCGCTGTGGCCATCTCCCCATGGAGGTTTCCCAGAGCCTGTATCCTGCTATACTAGTGCAGTTGGGAGGTTGAGGCAGTATAGTGGTTTATTTCTCCATCTTCTGGGCTTTTCTATCACTTCCTACTTCTGCAACCCTCAGTGTTGTTTTCCTTTAAAGAAGGGGTCACTTCTTTACAGGGAAATGGATTTGACAGCTGGGAGGAAGCAGGTGGCCACCTTCCAATTCATTTGCTTACATATTTATATACACAAATATGTTTTAAATAGTATTTTGTAAGCATATATGCAAAAATGTGTGTAGAGTGTATATGTACATCTATAGTACATATATACATAGTCTAATATCTGCATGGAAGAAATCTGAAATCTCATCAGATGAAGAATACTCTGAATACTCTGAATCTGGTATAACTTTCCATTTTATCGTCATAGTTGTATTTATTTTTCATTAGAACTCTTTGCAAGATTATGACACTTTGTAAAATACAGTGCTATCTCTTGAAGACAAACGGAATAAACTGAAGGTACAGGGAGAAGGCATGGAAAAGATACCTGGACTCCAATGGCCTTTCATTTTACTTGGATGCTTGTGTAGGTAAAAGCATTAGGGTGCACAAAGCAGGATGTAACTTTAATGGTATGTTATGACAAACAGGTGAGCTAACTAAGCTGCTGCTGATCTTTAGTCAACTTGTTTTTGAGGTTCATAAAAATTAACTAGGAATTTTTGTTGTAGTGAAAGCAATTTTTTCCTTATTTTATTGGAAAGTCAAATTAATGACAGTTGTAGGCAACTATATACTGCTTTATTGGTACGTCTGCTGTTAAAAATTAAATCAGTGGGAATTACATTGATGGGAATTATACAGTGCACTGGGAAACATGTAGCTAGTGGTAATCAGAGATTTAAAACCTTCCCAAGCAGAGCTGCACATTTGTGGAGGAAGGTGGTGTGGTGCTGGAGGCAGAGCCCAGCAGTGAGACTGTGGCAACGCATGCTTGTTCTGCCAACTAGTTAGCGTCTGATTGAACTCGGATGGATTTCAGAATGTGTCTAAATTGCGTCAGTGGCAGAGCTGGGAAGGAGACTGAATAAACCTGAGTAAGACAGACTTGTTTGGTTGCCCTTTGAGTTCCTTTCACAGTGCAACCTTGTTTGCAATGTAGACAGTTGTTCCCACCCTTTTGTACCCTTCCCCAGAAAGGAAACAAATTTGGCGAATTACCAGAATTCTCCATCCCTTTTCTGCTAGAATCCAAACCTGATGTAGGAACTGAATTGAGGGAGTAGGCAGATGCCCTAGTCAGGTCAGAGACCAGGACATTAGATCATCCAGCTGTGTCACAGTTGTGAGGCCACAGCTGTGTTGGCAGGTGGGGGGCTGTCCCAACACCTCCATTCTAGTTATTGTGGAGCATGTCGTGGTACAGAAATCTCTTTAGTGACTTCAGGTCAGTTGTCCCAACTGTCCTTTCCCAGGATCTTGCCTACCCACCACCTGTGCACTGGATACCAAAATGGGAAACAGGTAAGGCCTTGGCACTGCTCTGTGGTAGCCAAAACATTGATGAGTTAACAACACTGTTTTAGCCACAGGTCCAAAACCCAGCACCATATGGGCTGTTGTGAAGAAAGTTAAATCCAGCCCAGCCAAACCAGTACAGCGTGATACAAGTAATTTAAAGATAAAATTTGCCCTTGATTACGTATGAACTTACAGATGCTGATATGATTTGTCACACTATCAAACTTTTATTGCAACTGTGGGTAGGAGACAGAAAATATTTGACTTCTTTTCTGCTGCTGTATGAAGCAGAATTGTGGCAGATGAGATGTAAGAAATAGAAAAATGGTTCCTCTTTGAAAAGGCAAGCTTCGTACTTTAACTTTCATAGCTGGAATACTTTTTTCATTATTGCTATGTTAGGTCTGGCAGTGAACAATTTGTATCTGAAATGTTCATATGCAGCACATCTAATGAAAAAATTTGGTTCAGATGACTTTGTAAATGAATTTTATGTGGAAAGTTTCAGATGAAGGAGCCCCGTAACACCTTATTTAACATCAAATTAATTCACCAGGATGCAAGTTTGCCACATGTATGCACATATTAAATAAAACTCCATTTCTTGAAGTATAGTCTGTTTATGATAGCACCTAATATATTGTGTTTCAGTGACAGTTTTAATGAGACTGTTTCCATTCTTTAGTTTTCTGATGACGTTGGATATTATAGCTCTCTGCAATGCTTTAACCAAGAAGTTAACTCTTCTGTGGTCTTAGTTTGCTTCATCAGTTAGGCACTGAACACAGAGAAAATTGGAGCTTACTGATGCAGAGGATATAGTGCTGTGTTCAGCAGCTGGATAAACCATCTGTTTTAGAGAACTGAAGATAATTATTTCTAAAACATGGCAATGTATTTTTCTACCTTATTATCCTTTTATTGCAATTGAAAAGGGAATTTGCATGAAGTTTAAAAAACATAATGTTAGTTCAAAATTCATGAGAATAGAGGGTAAAGATTTTTACTAGCTTTTGCAGATGTAACCTTGCCATCAATCTGTCCTGTAGATGGTCATAAGTGCAGTAATTATGGGATCTGCTATTATCTTCACCTTCTACTCTTTATGCACTCTTGTTTCTCTTTAGCCTTGTCTTTTTAGGCTATACTAAATGGAATGTATAATTTTATTAGTAAACAGCTGACTTAAGCTCTTAAGAGAAGAATGTTAGCTGGGGAAGCATCTAGAAAAGGAGATGGCTGAAGGTGTATTAACCTTCTTACCAGGGGTGCCGAGCAGGCTGATGCTCGGTGGATATGAGAACCTATTTTCTGCATCTGCTCCTGCTTCTCCTCATCCTTTCCTGCTACTCCCCTTACGTAGATTCATATATAGGCAGTGGGGAGAGCTTCACAAGACTACCTCCTCTGGAAAGACTAGCAGAGGAAATTAAGCATGTTGTGGGCTTTGTGAGATCCTTGAGAACAGTTTTTTTATAGGGGTTTTCCTGTATAAATGTGGGAAGAACAGTACTTTAGTGCCTGGACATGCAGGTTGGCAGAGACAGAGTCTCTAGCTGAGTAGTCTCTACTTCAGTAGACATCCCACAACTTCACCTACACAGAACAGAAATTATGTAGGGAATATGTTGTTCCAGTAATTCCATTGTTGATTCTCTTTTCATCAAAGTAATCTTAAGAGGCTTGAGAGGTGGTCTCATGC
Organism: Penelope pileata; assembly: GCA_013396635.1. NCBI lineage: Eukaryota > Metazoa > Chordata > Aves > Galliformes > Cracidae > Penelope > Penelope pileata. Next base: position 137,755 of record WBMW01000091.1, read on the forward strand.
AAGTCTCACAAAGATCATTGGAAGAAGCGTGGCCAGCAGGGCAAGGGAGGTGATTGTCCCCCTCTGCTCTGCCCTTGTGAGGACCCATCTGAAGTACTGCATCCAGGCCTGGGGCCCCCAGCACAAGAAGGATGCGGAGCTGTTGGAGCAAGGCTGGAGGAGGGCCATGAAGATGCTCAGAGGGCTGGAGCACCTCTCCTGTGAAGAAAGACTCGGAGTTGAGCTTATTTTGCCTAGAGAAGAGAAGGCTAAATGGAGCCTGCCTAAAAGCTGGAGAGTGACTCTTTATCAGGGAATGTAATGATAAGACAAGGGGTAGATTTAGGTTAGATACCAGGGAGAAATTCTTCATAATGAGTGGCCAGGCACTGGAACAGGTTGCTCAGAGAAGCTGTAGATGCCCCATCCCTGAAGGTGTTTAAGGCTAGGTTGGATGGGACCTCGAGCAACCTTATCTGGTGAAAGATGTCCCTGCCCATGACAGGATGGTTGGAACTAAATTATCTTTAAAAGTCCCTTCCAGCCCAAATTATTCTACATCACCAAGAGAAGTAACAAGATGCAAGATGAGGGGAAAAAATAAATGCTATACTACTGGAGGCCTAACATTCTAATGTGTTGAGAGCAGCTACTGTGTTTGTTTTCTTCTAGACTATGCATGTTATGATGAGTCCAAAAAATATTGGTTAGATCTTGTAGGTTTTTGGTTTTTTTTTTTTGATTTTTTCTTTCCCTACTACATATGTAATTGGTTCAATATAATGATGCAGCAGATACTTTGAAATAGGGTCTAATCCTCCACTTATTAAAGAAAATAAAGCAAAGTCTTCCCTTTTTTGTACCTTCTTGACTTTTTTCTTCCTGATTTTGATAGATCTATGCAGGAAACAAGACATGATGGAATCAATGCCCTGGCATATTGTCAGAAACTGTTCATGCTATATCAAGATTTGTTAAACTAGTATTTGAGCTGTTTTGAAATATGGACGATAAATCCACACAAATCATGGGCGATGTTGGATGAGAAATTTAATGTTTAAGTATTTATATAATTCTCACCAGGGAACTTCGTGCTTTTTTACCATCCATGGTGTAATTATCATGTCCTACCATGTGGTTAGTGGAAATCTGTTTTTATTTCAATTTCATGAATAAGTTCTATTTTGAATTTTGTATCCTTAGGAAAACATAAGCAGCTGTTCTTCCTGTAATTACAAGCTTTCAAAATGCTAATCTCTCATGTTTTCGTCTTCTTTCCTCCGTGGTCAAATTCATTGCCATGATTCTTGGCAATTAACTGCTTTATTAGCAAGCTCAGTGCATGCCCTTAATTACCATCTAAGCAGAAACAGTCATTGATTTGAAGTTGAAATGGGAAATAATAAAATCAATGGGAAGTCATTCCTTCTAAATGAAGATGCATGGTTGACTTGTTTAGATTTACAGAAAGTATGGAATCATCTATCTTTTGGGACAGCCAGGATAATGCTATCCTATGCCTTCAAGTAAGTTTGAGCGTCAAGTAGGAAACAAAGAAAAATCCTGCCTGCTTTCCTCTCTTTCCCCTCTAACACTGTGGGAAAGCTAGGCTGGACGTGGAGCATTGGCTGTGCCTCTGAGGACTGCTTCAGGTGACGTGAAGGAGCTCAAGCCTGTCTTTCTGTCTTCTGGTGTGTCAGTTATTTTAGGTTTCAAATGTGAATATGACGTTCAGAAATTTTTCCTTGTGCGTGTGACAATATTCTTATGCTGAAAGGATGAATCAAGCCAGCCTTTGATCTCAGACATTGTTGAAGCAGATGGAAATGATGCTTTCAGGGAAAGCTGGAGGTTTCTGGAGACTATACCTGTAGGTGAATAACAGTTTTGTATTTTTTAAACATGAATTTCACTAGATATTGACTTCCAGTGTATCCAGAGTAGAATTTCTTGTCATTTGATATCCAGAGTTCTCAACTCCATGCTCACTTGCTGGCTTGGGTCATTTGCAAGTGGGTGCAACACTGGGGATTGAGTCGAGATCCACTGAATTCAGTTAAAAGCCTCCTGCTGTCATCTTCTGCCTCTTGGTGAGGGTGTGCGCAAGTGTTGGTGGATGATGATTTCCGACCAACTTAAGGTGAAATCAGTATTTCTAATGGCAACTTGATCAACAGCATATTCTGTATGGCTGAAGTCGTGTTTTCAATGTGTGTGTATGGGTGTTGCTGCGTGTCTGAATACCCACTAAAATGAATGATCTGGAGCTGGTTAAAAACGTTTTGAGGTTGAATAGGCAAGTCCCATAGATCTATTTCAGAACTTAGAAAAGCTTTCCTGGTGAGTAAAAGAAACGTTTCCTTACTGTGGCCTTGAAGTGCAAAAGTGTATATCTTCTAGAGAAAAGCAAATTGATTTTCATCAAGACCCCAATATTGGGTTGAAGGTGATTTCAGTGAGCGCAAAGCTAATTTTTGTGTCTCCTGCCTTTTTTAAACAAAGTTATTTTTGCCTTAGTTCTGTGGCAGTCACTTCTACAAAGTGAAGGACGAGGTGTTCGGGCTGAGGCTATTGTGGGGAGCATTAAATGGTAAAAGCGCTTGAGGTGTTGGCGTATTGTACAAGAGAAATCGTTAGGGCTGGATAACCCAGGCAAACTTGCAGGACAGGGTTCAAACTCATGCACAAGCTCATGTGCAGATTTGCAGGCAGCACAAACAAGAAATATTGGCAGCTCTGGTAAGGGTAAAGACGAGGAAAGCCCTTAGTAGCATATGACTAAGAGGACACAAGGGATGCTTTTGTCCTTCTATCCAGGGATGCTCAGAGCAGCAGAGCTAGTGTTACTCAGGGCTGCCAGCTCAAATTTAACCACTTGAAAAGGTACCATGCCTGGATTACCTTGTCAGAAGCCATCATTGCAGAGCCTCAGGACCTAAAATTGGATTGGCATTTTGTCTTTAGGGGTGTTGCAGGATTGCATTTGCTGTGAATATAAGGACAAGGGACTGAATGTCTGGTATCTTGGACACAAACTGATGCAGAAAACTGTTACTTAAGAAATAAGAATAGTCTAAAGTGTTGCCTAAATAATGAAACAGTTGAATTTTAGGTTGGTCTTCACAATGTTTTTCCATGGTAGTGTTAGTAACTAATTAACCTTGTTAGCTGAGAGATCAAGGAAAGACTGCTAAAGCCAGGTGGAAGCCTGCCCATGTCATTGAGCAGTCCTTGGCAAGGCATTTTCACTTCCTCAGTTTGATTTTTATATGCATCTAAGGGAAAGAATGCCAAGACAATAAGAATTTGGAGAAGGAAGATGTGATTTAGAGGGGAAAAAAGTCATGCTAATGCTAAGTCTGTTATCTGCTTTATTAATGTCACTTGCTGTGTTTACTGAAAATTCAGCTGTGCTGGGCACTATTTATCTGATGTGATGCATGTGCTGTGACCACTTCTAACAAATCTGATTTTATCAATTCTCTGTGATAAGGAACTACTGTAAATTGCACTGAAGTCATTACTGAAATGTAAAAGTTAAGGCATACACTGAAAATTTAAATTCTGAGAAGACCTCAAGGATGAAATTGAAATTTAAATCTCCTCTTTGGAATGAGAGGAAAACCACACTCCATCAAAACTGTAGCTGTTGTAAGGTCATGCCTTTCTGTGAGATAAATTAACTGAAAGAGAAGAAATGTAAGATGACAATGGTAAGAGAAAGGGCTCCATCTTCAACAGAATTGCAAGACGTTGGTAGTGCAATGGAAAGGATCATTTTAAGAAAAGGCAGGCTATGAGTAATTTCTAAGGTTCATGGCCATGGAGTATACCTGAAGAGAATAGAATTAAATAGCTTCTCATCCCCCATCTAACTGAAGCACAAAAGCAACTCAGGAAGGATTTTTTCAAAAATATTCTGATGTCGTGTTCTCTCTTGTCTACCTTACTTTGAGCTTAAGCATTCAAGTACAGTCTTTCAACTTCAAGACAGATGAGACTATAACCTACTTAAGACAGAAGTTTATGCAAGAGAATATGTATGAGATTAGCTTGTCGGTACCGTAATTATAGAAGTGAATCCCCTATTGATGAGCCATCCCATCAGTCACAACAGATCTGTCCCTTGGAGAGAGCCTGTAGGGCGTCTTTCTTGTATGCTCAGTTTTTTTCACTAGTTCAGAATAACCCAAGGGTTTTAGTTTGTGCTGTAGTGCCCTTCCCCCTTGTTCTCTCTGTGTGGATTTGTTTGACTTATTTAAGTTTGTTAAATATTTGACTAGGCAATAACTAGCAATCTAACTGTCAAAACCTTGGCAACAGGGAAAAAAAAAGTTCATTATTTAGTGTCTTATCTCCTGTTCATCCACACAGAAGCACTAGGTATGAATTCCTTATTCTAGTTCTGTGAACTTCTTCTGCTTTCTTAAATCTGAGAGCTTCAACTAAGACAGCTGCTTATGCCAATTAAGTCAAGGTTTATGCTTACATCTGGTAATGGGGCTTTGGAAACAGGAATCAAAATCTTTGCAAGAATGAATTGTTTTCATCTTTATTTTTGTCTAGTGCTCATAAAACCTGACAGGAATAGGAGTGTTGCTGCTTGCAAGATTTTCAGCAAGCCTTGCTTGCTTCCCCAAGCTTGAAGGATCATCTAGATCTTAGTACCGGATTGGCAGTGAGAAGTAGCTGTTGAGAGCTATAACTAAGGGTCTCTGATTAGTACCAGGCAGAGGAAGCACTTATTTGTGAAGGCGTACCCATGAGTGCTGTAGTAAAGCTAGTGCTGTGGCCCATGCCGTATGAACGGTTGTTTTCGCCACTGAGTTCTCTTAATGCTTTCACCTGCTCAAATCCCTTTATTTCATTTTGAGTTTCTTTAGTTGTCCTGGTTTGTCAGTGCTCTTGCCAGGTGTAGCAGCCTTCAAGGTGCGTTCAGTCAGGTTAGCTGGGGTGTCCTGCAGATGAAGAAATTCTCAGGTGATTCAACTGGTGTTCTCAGCTTTCTTTTGGAAAGGACCATCACCTACACAGTGCCACATCTGGACAGCCTTGTAGGGCATGACTCCACCCAGTTGTAGGGTATGAAGGCATGTCAGTTACGTGGAGCACTGAAATAGTTTCTGCTGGTTCTTGGTGTTAGGCTGCTGAAACTGACTTATAACTCACTCTTTCTTGATCTTGGCAAGCAGGCTCATAGCTCAAGTGGGTGGTCTGGTGCTTGTGCAGCTAGCATGCAGGTCTGGACCACAGCAGCTTCAGAGCAGCCTGATGTCCCTGTTTCTTTGCAAGTGAGAAGCCTTCAGACAGCTGCCACGTACCTGGTAATTCAAGAAATACAGCAGATCTGTAGATTTGCATTGTGTCAGGAAGTTACGCCTCTTCACATAAGTGGAGTATCAGTGTTAGCTTCAGTGACACTTCATGTCATGAATAAGTTTATTCAATGTAAAAGTTAGCAGAATATAGGATGACTATATGCTCTGCTTAAAGATGCAGAGATTTCATAGTCTCCGCAGTTAAGCTGCATGGATGTTTCACTCAACACAGGACTATGAAGATCACTTCATTTCAAATTTTTTTTGTTGTTGTTCTGAGGTGTTTTATTGCTTTGTAACTGTATGTTGTGCCTTAACCCAGCAGCCATCTAAACACTACACAGCCATTTGCTCATTTCCCCCCATCTAGTGGGATGGGGGAGAAAATTGATAAATGTGAGAACTCATGGGTTGAGATAAGGACGTTTTAATAAGAAAGAAGTGGGAGGCAAGGAGGAAGGAAAGAAAAGGAAAACAAAATACAATAATAAAAAGAATAAACAAAAGTGATGCACAATACAATTTTCCACCACTTGCCAATCAATGCCCAACCAGTGCCTGAGCCCTAGCAGCCCACTCTCACCATCTCTCCCAGTTTTATTACTCAACATGACACAGCATGGTATGGGATGGCCCTTTGACCAGTCTGAGTCAGCTGTCCTGGTTTTGTCCCCTCCCAGCTCCCTGTGCATCCTCAGATTCTTGCTGGCAGGGCAGCAAGAGAAGCTGAAATGTCCTGGACTTGTGTAAGCACTACTCAACTGCAACCACAATATTGGTGTGTGATCAACGTTGTTCTAATCCTGAATCCAAAACACAGCACCACACTGGCCGCTAAGAAGAAAATAAACTCTATCCCAGATGAAACCAGGACACTGTAGAAGAAAGAGTCTTATAGAGAACAGTGCCAGTGAGGAGCGTGAATCTCACTTAATATTCTTGGCAGTTTGATCTTGTAATTGCGAAGAAGGAACAATAGTTTAGAAATTGTTATGAAAGCTCTTGGTTAGGGAAATTGATGACATGCAGTAGAAGCGTTTGCTCACAAATGGCTGCACATGGCTATTCTTTAATGTATTTTTTTTCCTACTTCAGTACACTTCAGTTTTTTTCTGAAGTGGTTTCTGCCGCCGTTTATAGCTATAATTGAGTTCTGTCATTGTGAAGCAGCTGATGGAAAAGAATCTTTGTTCTGTGCGATGATCAGGGGCCATACTGCATATATCTCACGCACAATATTTCAAAAACAACATAGTCATTTATTTGTTACTAGCATCTGACTTCAAAAATTATCTTTTTCTGTTTTTTTGCTTCCTAAACTGAATATTAATACAGATGCGGATCACTTCAAGTACAGAAAATATTTAGTTCCATAAAAGCACATCAAATACTTGAGTTAATAAAAGATTAGCCTTTTTAACTTTGAAGTTAATTTTTTTGCAGGGAGAAATCCTTCAATTCTGTTTACTAGCAAAAGATAAGATGTCAGTCAGACATCTCATGAAGGTCATAATTCCACAATTTTTCACTGTGGTTGGGCTTGGGGTAAATCAGCCTTTGCAGGAGCTGACTGTAACCATAGGTAACCATTCTGATTCCCCTCTACAAGCCACAGTGGTAATGCTACATGAATATTAGTTGTTTTAGTAACGGAATAAAGCATCTGATACACGTTTGTCTGATTTCTGTCAACTGTAATGGTGAAGCATGCAGGAATACTTGAAATAGTATGTTCTTGGGACCATGTTACTTCCAAATGGGTGAAATGCATATGCAGCAACTGCTATTTTCTTGTTGCTTGCTTTATACCCTGGAGTTAAAGATGCAAAATAATGCACGTGCCTCCTTGGAAATACTAAGGGACATTTATTCATTAAGTGATTTCTGAAGAGACAACTTTCATATTACACCACCATCAAAAGCATTAATTATTTCCTGAGGAAATTAGCAAAAATGTGCTTTCATTTGTATATTTTGTTGCATTTTTAATAAGGGAGAGGAGAGAAATCTAAGTGTGTGCCACAAGTACTCACTGTGGGTGAGGCACTGCTAGCTGGCTAAAGGCTTTCTCTGATCCTGCTGAATGTGTATCAGTGCAAATATTTCTTGTGCAATTCTATCTCTTATCTCTTCTGTGATTTAGCTAATTGTAACACCAGTGAAAATGTAGGGAAATAAATTACTGTCTGGCAAAGTATGAGCCATTATAAAGCATGAAGTGGTGGGAGAAAAAAGGTCTCATCACAGGTAGGCATCAGGAAACTGAGCAGTGGAGTAGGAAGAACCCTTAGCCTGTGCTCTCCAGGCAACAGCTGTCCCTATCCCATTCTCTACATTTTTAATACCCTTCTTGATTCACAGAGCTATTGCATTTTCCACATTGTTCTTTTTGAATCCATTTTATTTTGGTCTGTATGAGAGCTGAATGGATGATTGTACCAAAATCAGGAGCATGATTCTGTACAAGAGGATTCTTTATCTTATTATAGGAGAAGTGAAAGTGCTGTTTCTGGATACATGCAAAAAACAACAGGAAATTTCACTGAGATAAACAAGCTTGGTTAGCATTGGAAATATAAAATATTAATTCAACGTATTAATGTGGGTCTTTTTCTAGGGATCTATTCTGGGCCTGCTCAATGATGACATAATGCAGACATTAAGTGCTCTTCTTCATGGTGATGTCTGGGATTGCTTCTATCAAATACAAAGCTTCAAATGTGTAGGCATTTCTCTTGGTTAATCATAGAATCATAGAATCATAGAATGGTTCAGGTTGGAAGGGACCTTAGAGATCATCTTGTTCCAACCCCCCTGCCATGGGCAAGGACACCTCCCACTAGACCAGGTTGCCCAAAGCCCCATCCAGCCTGGCTTTGAATACTTCCAGGGAGGGAGCATCAACGACTTCCCTGGGCAACCTGTTCCAGTGTCTCACCACCCTCACAGTGAAGAATTTCTTCCTTATATCCAGCCTAAATCTACCCTCTTCCAGTTTATAACCATTACCCCTTGTCCTGTCATTATCTATCCTTGTAAAAAGCCCCTCCCCAGCTTTCCTGTAGGCCCCCTTCAGGTACTGGAAGGCTGCTATCAGGTCCTCCCGCAGCCTTCTCTTCTCCAGGCTGAAGAGTCCCAACTCTCTCAGCCTGTCCTCGTAGGGGAGGTGCTCCAGCCCTCTGATCATCCTCGTGGCCCTCCTCTGGACCCGCTCCAACAGCTCCACATCCTTCTTGTGTTGGGGGCCCCAGAACTNTTTGCTTTGCTGTCACTGGAGGGAGGCTAGATGATGGAAGTCTCAAGCTGTTCTCTCAACTACTGAGGGCAAAGTGTAGGGGCTGAAGCAGCTTTTTGTGTATGTGAAGAGGCAAGCAGTTCTAGGCTTTGCTTAAAAAACAACTCTTCAGAAAAAAAAGGTCTACAAATTTGTTTCTGGATCAGCAGCTAATAATAGGATTGTGACAGCCTGGAACCACGTATCTGGAACACATGAAACGTGTAGCTCTGAGGTGCACTGCAGGGGAAGACGTGGGGAGCCCCAGCCTTCTGTCGGCCTGAGCTGCTGATGTGGGGCTTTGTGCCAGCGTGGCTTCACACATCGGGCTGAAGCTTGTCAGATAAGAGAGGTGCTCTGTTGCAGGTGTAGTCTTTTTCACTTTTATATCCACTTTGCTTTTCTATTCTTGGATTGCTTGTGGAAGAGGACTGCATGGGGACAGCTATCCTGGATGGCTCAGGAGATGCAGGACCCTAAAATAGCTCTTGGCTTTGTCTGTGATGGCGCGGTAGAATAGGTTGTTTGAGTAGAAATCTGAATGTATTTTGCTAAGGACTGTGTCTTTCCAAATGTGTTGCTGTTCCTAGCAAACAAGTTGATTTGTTTTGGATTTTTTTTTGTTTATACAACTTTAATTTTTCAAATTCAGCTGTACCAAGTTACTCCTTTGATTACTGCACATAGTAGAAAAACTCAATTAGCTGAAAAAGATGCTGTAATCCTATGAGATCATCTTGTATTTCAGTGATGTTATTAAACCTCATTCTAATGAGCACTGGAGTGGAAGAAGCAGAACCACAAAAAACTGATGAGGTTTTCTGGCAAGTGTACGCTTCTGATTATGTTGCTGTGTAATGCCAGCAATTCAGCCCATCTTTAAAGAAAAGTGTGTTATCAGTAGAAAAATAGGAAAATGTCAGACTTTGCCATGAATACATGTTTAGCTGGGATAGATTCCTGTGTTCATGTGAAATAAATCCATGCAGCAGAGATTGAATTGTGATTCAAATTCATAACTCAGCAGGCAGGGCTGACCACTTGGGTATTTACTTTCCCAGCTTTAGTGAGAACATGAAGTTTTTTGCTAAAAAGCACGTGTGAAGTAATTTTTCCATATTAAACTGAATGCTAAACCTCACTGGAGAAAACAGACCAAGTACTCATTTCTTCTGTGAAATTTGTTATTGTGCATTTCTATCTGCAATAGGTAGTTGGAAGATTTGCTGTTTTGAAATAAGTTAAACAGTTATCTGAATGCTATGTCACATTTTATTTCACTATTTTAAGAGAAGTCATTTATAGATGATACTGTATTCATTATATCACATATATGAAGTTTATGAGAGTTTCCCTGAAAATTAAATGATTGGGAACTTTTTGGTTTTAGGATTGCTAAGCACACCCACGATAGTTTGGGCTCGTATGTATGGGCATTTTTTTTTTTCTCTAGTTAATAGCTAATCTGTTTCAGTTTTCTGTGAATGTCCTAGATGTAATTCAGCCTGAAATAATTGAGAAGCTGCAAGGAGAAAATAAGGGGTTCTGTCCTAATCCAATGAAACACCTTCTTCGTTATTAGTGCCATGGAAACCTGGAGGCCTGCTTACGTGTTTAAGGTAATCACATGCCTAAGAGCTTTCTTGGATTGAGACCTCTTTTGCATCTTTATTGAAAATCCACTTAAAGAACATCCAGATCAATTGTGTTGCAATTTTAACTCCTAAACCAGTGTTTGCAGTGCTGTTGCTTTTCCTCTAGTAATGCTGAGTCTCGCCTGTACTGCTTTTATTGCTCATTGTGGCTCGAAGTGAGCCCAGTTTCTTTTCTAATTCCTGATAACTGATGTGACAGAGTGAAATGCCTCTCTGGCATTTAAAGGATGATGATATTGATGCCATTGTCAGTGATGACAGAGCGATCAGGAATATTTTACTCAGCCGTCCTAAGTCAGGGCTGGGAGCATGCTCCCTATACCCAACCTACCCTTAGTTTAGCTGCTATCCCATACCATTAACCTTACATACAACTGGTTTTGAATGCTACGTTGATCTTGCGTGCTGAATAAAAAGCCACCGGCAGCATGTCATACTGCCATTAAGTTTATTTACTTTATAAGTTGGGAGAGCAGATCTGCATCTTAAAACGTCTACTGAAATCATTCCAGTTTCCATTTGTACTTGGTAAGGCTGAACTATAATCCACTCTAGTTCTGTGTGTTAGGTACTTCATTGTAGTTGATTTTTATCATAAATTGGTCCTGGAGAGCTTTGTGTTTGACAGAAACAGTTGCTATATTAAAAGAAAGAATAAGGTTTTCTAAAATGCAAAATGATGTTACAAAGAAATGAGATTTCCTCTGTTTAATGTGTACATACTCAACGCTTGTTCATGTGCCTTGAACCACTGGGGAATTTAAACAAGGTAGCTGCTTCAGTATGAAGGTTTAAACCATAAATAGTTACTAGTGAAGATTTCGGAAAGTGTGTAAGACCTTAATGTTAGGCCCACACTTGTGGGATGAATCCAGCTCCCACTGAAGACTTTGATCAATGATTTTCAAGTTATCTGACTTGCTTCTGGTATAAAGTCTGTGTCCAGGGAAAAGTCTATCTGAATATCATGTTTATGTAATGGAGGGAGGGAAATTGGCTTTTTCTGTAGTAGAACAGGAACATCTATAATGGAAAATTCTGTTGGGGGTGTTTTTCATTTGTGGCTGTGGGGTGTTTTTTTTTTTTTTTTTTGGTGTAGTCATGTCGTACCCCCTTCCTCGCCCCACAGTACCCCCTGGAAAACATTAGTCATGCCTTAAATTGGCTTTATTTCATGACTACAAAGAGAATATAGGAAGAGAAAGTCTGGAACCATTACCTTAAAAATTTGTGTAACAGTGTTCCACATAATCTGGCTGCCTAGACGGGAGAGTGAATGGCTCTCAATGCGTAGTCCAGTAATGCCTCGCACCTCTGAAATTGTCACTGACATTTGGGAATAAAACTTGGCAACCCAAATGACAGATTAGAAAGCCAACATTACTTTATTGCAGCACTGGGCACAAGGCAGATAACTGCCACAGATCAAGCACACCTAAGTCTTTACACTAGCTTCTATTTAGAATCTGAAAGTTTTCACTGTGTGCCTATCTAATACATTAGTCACACCTACCTATTACATATTCATAGGATTCATGCAAGCACAAGATTATACAAACATACTGGAATCTTTTACGCCTTCACGAGTGTCTTCAGTGGTTGTTTTGGGAGGTGTCCCCCCACTCACTTTGCCCCTGTTTGGGCACAGGTTTTCTAAGGACACCTGGTCTCCCCCTGGTTCCTACTGATTGGTCACTGTTTTGCACTTGCTCCCCTATGTTAAGGATGTTGCTCTTATTATAGAAGCCTTGTGGTCAGGAAGGATGTTTATCACAGATAAGCAATGCACCTGGAAATTACGAGCAGTACTGTAACTTTGAGGGAGCACCATAATTAGGCAAAATGGCAGATATTCAAGGATGTTCTTATTATCCTGTGATCAGGAGATGAGCAATACATCTGGACATTATAAGCAGCAAATAATTAGTTCTGAGACATCAAAATGACATTGCTTAAAGGGTACATGAGAGCAGTTAAAAAAGCAGTAGACTTAAACATAGACTTAATGTCAGTAGACTTGAATTCCCCTTACAGCAAAGTTCTTGCAGGGATCTGGAAGAAGATGAAGGCAGGAAACCGCTTACATAGAAAGATTCCTAGCAGAAATCTCGGAACCTTGTGGGTAAACCTATTTTAAGACAGCAATAAATAGAGGGTATAAAAAATAGCTGTGAATGAGCAGTGAAGATACTTAAAAGCATGAACAGATGTTCTGTTTTCTTCTGTTATGCAAATTTGTGTGACTGTGAAATCCACCTTTTGGCGGTGATATTTTCCCATACAAGGACAACAGCTTAATTTTCTTTATCTGTCTTGCATTTCTGCAACTAATGGGAAAAGATTTGTTTGAAATGTGATTACACTATAAGAAATGAGTTCTCTTTTCTTTGTCCTTATATCCAGTTGACCTCTAGCATCAATTATTTCAGGTGGACAAATGAATTTTCTTCTGTAAGATTAAGCATCTTATAGTCCATATACCCTTTATTCTGACCCCTGTGATAATGTGAGTTGTAGGCTGCAAGAACTGTAGAACTTATTCACTTGAAAGCTGCTGTACCCACCAGCCTGCAAAAATTCATGGGTATAAAGAAGAGCAATACAACAAGCAAAACTGAAAGTAGGTTAAATTCCTCTTGCCTTGAGCTGGAATTGGTTCAGAACTGGCATGAACTGGTTCAGAACTGATTGGAACTAGTTTGAACCTGTCTTTACTGCTTTGAACTGTTTGGAAGCAGTTTGAACCAGTCAGAAGTGGATGGAACTGGTTTGAACTGGTTTGATATTCAGGATACCCCCTTGCGCCCTTCCAAATAAAACCTTCCTCCAGACTTCTCACCAGCCTGGAGGCTGGGGCTTTACAGCCTGGTCTTGTTTCCCTCCCCTGTGTGAGGTAGGACTGCGCCCTGTCTCCCTTCAGCTGGGCTAACTGCACAAGGACAGCTAGAGTAGCCTATTTGATTCAGGACACATGGTTGGATTTCTTAAGCCATTCAGAGTTCCTTTTTATTCAACAAGCATAGTTGCTGAAGAATCAGGTTGTTTTTGCCATTTTATTTGTGCAGCGGTTATCAGTAAATAAAATCATTTTCTTTCTGTCTTATCCTCTTTCCTGCAATTTACCGGAAAGTCAGATTTGTTGTCGATGGCAGCCACAATTTATTGCCTTATTTTTTTTTTTTTGCTTGCTTCCCTGGAGTTGGTCTGTAATACTGAACAGAAGGCTGATGAATTCCCTGCTGAATTTCCAGGACTGCTGAATGAATAAATTGTGTAGAGAAGTGAGTAGGATGAGAAATACTTGTGTGTTTTTTTTTTTCTTTTTCATCTTAAATGAAAACTGTATTCTCTAAAATAGTGAAGCAAGTAAATTATAAAAGTGAGCAGCACCAACTGTACGATTAGTCTGAAATACGCCAGGGTATAACTTGTGAGTATGGTTGTTCTGTAGATAAGGCATGTGATTTTTTTTGAGAGAAGTTAAAAGCAATCCATCCTTAATATATGCATGGAAAATAATCTTTAGTATTTCGGTAGGCTGGTTTGTATCACAGGCTGTCAGCTTGGACTAAATCCAAAGCAAGGAGGAGAGTTTTTTGTACACAATACTTCTTCCTCTGCCATCCCCAACTGCTTAAACTCAGTAAGCTACAAGATCTATCAAACTGCTTGCTGCTTTCATTACAGTAATTATTCCCGTTCTTCATAATTATGTACACTTAGATATCCACACATATTAAGATGTAGAAATATTAAAACTGCATGCCATTATCATCTGACAACTATTTATGGAGTTACAACTTGGTTGTCCTGTATACAAGGAAATATATCTCAAAACTCTGCAGTATTTGATGCTGCAATGAAAATACTGCCTGCATAGGCATGAAATGTCCATGGATTAATAGGACAAACGTTCTGAAGTAATATGTAGGAAAGGACAGGTGATGGAAAACAGCTTGTTTAGCCCAATTCAGTCTCAGCTCTTTGTAGAAAATGTGAATAAAGCCAGAGGGTATTCGCCAAAGGAAATGAGATGTTTTCTATGTGATAAAGTGGAGTAATTGGAAGCGCACTTATTACAAAGCAGCCTGAAAGTATAATTGATGGGTCTCTAATTAGCTGCTAGAAAGGAAAGAAGAAGGGACAGTAAGTGGGAAAGCAGAATTACCAAAAGATTTTTTGGCAATTAGAGATTCTGTGTAGAGTGAAAAAGATGAGTTGTAGGCTCATCTAACGCTGTGAGCATATGTTCTGTGATGGTTTTACAGCTGATCCAGATATCCAGTGAAGTTTTCATGTGTGGGTACAGTAATCTTTTTGTAGGCTCTTTGCATTTTACAGAGTGTGCTGTGAGATTCTAGAAGTAGATTTCAGGTACATATAAAATCCATGATGTGCCAAGTAGTTGCATTGCATAACTAAAAGAAGAAAATGAGTCTATAATTGTTAGGAACATGCTTAAAATTTGAGTGTTTCTTCTATTTATTTTTCCTCTGGTATGTTTTTAGAAATGGTGTCTTTTGGTTTTAGTTGAAGCCTAACCATCCTGGAACCAGAACTTCCTTTTAGTTGACTGTGTCAGTATCTCGGATGCTTATATGAAGCTGCCTAATTCTCCATCTTTCCGAAAAGGTGAAGATGGTTTTGTGGATAAGGAAACATGACTTTAAATGTTTGAGCTTAACCCTTGTTCCACTTTTTAGAGACCTATGTTTAGAGACCTATGCATTCTGACACACTCAGCATTGGTTGAAATTGTTTAAAAGAAACAGTTTAGGTTGTTTCTTACAGATACAGTTTTAGAAGAGGCAGCAGCTTTGTTCTGTAAAATTGATCAAGCTGTTAAAGATGCCCACATATGCTGTTGTCTCAGTCATGCTGGTAGATGAATTACTGTTACAGTGTTACGGATTCTGGGTAAGCAGTTTTCTCATGAAATGAGTACTGGGTATATCATTAGTGAGAAAATAGGGAACACAAATATGTGGCCTTTGAAAATTCCATTAATCATTTTCTTTTCTGAAGTCCAAGTGTATTTTTGGTTCTAACGGTACCGTATATCACATGTACTTGAAATTTAACAGACTGGTCTTGCTTAGAGCAGCTGTCACAGCAAAAGGAACGTTAAAGATATGGAAGGATCTCTGTTGTGCAGCCTTACAGTACTGAAATTCTTTGTTTCTTCTGTTCCCTTGCATCTCCCATAGCATTTCCTGCTTGTCTCTTGTCCTTGCTGGTGCCCTATGTGACAACCATGCAGCGAGGTTGTTTCTGCGCAACCTGGAGATCTGGGTTCTCTTGTCATGGACATACAAGCTGGGAAGAAATTTAGGCCAGTGTTATTATCTTGGCTATTAAAAGATAGAAGCCACAAGTCAAAACCTATTTGCTTGGATGAGTAGCTTGTTTTTAAAAGGAATCAATTATTCACATTCCTCGTGAAGAATGTGAGTGAGGTCTCTAGTTGACCCCCCTGGACTTCCGTCCTATCAATGGATTCAGGCTTTGAGCATGAACTTTCTTGTCTTGATTCTATTCCTATTAGGGTACTTACATATATGTAACTTAGAAAAAACTATCTATGTTTAACTTTGGGTACTGAAAATACTGGTTTTCTCTTATCTGATTTCCATGATGAATGCCCACCTATGAAAAAGAGTTGTGCAGAAGTCAGTTCTGAAAAAACAAAAATGTGTCTGTTCTGGCCTGTTCTACTGAATTAATGATCATTCTGAATGTCTATTTTTGCAGCAATTACTGATTGTACTTGAACATATCTTTATACAAGTTATGTAAGAGGTTTTGGGAAGCCTTGCTACTTCAACACTGTCCTTTGCAATAAATCTCAGCTTGAATGTCACCAGTGGCTTTTAGCACACGATTGTCTGCTGATCTTTCAGAGGTCATCTCAAAGTACTTAGAGCAACTAATGTGTGTTCCTTATTACACGTAGTGTTTTATCTTAAAAAGCTTCTAGTAAAGTACTGTTATTAACGTAAGGGTTTCTTTCTGATTCAGCAGAAATAATAGGGCAAGCAGCCAGGACATCACTCACTGTTGGTGTTTTAACAGCTCAAAATCTCATTAGTTTATCTCAAAACTGCTCTTTATAATAGGGATTTTCCAATTTAAATTCTGAGTACAGGAATGCACTAACTCTTTGGTTTGACGAATAGTTACAGTTTACATTTATGGTACTTTGGGTAAAAATGCAGATATTTTCTTCAAATCTGGAGGCTGTTTCAGCAGCAGTAAAATTGACTGTGCAATTTTATGGTTATGATTTTTGTCTACTTGGGCCACAGTTGTTTTAATAGAGAATTATGGTAGCATTTCTTTCCTTCCTGCAATGTGATTTACCTTAAAACATTTATACAGGTTTTCTAAAACGTTCTGATGAGTCTTTAAAAATAGATCATTGCAACATCAGGTGATGATTTATACATACATAAACTACTTTTGAAAGTTTTTTTTCAATCAAAGAGAAACAAGGAATGTAAAGTTTCTGACTTTTCGAGCTCAATGTTTCTTGTTGTCTTACTAATAAAGAGTAAATAGCTGTCCTTTGCATTCTAAGAAAATTGCGATTTTCTGCCATTGCTAGTAATAGTGCTTATACTAGATGTCTTTTTAAAAATAAGACTTATTTCTTGACTGTCCTTACCAAACGTTCCATAGATTTAAAGCAACCAGTCAAAGACAGTAACAGATCCGATTTGATAATTTATACGAAGGAATCAAAGTATGATAAATCGTATTCCTTATTTCAAGAAATGTGAAAATGTTTCCTGTTTACACAGTCCTGGATTGTCAAGAGGATTTTTCCCTTTATCAGATCCTGCAACCCTTGCTCTTCAAATTGAAATTTTAGTATGTTTTTTTACATTCAAAAAATATATAATGTCTTAGATATACAGAAGGCCTTCTGCCCCATTTTTGAGGGGAGATACTAACTAGAATTAATCTTTCCTGGAAGCTTCCAAAATAACAACAGTAATAAATTACTTATAAGTGCCTGATTTGAAACTAGGTTACGTGGGACTTGATATTTATAAAGCACTGACCTCTTGCATTTTTAAATTCAAAGGCCTTTGAGGTGTAGAAATGGAGGTGCTTGATACTTGAGGTTCTTTGAACCAAGTGAGCTATTTTCTTCGGTATTGAAAAACATTATCAGAATGATGTGGTGATGTTAAAAGCTGTGATTGTTGTGGTATCTACTTAGTGAATAAAATGAACATTGATCTTTTTCCACCATCCTTCTAACCAAACGAATACCATATTCCTGTCAGTATGCTATCATTTATTCATACTGAAGTGGTACCTGTAAGTTCTAGCTACCTAGAAGAAAAATTATCTCAGTTAATGAATGATTAACTTAGTCAAATAGTGGCGAGGTGTACTGATGCACACAGAGAGGTAAAGTGAAATGAATGTGGTCATATTGGAAGTTTTTCTGAGTTTACAAGGCATGTGTAAAAGAAAGCAAGAAACTATCTTGCAACTTCTATGTGACTTTTAACTCTCTTCTGTGAAAGGTGTTGATATCTAACTTCTACTGACTAAGAAGTTTTTGCTTATGAGTTAGTTATGTTAGTATCGAAGATAAAATATAGGCTTTTGAGGATGGTGGCAGTGTTGGTCAGTGTAATTATGATATTAAAATGCTGCTTTCAGTTAACTGAATTCAACTCGATAGATAGTTACCAGTGTAGTGTTTTCAGTGTTAAATCTATGTAAAGAGAAAGGTTAATGAGCTTTTTTCAAATGTGTTTTTAAAAGACTAAGACTTTTAAGAGCAGAATAAATCTGAAAGCCAGAAGAGATCGTTATTTTAACTGTTTTAATCTGCTGTAAAATGCAGTCTATAAAATTACCGTCACTTTTCTGTTGAGCCCGTGATCTTAAATTTGTTTAATGTTAGTTGCTGCATCCAAACTTGATCACCAGTCTTCTGACTGGTGCCTGGTCTTTGGAAAACTTAGGCTCAATGCTAGAAATATGTGGGTATTTATAATGGTAATAGGACAATACATAATTGTTTAGCAACGTACACCAGGGTATCACTGTGATCAAAACTACATATGCAGTTCTAATGAAAAAAGGAAACAATGGTATATCTGAAGTCTCATTTGGACACTTCAAAGGGAGCTCCACCTCTTATCAAAATAGTCTACATTTCATTTTTTTTTTTTTTTCAAGACAGTCGTAATACCTAGTGATTACGTATTCATTTTGGGTGTCCAGTTTTCTTAGAATAGCTGGGAATTCATATTACTTAGCAATGATAAAAAGGCACATATAATACCTCTCTGAAGTCTTGTTGTTATCACCTAATTACATCAATATTGTTGGCATAGATTTAAACTTGATTCTCTTCAGATTATGACAGTTTCCTCTTTAATAGTGACCTATTCAGATAACCATAATCTCACAAGTCCAACTGACCAAATCACATACCTCTGCCCTATTGTCACCATCCTCCTGATAGGAGGGCTCTGTATTTGGAATGCTGGGGCTTTGCCCTAGAAAGTGTTTTTTTTTTTTTTTTTTTTTTTTTTTTTTTTTTAAGTGATGGACTGCAAATAACTTGCTACTATATACAAATATTTCTGTAAGAACTAAAATATTAGTTATAGGAGAAGTTGATTTTATTTTGATCCAAAATTGACTTACTCATGCACACTTCCATAGCCACTGTCCCACAAACACCAACATAAATGTGCGTTCAAGTGTTCTGTCAAGGTTTCTTTTTCCTTCTCTTTGCACAGAGAAAGGATGGAATGCCCACTGTAAAGTTCTTACTGTGTCTTTACTTTGGTAACATGTTGATTTAGGATGTACATTTCATATCCTTTAGGCGCTGTAGCTGTGGTTAGTTGGGGTCATCCTAACTCTGCTTCATAAACTGTTAGGATTTCCATGCTGCCTTTACATTGTTCTTTGGGCATCTTGGATGCCAACCCAAGATCAAGCCATGAGGCTCAAGTTGTCTGTCTTCTTGAATTATGTACCTTGAGAAATGGCATGGAGACATACTGCGATCTTGATGAGCTGCTGTCAGCATGTGCCTTTCTATTGCCTTTCCCCAGCATCTTCTGGTGTTTTTGCACCCATATATTACTTTCCCCTTTGCACCAACCTCAATACTTGCATTGAAGTTTCCCACAACTATAATTTAACAAGTTGGACATTTCTATACATAATTGGCTAGGTTTTGCTTCTTGCAATATCCAAATATGGTACTTCATAAAAACCTTTTCATATCAGCACGCCACGTGGACTGTTTGAAAATAATGAGGACATGGCCTGTTTGAAGAGCAATGATTCTGCTTGATTATAGACTAAGACTTGAAACTTTTCTTCCCCTAGTAAGAAACTCTTCAGCACATGAAGAGCTTTCAGCTTAACATTGATTATTTATGCTAAATGTATTTGAGATCCATACTAGTTAATGGCCTGCTCACACCTCTCAAACTTGATAAACAAGGTCTCTTTTTCGGTTTTATTATACATCTATACTTCTCCATTTGAATTTAGATATTTCTCAGTCCACTGTGTGAGTAGCCCTCACCTAACACTTCTTCTGGGCAAGCTACATGGAGACTTAGATTTGATGCAAATCAGCTTCAGTTCCAAACTCTCCATGCTGGTTTAAAGCAGCTGGGTTCTCTCCAAAAACTTAACTATCCTGCTTGAGCAACAACTTCATTTCCGTAGCTTCTTTGGACAGTGAGTATTTGTGGCTACTTTATAGATTCACCCCAGCAATGCTACACTTGATGTACTGTAATGGGGAGATAAAAATGTATTCTGGGAGCTGTTGCTTATGTTACTACTCTATCTCCCCTCTGCTTGAAAGGATTTTTCTCTGTAATACTGTAAAAAACGTATTAACAAAACCTTTTAGACCACACACAGTGAAGATTGTCCTCTCTGTGTCTGTCTTCTTAAATTCAGATTAAATCTGAATTTGCAAGATACAAAGATTTGTAGTTTCTTATGGTCCTATTAGCCCACATATCTTCATTTTTAACCACTTCAGAATATTCCCACTTGGTATGTTGGATAAGAAGAAATCACCTAGTTATCTTTGGGAGTGCAGTTGCGGCACGGAAAGTGGACAAAGAGCAAGTGCATTAAGGAAAGCCTGTGGCATGTTAGTAAGTCAGTGCTGCTACTCTTGGAACATCAAAAGCGAAATTATAGCAGTATTACTCCACGAAGAGGACTGTAAAAATGAATTTGCTAAATGATTTGCTGGGCACCATTTTGCCCCTCCAACAACTCTAGCATTTTAGCTACAGCTAGAGCTGTTGGTGGAGTTCAAAGATCTGGGTCTCATTCTATTGGATGTGGGACTCTTCTGTGTACTTAGAATTCAGTTTGTTGTTTGGTGAGCATTGCAGCAGACTGGAGAGCTGCTGAAAGTGCGATGCTGCTGCACAGTGATGCATGCTCCTATCACTATCAGCCCATGTTAAAAGCTGGTCTCCCTCCTGTTTATAAGCTCTCTTTAAGCACTCGAAGGCAACAATGAGGTCACCTCAGAGCCTTCCCTTCTCCAGGCTGAACAAGCCCAGCTCCCTCAGCCTTTCTTCATAGGAGAGGTGCTCCAGCCCTCTCATCATCTTTGTGCCAGGGCTTCCTCTGGACCCACTCCAACACTTCCATGTTTCTTATCTCAGCTGTATCTTCACCCCATCCATCTAATTGCTCCCCAACCCAATTCTGTTGCTGGGTTTTGTGCCACTTACTGTTTCTGTTTCTGTTATCCTTTATGGACATGCTCAGTCCTTTAATGTAAGTCANCGAAGGCAACAATGAGGTCACCTCAGAGCCTTCCCTTCTCCAGGCTGAACAAGCCCAGCTCCCTCAGCCTTTCTTCATAGGAGAGGTGCTCCAGCCCTCTCATCATCTTTGTGCCAGGGCTTCCTCTGGACCCACTCCAACACTTCCATGTTTCTTATCTCAGCTGTATCTTCACCCCATCCATCTAATTGCTCCCCAACCCAATTCTGTTGCTGGGTTTTGTGCCACTTACTGTTTCTGTTATCCTTTATGGACATGCTCAGTCCTTTAATGTAAGTCACAAGATATCCATTTATCTTTCTTATGATTTCTTCCTCATCCTTGAATTTTTCTTGCCTCTTTAGTTCTTCATTGTAATAGATTACCATTTAAATAGGCCTTTCTTCATCCTCTTTAAAAAAAGATGCAAAAATTCATCTCTTTCTTCCTGTAAAATTATTCAGCCCTTCAGATATTATATGCAACCTAACTGCTGCTCTCTGGTGGGGACAATAATCACCTTAATCGCCTTCAAGAGGTGTCTCCATCCTTTATATACTGTTGTTATGGTTTGACTCAGCAGATAGCTAAGTTCCACACAGTTATTCACTCACCCTCCCCCCTCCCCAAATGGGACGGGGGAGAGAAGTAGAGAGATATGCAGTAAAATGCGTGGGTTGAGATAAATGCTATTTACTAAAATAGTAAAGAGAACAAAAGAAATAACACTACATATATATATATATATACACAAAGAGGATACGCAGAGCAAGGGCTCACAGCCACTGGTGACCCTTCCTCCCGGCTAGCCCCTTCTGTAACCAAGAGAACCCAGAAACCCCCCGAACCCATCACATGATGTTATATGGGATGGAATAGCTCTTTGGTCAATTTTGGGTCAGCTGCCCTGGTCCTGTCCCCTCCCAGTTCCCAGCTCCTTATGCCCCCCTTAACTATTTCACTGGCAGAGGAATGCGGAAGTGAGTTATGTCCTCGGCTCCGTTCAACACTGCCAGGATGTTATCAGTATCTGTGAGGTACAAGATAAATTCATACTAGACACTACGAGAAGCGTAACTTCTGTTAGAAACTAAGACAACTGTTAATTTGAAGCTACCTTCATTATGACTGTGTTCCTTCTTGCTCTTGAGCACAAATCAGCAGCAGTTCCCAGCAGTGACTTTTGTGAAGAGCAATAAGAAAATGAGAGATCTGAGGGCAGTATGATATAAAGGCTATCTTGATAATACAAGAAAGCCTTTAAAGCACTGCAAGACTCATCAAGTCCATCTTAGCTCGTTTTTAGTTATTGGATTAGCTTGCATTTCTGAGTTGAGCACAACCCTGTCATCTAACTATTCTGGTTGCTTGAGCAATTTGATTTTGAGCTATATTTTACTCTTCCATTGCAAATCACTCATGTCTCTCTGTTTAAGGGCTTAATGTAATTTGGTACAGTTCTAACTTGACTGGCATCTAATTTCATTTCAGTAATAATTTGCTCATTTCTGCTTTGCTTATGATCATCATCTCTCTGTTTAATAACGTGCTCTGGCATAAAGTTTTTGCATTTGGTTTATTTTGTTTCTAATGGAGTGTAGAGAGAGCATGTGCTTCATTCTTCAGGACCTTCGTAATGTCCTGCGAGGTGAGTTGTGCTAGATGGTTCCATTCCAATTGTCCTCAATTTCATGGCTATTACTGTACCTGTTTTTCCTGCCAACTTCCTGAAGCTGCTGTTTTTTGAAGCTGCTCTATCGTAACTTAACAGCAGCCTGTGCTTCTCTTTTTTCTATTTCATTCTTGTGTCCTTTCTTTAAGAGAGATGGCTACCCCATTTATCTGTTGAAGCCTCCTGGTTTGGGAAATCTAAAGCGGTTGCTCTTCTTTTCTTCCACTATTGAATTACATTACATTATGGCATTACATTACCAACCAAGCATGAACAGCAAACATTTGATCTAATAATTGAAATTCATTTTCCTTTTAATGATAGTAGAGCAATACTTCCATATCTATGGATAGAGACCACAATATGGTTGAACAGGTCTGTTAAAAGCTCCTCCTGAAGGAAAAGGGCAATGAAGAACTGTTTCTTGCAGTCTCTTATGGGCAGTCTCAACATGGCTCCTCTTCTGCTAAACTAGTCAATTTGTGGTGGTGGTTTTTTTT
This sequence comes from Penelope pileata, assembly GCA_013396635.1. NCBI lineage: Eukaryota > Metazoa > Chordata > Aves > Galliformes > Cracidae > Penelope > Penelope pileata. The sequence goes on from WBMW01000091.1 coordinate 160,944, forward strand.
ATTTTGTTTTTCTTTCTCCCTTGAAAGATCTTGTTTTCTGCAGCTTGGCCTCCTGTTTGTCTGTAGACCATCAATCACAGTGCCGAAACTAAATATATCTGTATATATATGTCCCTATATAAAATCACCTCAGCGAGAGACCTTATTGGAAGAGGAAAGTGAAATTTATTTCACAAAATAAAGTTAATTTTGTTTAGTGACTTTTTTTTTTTTTTAAGTCTCACTCACCTGTACCCTCATGCCGAGGTGTGTGTGCCCTAGTGGTGTGGCCAGGACCGTTCCCGTGCAGCACAGAAGATGAAGGGCTCTCGCTATGTCTGTTGTGCTCTTTATGATCGCTGTCAGCAAACTGGTTTTTACTCAAGTGCTTTACAGTCTCTGGAGCCCAGCAGATCTGGCTGCAGGAGTTTGCTTGCTTGAGATTCCATAAACTTTAGGCAAACTTACTGTTTCTTATTCCCTCCCTTTGAGACATATTATGTCTCCCTGTTGAGCTAAGGGAGAAGGGAAAGGTTCATGTGATGTGCTGCAGCTTTGGGACCATCCTCATGCTTTCAGAACGCAGTCTTCCCTGAACAAATCCTCCCTGCTGTGCTCTTACCAGAGCTCAGGCCTGCTGAGCTTGACAGAAGTAACTTGTTCTTTACTTTTCATGCTGTGAACTGCACAATATGGGATACTCCTTCTTCCTTGGGAGTTCTCAGGTTTCTCAGCTTTCCCTGGAAATGCATGCTGCCCAGGAATATTAAATAAATGTATACATACATGTATATATGGACAGATTTTTCCTAATAATTTGTTATTAAGTTCTAGCTAAATAGTGTTATGGTATTGATAGGAGTTTGTATTTTTCTCCTTTTCAGGTTATACTATGGTGGCTGTCTATCTACGGTGACTATCACTATAATATGGTGATAGCAGCTGTGTTCCACTGCTATCACTTTTTAAAGTATGCATGCTATTTCTCATCTGGACTTGTCTGGCTTTAACTTCATGACTTTCTCTTTTGATTAAATACTACTTTTCTGGTATTTCTTACCCTTCAAACTGATCTAATTTTTTTTGGTAAATGACATCTTTTTGATAAAGTAGATTTGTCCCCTTGCATTTTAAATAAATTGGGAGTGATTTATGAACAGTCATTTCTACAAAAGCAGAAAAGTGTTCCCTTTGTGCACATTGAAGACTGGCTTTTAGTTCAGTTTTGTTTAGCACAACCAAGAAACGCTGACCTTTTCTTTCCTTCCCCCTTTCATCCTCTTTACAGCATAGTGATAGTCATGATGTAGCTGAAAAGAGGCCATGGGATGAAAGTCTGGATTTCTTCCAGAGGGGTGATGGCCAAAGAATGTGGCCATCACAGGAGCCAAGTGACCTCCTCAGTCTATTGGAGACTTGGCCAGATATCTGATTAAAAACTGATTGGTAGCTCATGTGCAGTGCTGCTTAATTTTAGAGATACCAAGTGGGTATGTCCATGTATTTCCAGGTCTTTACTTTACTGTTTTGCACAGCAAGAGATCAGTGCTTCTAAAATGAGGAAGTTGGTCGTGACCGCTCTACCAGGGGAGTGCTTCGTGAAAAGCTTTTTGTTAGAGATGTACTTGTCTGCTGCCTCTTAAAATCTTTTATGTGGGATATGTTCCCAGCACTTCAAGTTAAGAATTGTTCATAATTTTATAACTCTTGCAATACTTAGGTCTAATCTCCTGGATAGTGCAGAACATAAAATATTACTGTATGCTGAGTGCAATAACTTCATTCTGAAAACCGCAAATACTGTGATGGTGTCTCAAGATAAGATCTGGATACTTCCTCTGTGCTTATTTTCAGTGCTTTTTGCCCTGAGAAGCGTGACTCCTCAGTGCTTTCAGCAAATGGCATTGTTTTTTAATATGGAAAATGTCACCTTCTTACTCCGACCTTTCCAAAACACCAGACCTTGCGTGGCCTGGGCCTACCATCTCAGGATAAGCCAACGATCTCAGGTGTTGTGTTCTCGTCTTTGTTCAAGCACAGTGAGTGAGGATGATCAGGCACTCCCCAAGCATACCTGGAACTTCTGCTGGATCATGGACTGATCTGAAAGATACCAGAACTGTACAGCATGGGAAGTACTGGAATTGTATGGTTGGTGGAAAGTTCCAGAATTACATCACCAGAATTGAGGCCAGAATGGAAAGTTACTGAGAGTATTAAGTGAAGAGCCCCTTGAGCTCTAAAGGGCTGTTGCAGGCTGTGACCCTTCATCTCCCCATGTGTGGGACACCTCATGGGAGTCCCTTGGGGTGGGACATCTCTCAGGGCAGAGTCCTTACAGACCAAAGCTTGTCAGCTGACAAGCACTGATGAGGCAGAAGGGTGGGCAGTTCACCAAGGGGGAAATCTTCAGGTGTGGGAGAATTTCTGCACAACAACGGACATGTGAGCAATCCAGCAACTGTGGACAATGTACAAATCTAAACAGAGATGATTGGTATGAACACAATGCTGGGGTGCGTGTGAAGATGAAGTTTAGTTCCGAGGTATGTGTCGAAGACAAGGTCAGAAGACAGCCAAAACAACAAGAACATCCTGAGAAAAGAATGACTCCCGTGTGAAAAGAAGAACTGTTTTCTCAATAACATTTCACTTCCCAACAGCTGTCAATAACCAATTAGAATTAGACTGCTAACGTGTGTTTTACTGTCTTTAACCAATCACTAATAGCCGTGTGTCTCTGGCAAGATAGCAAATAGTTATAAAAGAATCTGTGTGAGCTCAATAAATTGGCATTCACTTGATCATATTGATCGTATAGTGTTTGTTCGAGCCTTCGCGTCGCAACATTCAGGCATGCAACTCCACTGCCCTACAGTAAGGCTCATGTGAGCCTTCTCAAATCTTTAAGTCACTGTTTCGATTGTAGCAAACTCCATGGTATCACGATATTAGATTAAGTGGTGATTAAGTGCTATTAAATATCACACAATCTAACCTTGTGATTGCAGCAAACTGTTGAATCATTGTGTTAAACCGGCTGATGATTCTGTGGGGTTAAGTGCTGTTAAGAGTCATACCATCTAATCTTGTGATTTACCATAAAGTTTCAGCTAAATCAAACTTGTGTAAAAATCTACTCATGAGTGAAATATGGCAGGGGAAGATGTCAAGTTAAAACCCAATTCTGTTTGTGTTTCCAAACATACCTATGCTTCGTCACCAAGGGTTTTACTGTGTACTGTCATTCTAATATTATCTGTATTCTACACTATATTACCAGGGTCAGCAATGAAACACGATTATCTTGGGATCTAATGAAATAGTTTCCTGTCTCCTGTAATTCTTGCTGTGGCTCAGACGTTTCACCTTTTGACCCATTGGGACTAGCCTCCTAATAAATATACTGCTAGGCCAGCAGGGCTGTCTAATTTGTTTACTGTATTTCCACGCAGTCAAATATTTTAAGCATTTATTGTTTTGTGTTTCTTTTATTTTCCCCATTTTTTTTTTTGTATCACAGCTTAATAAACCTGGTACGTGTTGGACTTCTTGTGGTGTCTACATCAATTTTATAGTAATAAATTACAGCATGCCAAGTAACGTATGGGAGGACTACTAATGTCAGCAGTGAATATTTTCTATTATATGACATCATTATTTCTTCTATCCCATTTTCTTCACATTTGTAATGCTCTTAGCACTTGTATTCAGCCAGGAATCGATGTAAGTGATGGACCTTGCTGCGGCCACGACTGTGACGAGGTTCCAGATATTTGCCTTCCCTCACTTTCCTTACCATTCCATGATCTCCCTGGGAGCAGGGTCATTATGTGTCTGTTCTGAGCTGGGAGATGGTGTTCTGCATGTGGCTGGCCCAGCTGAGCTGCAGTGCTGCTCCTGCTGAACAGACCTTCCTAAAATTGCTTGGAGCATGTTAGCAAAAATGGATTGAATAGCCCTGAAATAAACCTATGAGTTGCTATTTTCAAAGCAGCCTAAGGGGTTTGGACAGTCTTTTAAATTAGAAATCCATCTCCATTTCCTGGAGTGTTCTGAAATCATCAGCGCTGGTGTGTGATTGCGTGTCTGTGTGTGTAAATACACAGCACAGTGTCTTCATGCTATTTGTGTAAGAAATTGCAGTCAAATGAGTTATGTTTATCTTTTTGTCCTTTGAACTCTGTCCTAATTGATTTATTTTAAGATACATATATCATTATAAACCCTTGGGTTCTTTTTATTACCAGGCTTTTCTAATTTGCATTGAAGGCAGAGATGTATGGGAGCATAATACTGGACATTTAATAAAAGATATTTCATTCTGTTCTCCTTTGCTTGATTCTTTTCCTCTCAAGCCATACTGTATGAAATCCGTTCACAGCTCCTGATGATGTGTTAGCAGTTTCTGATGTTTGCAATTCATCCTGTGAAATAAACCAACACTCCAGACATTCTTGTGTATGGCTTGCATTTACTGTCTCCATACAGTGTTTTCTGAAAAAGGGGTGAAGCCACTGAAAACCCCTGCCATATGGGGCAGCTCAGAAATGAGTACTCTGGGGCAGCTTGGCACAGAAGCAGTGGACTAGCTTTCTGAAGAGGTAGTCTGGGTTGGCTTGGCCAGTCAGAGACCCTGTGAGAGTCTCTTCTATCTTCATTGGGATCCTGGTTGAGGGGTCCCTGCGCAGCCATGTAATGCATGCAGAGTACATCACTACTAAAATACATGCAGCTCTATCTAGAGGATTTTCAAAAGTGAGGTGAGAAGCACACATCCCTTCATTTTCCTGGAGTCCTTTAGGAGAAGTGGTTTCTGTTTATGATGTCTCGCTTTAGGTATGCAGAGACCTGAGCAGTGCAGTTTAACTTAATCTGTGTAGATTTTAACTGGAGACACTACTGCGTTTAAAAGGCTGGCTTGTGGATTCCCAACAATAAAGGTAGTTATACTCCTCCATGTCATAATACAGTTATCTACAAATCCATCACAAAAGAAATGCATTGCTTAATGACACTGTTTTTCACTTTGAGTATCTTTTTCTGTTGGTGTGTTTCCAAATGTACGTGTAGCTGTGCAGCAATTCAGAGGCTCAATTTTAAGATGTTTTATGAACATGCTGTTTTGAAAACAAAACAACCACAAAATCCCGCAAAACAACAAAAAAAAGAAAATGAAGCTTCTCAGGATCTACCTCAAAGTAGGAGTCAATGGAGAGCTCTGTCTCCTTCTGATTCAAATGAGATAACTTCCCCTGTAGATTTGTCTGACATTCTCCAAAGGCTCTTCTGTCCATAAAGCAGTGAATGGAAAATGAACATCCCTATACGTGTCTGCATAATGTTGGACACCACGTTGCGATAGTATTTTTTTTTTTATCTAATGTATCATCAGATAGGTTCAGAGTCAATTGCAAATGTAGATTAGAAATGCTTTTCATATAATGGAAGCATTTCATAGTGCGTTATGAGAGGATAACAAGAAGTTGAAGCTGGCTATAAAAAATTGTTTTGCTGGGGAGGTTGCTGGTACTTGTGGAATCTCACTGGGAATGGCACCCAACACTTAAAGCTCATTAAATAAAGTAATATGATGGAAATTATGGAGTGTTGGCCATCTTACATCCCTCCTGGTGCTGGGCCCCTGGCTGTTGTGGCATTGGATGTGCCCATTGTGCATCACAGCATGTTGTGCTGTTCCCACACACAGTGAGTTTTGTCCACTTTCCTGTTTGCTAGTACTCTTACAAGGGTCTTCATCATGATACTCATCAGTCACTGCTATCAGCCAAGTTTGGTAGATAGACTCAGCTTTGAAAAGTCCCTTGGATAATAAATATGTTTTGATTCCTTATAAAGTTGTAGTCCTTGTATAGATGCACATAATATTTCAAGGACACTACAATGCTCTGTAGATACAATTACTGCTGAATATATATTGTGTATATGCACACAGATTGTGCATGGATTATATATACACAAATTATGCTATTGTACAGAGCATCAGTGATACAAAGGCACACGCCAGAGAGTCAGTGATCCTAGGCTTGCCAGGATGCACCTGCGTGCTTGGGAAGGAAGCAGAGGTGTGGATCGCTGACCTGTGGTGCCGTAGCTGTCTGATTGCATCACTGCAAAATTGAAGGGTGGATTGAAAATGGTGAATTGTGGTGTACTCCTGTCAGCAACATCTCAGCTGTGTTGGACTCTGATTTGCCTACTGAATCCTATTGTAGTGTGGAAGAGGTCTTGTAATGAGATCTTAATTTTGAGGAGGTAGATTTTTATTTTCTTTTAAAACGTCACCTCCAGAGCTAGGCAAGCTGCTAGAGCTTCTGGAGGCATTATGAATGGGGAAGGCAATACTTATTTTCCAGAATTCTCTAAGTTGCCTGACTTCTGCTGGCTTACACTTGTGCTATCATAGATTTCATTCACTCACTTACATAACCACGTACTTACAAGGACCAAGATGTGTGTGTGCACAAGTGGTCAGGCCAGGATCACGTGTCACATGGAACTAGGGACACCAGGTGCTAAGCTCTTGTCAGGTGTCTTGAGTTCTTATTGACTGGTAATGGCAAACTGGCTTCAATATGTTAGAAGTGGATACTGTAATTGACTGTTTTGTTTTGTTCCTTACAAACGCTAGGTAAAAATCCTGAATTTCATAGTTTTCTTGTTTTCCTTACCCAGATATTTTATGACTCCAGTCTTGTTTTTCTTGGCCTTGGCACCTTGTCTTTAGGTCAGTTTGTTTTTCTTTTCCATTTGCATAAAATCACACAAACAGTGCTCTTCAGAAAATGATCGCTTTCTTTTAAACCCCTGTTCTGCTGCTTCTTACGGTGCACACATCTGTAGGTATTTCATTTTGTACTTCATGTGTACCAATCAATACTTCTCTTACGAGTCTCTTAAAAATGGTAGGAAATCGTGAAGCATTTGTGAATGGCATCAACATTTGGTTTCTGATACTGCCACATTGTTAATGGCCATCCCACTTGTACTAAGGCACATTACTTTGTAAGTATGAAGTTCCGAGGCACGTGAAAGCTTCCTTTTGGAAAGAAAAGGAAAGCTGTTATGTCCGGTGCTGTGACAGATTTAGCTTGCAAGCTCAGCTCTCCCTTGCTGGCTGCTGACTGGAGCCTTCTCCTGCCCATGCTGCTGCACTCCTGCTCTGCTGGAGTGTGGGCATCGCTTCTGCAGGTGAATATCACGGGAGGGAAGCGGCGTTCCATGCCACAGAAACTGCTGTAAGGAAATGGAAGGCTCTAAAGGGAGAATTCCGATGGAGCTTGTGAAGCTGTTTGAAAGCTTCTGTGAAATTAAGACTGCATCTGAAAGAGCTGAGATTGATGGGTGTTCTTGGTTTTCGAAAGTTGTTTGAAGTGCTTGGGATTCCTGCCTGAGGTTTCTACGTCAGCAAATATAGTGGATCAGGAGCCAGAATACAGTGTATCATCCAGAAGGAAATACCTAGGGGTGCAGTCTGGGCTCCACTGAAGCTAATAAAAAGTCAGTAGAATGAGAGAAATTATGGGTGCTTGATTTGCATATTTTTGTGCAGTTATTTTGCAGTTTGGACAATAGGTCACCTTGAGACAAAGCTGCTGACAAAACAAAAGTGTATTATTCTCGTAAATTTGTTGTCCTTTGCAAATTGCATACTAGGAAGTAATTTATTTTGCAATTGGGTTTTTCATCACCAGGCAGTATTATGTATTTAACACCATGTCAGAGAACAAGATAGGTGAAAACAGTTCAGGTTTTGGATGAGGCAAGACAGCTGCAGTCATTCAATGTGTTTGCAACCCAAGGAGTTGTCTCCTGATTCCTGACATCGCTGGTTTGCATATGGTTTTTCAGTCTTAATCGCAATCTGTGTTCATGCAGTGAAAGACAACTAGTGTTAGGACTAGGGAGGGCTGAGTCCTTAGGTAGGAGTGCTGGGACAGCTGCACCTGGACAACACCTGGACAAATGTCTCCGATGGCAGGCTTCTTGGTGTTTATTCATAAAGTTTGGTTAGGCTATTGCCAGTTGCTTATATTATGGTGGAACATGGTAGCCTGTTCAGTCTAGAGCCCTGCTGCACTGACATAAGTAGGTATCACAGAATATCATATCACAGAATTGCTTGGGTTGGAAGGAACCTTAAATACTACCAAGTTCCAACCCCCTGCCATGGCCGGGGCTCCATCCACTGGATCAGGCTGCCCAGGGCCCATCCAACCTGGCCTTGAATGCCTCCAGGGATGGGGCATCCACGACTTCGCTGGGCAGCCAGTTCCAGTGCTTCACCACCTTCTGAGTAAAGAATTTTCTCCTAATACCTAATATAAATCTTCCCTCTTTTAGTTTCTATTAAATGAGCAAGCTGTTGTTCCTTTCATGCGATTATCAGTACCAACTTATGCCTTAAAATCTTGCTTGCTGTAGAGGCATGAGATTATCCAGTGCCTGCAGCAAGCACCCAACTGCTGTAGCATTGTGCAGAGCAGGTGTGCTTGCTGCATTGACCACTGCTAATGGATGCACAAAGTTCTCCATGGTTAGTCTGTACCTGGCAGCACTTCAGTTAAACCTGCCTTTGAAAAAAAATGAGAGTTCTGTAATTCTGGTTTCTTATTCTGGAGGGCATAGCTTTATGTAGAGCTTGTTCCAACTTAAATTTTTGGTAAGTTTTGTAAATGCCTGAAGCAGCAGAAATGTCTGAATAGTCTTTCTTCCTCTTCAAACTTTTAGTTTAAAAATTACTGTTCTTAAAGCTAATATGTAGTCCGGTAGCAGCTTAAACACTTCAGCTCCAGGAACTGGAGCATTCAGCTGTTCCATTATGCTCAGTTGTCTAAGCTGGTTGTCCTAAGTCCAGCTCTGGTTACCACATGCCAACATTAAGTATGTTGTGTAATCACAGGAAGACATTAATCCCCTATGGAGTACTCAGAACTGTTGTGCTGTCCATTTGCAGAAGGAATTGCAAGGATTATTATATATTATTATAGGCATATAAGTGATAACGAACAAATTAAGACTTTAAAGTACTCGTGCTTATTAAATCTGTTGAAGTACAGAAAATATAGTTGTTCATAAGATTTTAGTGGTTAGTAAGGTCGTCTTTGATAGCCTGACTACTACAGGTCTGAGCTAAGTCTTGCCTGGTGACTATGACATTGGTTTAGATTTATCTCCTCTCTCAAGGATTTTTGAAACTGCTGCAATAAAACTGGCTGAGAGTGCTGGTATTGCAAATAATTAAAAATTAAGGTCTGCTTGTGCTTGAAATCAGCTTTCTTAATGTTGACACTTTCTGTTTCTCTGTGCTCCACTGTAACTAAATAATTAGACTTAGTGAAGTTAAACTGTAATGGTCTTGTTTTTGGTCATCTTCATTTTTAGGCTGATGTTGAAGATACTTAAAAAAATGCCCAATTATGAGTCATAGCTCTTCCAATTGTGCGGCCCATAAGAGGCGTATTGCACACCAGTCCTTCCACCATCTGGAAGGAACATCGTGAGGATGACCTTGTCCATTCCCTACTTGAAGCTCAAAGTTAGGTGTTGCTCAGGGTCTTGTCCCAGACAAATTTTGAGTGTCTTCAAAGAATGGAGACTACCCAGCCACTCTGGCCCTTTGTTTTGTTGCTGTGCCACTCTCAGGGTGAATTTCCCTTTGTCTCCTGAGAATTTCCTCAGTTGCAGGTTGTGACCTTTGCCACTGCCTGTCCTTTTCTTGTGCACCTCTTGGGACTTTGTCTTCTCTGTCCTCCCTTCAGACATCCGAAGAACACAAGTAGGTTTTCCCTTCCAGGTTTTAGACTCCTTGTTTTTTGTTTTGTTTTGTTTTTTAATTGAGAGAAAATAGTACAAAACATGAAGAAAATGTAAATAAAATAAATATTTTGACTTGCCTGTGGGATGTATGTAAGCATAACTAATAGTTTTGCAGTAGAAGAATATTGTTTCCTTCAAAATTGGAGACCAAACCTCAGAATCTTCCCCAGTGGTGAGGCTCAGCCTGTTCAGAGCTTTCAGGTGATTCAAGAGGCAGGTATCCCGCAGATGGGTAAGTAGTTCTGTTCTTCAACCATGCTGTGGGAATGTAGTGATTACTTTTAAAAATTGTGCAAATATATCTGAAAGCATATGTACCTGTACTTTAACAATGAAGTTAGTTTTCCACTCATTTTTTGTATCTACATTAGGGCACAGTCCTAACATCTGCAGCAGATGCTAATACAGGATTACTCCATTGCTTTTTTTATTCATGTGCAAAGAATATTTTTTTCTAAGGTTTCTCTTTCCTTGCTGCATCCAGCTTCCTTTGCCACATGACAGACAGTAACGTTTAAAGCATTTTACCCAACTTTGTCAGTCCTCCGTGTTTATTCTGATGATATTTCTTCTGTTGGTATAATTGGAAATTTGTAGTAGTTGGAGTTTGATCTGATGACAGTGTGAACTCATAGAAGCATTAGTATGGACATCGGTGCAAATTTTTAAGCTGTCTTGTAGTTCATTAATAATTGTTTTGTTTATAGAAATAATTTTATTATCGACCATGCCCATTTTAAAATAGAGCTGCTTAAAAATTACCAGTGTAAAACTAATTAGTTGTGTTGTAGATAAATGGTGCTCTTTATTGCAAGCTTCCCCATTCTTGTATTTTCTGTGCCTGGCGGGAATTCTCAGGAACAGAATTTAAATCCTCATCTTGAGTGCTGTTAAAGGCAATTAAGTGGAAATCCTGATTCACCCTGCTCTTACTGGATTGCTGATGAACAATGGAGGCTAATATTGAACATTCATTTTCATGGTAGTGCTTTTTTCTTATTGTCTCTAAATGTTTTCTTGACACATTTGAGAATATTTTCCCTTTTTTTAAAAAAAAGAAAAGGAAAAAAAAAGGAAAAAAAAAAAAGAAAAAGGCCTGGCTGCCTGCAGCCTCATACCGTGGCGTATTGATTGAAATCAGCACAATGTGTACTGGGACTGCAGAAGCATGGCCGTGCTGGTAGCTGAGTTGAATGTAAATGCCATTTTCCCCAGTACTTTCGGAAGACGTTGCTGATTGGTGACTGATATATGAATTTCAGCTGGCCCATAGACACTGCAGGGATCTATTGACAGCAAACAGAAGATGTTCACAGTGTGCGTGCTTTTACTCAAAGCTTCCCTGGGGAAAAATTATGAATTGTTTACATTTGTGCTGCAGTTCTGCATCTGTAACAGTCCGGGTATTACTTATGTTCTCCATGTATCTGATCTCCTCGGTATTTCTGGCATAGATAAAACCGCTAGGACATTGGCATACAAATCTTTTTTGCAAGTGAAATACTTCAGGCAGATACTAACTTACATGCCCTTGCCATTGCACCAAAACTTGCATTATTTTTATTGAATTAAGTAGTTTAGATATACTGGTATTTGAAAATAAAATTAAATGCTCTTTGTCTTCATGAGGTGAGAAAATAGCTTCTTAAGATAGCATGCATGGATTTATCATAATTGCCTCTGCTGTGCTTTTAGCTATAACATGCTGTGTCTCAAGTCATGAATAGGTGTGCCCTACTAGTCCTTTTCACCGTATAGTGGATGCTTTCATCCACATTTTTTAATTGGGAACCTGAAAAATTTCCGTAAGGACATATCAAGTGTTTTTAGAAAAGCATAAGCTGTCCTTTAAACTTTAATTTTCACTCTTTTTATAGGGCTGTCCGTCCTCATGAGGACACACTAGGAAACCTCAGTCAGCTTACTTTGAAGTGTATATAAAACATTTAACACTTTTTCTTCAAAATGGGGCATATGAAGGAGAAAGTATGTTGTTAACTTTATTTTTTTATTTATTTACTTTAATAAAAAGACTATTCATGTTGTGTGACATAGAGGGTAAAACTGATTGTCTTCTCGAGTTACTGAAATTATGAAATGACCCATGCCTAGACAGTTGCTTGGATACAATTGAATTTTGATCAGTTCTTTTGTATTCCTTGTTCAGCATTGAAAGAGAAATTAGTGATGGGGTCCAGCATCTTTCTGTCTCATGCCTGTCTGTAGGTGTGTTCTGCATCCTGCTTTCCTGAACGCAGGAGGAACCAGATAAATGGGATACTTCTGTTGCTGTAAAATGAGCTGTTTTCAGTTTACCTGACAACACAAAAGTTCATTCTCCAGTTTTTTTTCTCTGTGTGCTCATCTGATTTGGCCTGTATTCTCAATCTGTTTCCAAGTTTGCAATCTGCTTGGCTGCGTGGGCTGTCTGTTGTGTTTGCACTATCCCCACAATACCTATGAATTCCCTTGGTCTTGCTCCATTTTCACTTAACATGCATCTGTATTTGTTTTAATTGCAATATGCCTATTATTTTCGTTTTAGGACTTCCTTTGCTTCAGTATTAGAATTCAAAAGGAAACCTCTTGATCTCTGTCAGCTATCTTAACTGAAAAGCAGGAGGTCATAAAGATTTAATCTAAACTGAATAAATTCTAGAGGCATAAAAGTTTCCCACTCTTTTAGCAAACATAGCATGCCATCAGTTAACCTGGCAGCCACTTCTACAAGGACATTGTTATTTGTCGTTTGCATTGCAAAGCTGCGGGACACACAAGTCAGGTTTAGATTCTGCGTTACCTGCTGTATCCTTCAAGGATAAAGCATGATCTTTGTCCCAGATGCTGGACAATCCGCGTACTCAGTGGGTGAGGAGCAAGAAACAGCCCAGTGATCAGACCCAAGCACTGAGCAGTGCCTGTGGGAAAGCCCATGGGAAGAAAGATTCCCAGTAAGGCTGAATGCTGGCTTGGATTTAGTAACTAAGAAACTGCTCCTTGCAGGACACCTCCTGCAGCGTTCAGATCACAGAATGGCTGAGACTGGAAGGGACCTTTGGAGGTCACCAACCCCTTGATGGCTCCTTAGCAGAAAAATGTCACAGAACCTTGAGCTTTGGTTAATTGTGAAGAAATGTCAAAAATATATAGTAAGCTTAATTAGAAGATTTTTTTTTTTGAAAGACAGATGCAGAACTGATTAAGGACGTATTAAGTAATAATGGGGTGTACAAGTGGTGCCACAGAATGAGAGCTGTCCCTGAGTGTAACCCCACTGAGACTCCTCTAGCAAAGATTTTCATCAGTGGTGTCATAGTGAAGTTTGCCTTGGAAATATGCTGCTCTCTTGGATAATCCCAACCTGCTTTCCCCCTGCTTTTGTGTTAGGAATGTGGAGGTAACTGATAGATAATGCATTCTACTTTGCAGCAAGTTAGCAGCCGAAACAGATAGTCATTTGAACAAGTTCAATGCTGTTGCATTATGCATCAGAGAAACTACATTAAGTGTCAAAGTCATAGAGGTAGGCTGCCTGCTCATCCTGATGGCAGCCAAGTCATGCTTTATTGCTTGTTAATCATCACATACTGGAAGGCTAAGTTTCTACTTGAAATTCTTGTGCCAGGAGATGGCTAGTGAGATTAAAACTGAAACTCAGAAATAGCATCCTTCATTACCTACTTCTGTTTTTAGCTGATCTTTTACGTATGTGCTGCTTTCTACACTAAAGATAAACTGTAGCTGCTTTTCTCCCCCACCCCTCTTTTTTTTTCAAGTTATACAGACAATTTTCATTGCACAGGCATCATGTGATATCACTGACTACATGCTAGCTTTTTATTGCTGTTTATATTTGACAAATATTTTCATATGTTGTTTGGACCAGCCATATTTTGCTGTCACTCTTTTACAAATTTGTGCCCGTCTCATTCACTGCATTATTTCTTTCATGCTATTTCGCTTCTGGTGCTGGAATTTCCATCTGGGGTTATCGTGAGTTCAGTGACAGATGACCTTTTCCTCACACCTTTCTCCGTGATCAGACTGACCTCTTTCCTGTGCACTGCCACTGTCCTTTATCATGCACTGAAATGATTATCATTGCATAAATGTCATCATTTCATACCTTTCAAAGCTCAAATTTTAAGACACCCCTTAAAAAGTCGCAATACTAGATATATACATAATACAATTATGTAATACTATCTTCAGGTCTCAGAATATACACACAATGTTCAATGGCATCTTGTAAGTTGGCTTTTACAATGATCTTAAAATAAGTCAATCTCCTAACTCAGTCAATTGCATCCTTTCAAGCAAAGTCTTGAGAGATTTGGTGGAAATAGTGCAATATGAAATTCAGACTGTTGGGGTACAGTCTTCGTTGAAATGGTAATTGTACCTCAGTCTTTGTAGCTGAGTTCAGCTGTTGTGCCTGTGCTGGGAAGAGGTTCTCTGGGGAATAGAGGCCATGAAAGGTTTTATACATGGATCTATACAGCCTCGTCTAAGTCGCAATTTGAATTTGGAAGATGATGTGCTTTGTCAGAAAAATTCTGCCGTGCAATTGATGAAACTAAGGGTCAGCAGGGGACTAGTGGTGGCTTCTAAGTGGCTTTCATGAGTAGTCACACCAGGCAAGGCAGCACCATACTAACAATAACTGTAGTAATTAATCTGTCTGTGAGGTACACTACAACGTCAATCCAAAAACTAGGACAGAAACAGCACAAGTGAATTAGCTGGGCATCCCTCCTGCAGCTGTAACCACAGTACTTCGCTTCTGCAGTGACTTCATCATGGTTAGCTCTCGGAACCCTGTAATATTTCGTGTTGCACATTTCCTAATCCAGTGGAATCATGGAAGAGCCTGGAACTGCTCCTGCCATTCTGGCATCGCATGAAATTTGGTTTAGGAAGGAGTTAGCGTAGGAAGAGCTAACACAGTAGCAGGGTACTTTTAGTCAGGAACAGCATCTCTCCAGGAGCCAAACTATATCGTCTCACTATAAATTTCTGGCAAAAATATTGAACAGATTTATGAGGTAATTTTGGAGACTGCTGTGGCTGTGCCAATTCTCCCAGGCTGTGCTGTGCTCGTGCTGCTGGCTGTGCACGGTGTGAGGCGTGAGGTGTGTTGTCACTTCTGTGCCTGGGGACCGGTCCTTCTTGGAAGTCAGTTGTGCCTGTTAGAGGTTTGGCTTTGGTGAAATAAGTTGGCATAGTTAATAGAAATATCTATATTGTAACAAGGTTAAAGGTCTTATAGGTAAGCAAACATATTAAGCAAATTACTGAAATATAAAATCAAAGTAGGACAAATATCTGGCTACTAGCTGAAAATCCAAAAACTTTGCTACTATGCAAAAACTGCTGCTATACAGCTTAACTTGAAAGTGAGGAATCTTGTGGAAGTTCTCAAGTAGATATGCTGGGAAAGTTGAAACTTTTTGTCATTGTATATAGACCATGAAGAACAGAAGCAGGACTTTTTGCTTGCATTTTAATTGAAAGACATCTTGCCTTCTTCTCCATGCTGCATGGATTTGCATAATTGCCATTGATATGTAAAGAGAACTGTGCTTCCTTTCTTCCTCAGATTTCTAATATATTGACAGCAATTTTAGAAATAAAATGGATAGTATAATATACAATAGTGTTCAAACTGGGTTTCGTAGGAAAAATGTTTAAATGATTTTTTTAACGCGTTAAGTACACATTAATTTTGTTACACTAATGTAAATTGCATTTAAAAGTTAGAGAGTTCAGTTATGTTTTTATGCATTGCTTATGCATCATATTTGCACTTTTTTTAGGTAAGGCTCATGTCTGTCAGAGGCAAAGATTTGGGCAATGGAGTGAGGTTATATTTTGTCAGAGCAAATGTATGGCATGCACAGTACATTGCAGTGTTGAAGGTCAGCACAGAAATCCAAAGCAGAATCAGTTCAATTCATACTTGCTTTTTAAACATTTTGCAAAATAGCTGAGGTGATCAAATGATTTACCTTGAGTGAAAGAACAAATGGAAAATTCTGATACTGTGCAAATAGAATACTGTGACTTCGCTGATCTGCTGGGAAGCTCAGGTGCTTTTGGCAGTCATTTATCCTGTCCTCCTTTTAAGAATAAAGTTTTGTTCGTAAGATTACAGGAAAAATGAAATGGAGAAAGAAGTCTGGTTAATTACTGGTGTTTCTGTTTCACTGAGGCTCTATATACAAACTGTTGCAGTGGTTCTGGGAAGTGTCCACCGTGCTATTACAGACATATGCCAAAGAAATGTTTCAGTTTTCGTGTATAAATTATCATTAAATTATTGTTTAGATAAATCTTTTGCTGTCTTAAGTTGGTGCCCAAGAGCAGTTTAAGAAATGGAGCAGAAGATTTCTCATCTGCTTTTTTTTTTCCAAATCAAAATTGAGCATAGCTCAAGATAAAGACAAGTAGAGTTTCTGAGAACTATACAACCAACCACCCTCCCCAAAATCTGTATTCTTTGCCATTCTGAGACATCACAGATGCTAAAGTGCACCCTCACACCACGTTTAAGAAAGATGTAGGGTGTACCTGAAAGGCCATCATTGCTGTGTGCTGGTTTATATCCATAATTTTTTAACTTCAGTCTTCTGGTAGAATGAGCTCCAGCTCCCATTTCTTCTTGAGCTTTCCAGCCTTGGCAGTCCCTACCTGCTGTTCTGCTGTGCTTTGATGTTTCCCTTGGGTACGTGGCCTTTGCAGGGTATCTGTTTGTCCTGCAGGGTATCTGTTGTACTGGAGCTTTTTGCTTAGGTCTCAAATTAGGAGCAGTGAGCCATTGAATATAAGCTTGTATTGTAAGCTAAAATTTATTAGTAGTGTTCCTGAAAGTTTTCTTATATTTACAGGCAGAGTGACTGAATCGGTGTTTAACAGTTTCATTAAGTTGAATTTCTTGTTATTGGGAAAATCCTATTCAGCAAACTGCTGATGCTTGCTATTTCAGTCCCTTGCAGTCTTTGGAGAAGACAGCTGGGTTAATGCATTATTGAATATTTTTAGAATCCTTTAATGCTGAGTTCACAGGACTCTCTGAGTAGACTTAGAAGCGGCAAAGTTTTTTTGAGCAGGGTTTTTGCTTTGAAGTTTCTAAGGGCTGCTGCAGTGCCAGTGGAACTTAGAATATGTTCTGAAAGCTATAAATAACAACAGTAAAACAATGGCTTGCATTGGCAAGTCGTTTTTAATGATGGGAAGGCAAAGGAGGCCACTAGTTACAGCAGATGCAAATGTGTACTAAGCTTTGTGATTTAATAGATCTGGGCTGAAATTAAGCTTTCAGGGGGAATTTTCCTCTGAAAGATCAGACATTACAGTGACTTACGTCTCTCTCCTATATTGAAAAAAAAATCATGGTCTTTCAGTGCAAATACACTTAATTTGAATGAAGATATGAGAGTTTTTTTTTCTGTGTTAGGCTAAATCTTCATAACATCAGGTGCCTTGTTTTGCTTTTGAAAATTGCCAGAGTTAGGCCATATGGTTTTCAGCCAAGTATCTGTTTTTAAAGGTAATATAAACAAACAGGCTTTGCTTTGCTTTTATCTACTATTATTACTATTTATATTTTGTTTGTATTTATGTATTATTTCTTCCAAATAATGTTAAAACAAAATTATTGTGCTATTGCGGTTTCTTTCCCCTCTGTATGTCAGCTGAGTGATACCTCCAGAAGTTCTGATACCATGGTTTGCACTTTGCTTTCTTCCAAGTTGCTTCAGAGTGGACCAAAAACGTCCCTTCAGATATTGTCACTGAGAATTATTACCTTATTAAACCGTTCACCCTAACGCAATAACAAAAAGAACAAAGGAATCACTGAAACTACCTATTCATAAACTTACTGAATGCTTACATACTGTCTTCTTTTAGCAGAAGTAAATGAAAAAAATGAAGGAAGGGAGCTATCAAGCTCCATCTGTAGCTCACCAGTACTGTTGATGGGCCTCTTCTTGGTACTCAGCTCATTTATCTTTTTTTAAAATTATAGGAAGCCTTTTTATCCATACTGTGAGATCAGCTACCCCCAGAAAAGAACACAGAAAATGAGAAACCATTTAGAAAGATTTGGAGCTGTTTATACTCTTTAATATGAAGCACATGTTTATATTGCGGAGTGAGAGAAGAGAGGAATTGACGAGTACCGGTTGGCCTCATTTAGGAGAGTTAAAACGGGCAGTAATTAATGGCTAGTTAGCTGTACACCATCTTGATCTCAGTGGAGGCGGCCTGGATGGGGGCCATAAATCCATACTGCAAATGAGAACAGCTTCGAGATGCTTCATTTCAGCTAAATGAGATGGTGGCCCTCAGCTGCTAGGAAGCTGTGAAGGCAGTATTTATCAGGTCAGAGTTTGGGACTCACCAATCTATTTCATTCCCTCTGGCTATGCAGGTGCTCGTTATTGTTGACAACTTTTTTAGAGCTTCAGTAGTTTAATAGTGTGCCCTGTTTTCCTCTTGTAGGCATTTGGACAGTCGTTCTCAATTCATCGCAAAGTGGCTGAAGATGGGGAAACACGAGAAGAGACTCTCCTCCAGGAGTCTGCCTCAAAAGAAGCTTATTACCTGGGGAAGATTCTGGAGATGCAGAACGAGCTGAAGCAGAGCAGGGCGGTGGTCACCAACGTTCAGGCAGAGAATGAGAGACTCACTGCTATTGTCCAGGACTTGAAGGAGGTAAATGGGTGTGTGCAGGGAGCAAGGGGGTGATTTCCTTGGAGTTTCATGGACTGAATGTTTCTGAATCTTGAAAATGCTCACCTAGCTACCAGCCTGTGATCCTCCCACAGGCCTGCCAGCCTGAGGGGGCTGCGGTTTAGAAAAGGGGGGAAAAAGAAAAGGAACTCGTATTATAATTTCTAAACAACAACAACAAACCTCTACAAATATAATAAAACCCACTTCAGGCAGCTATAATTTTCGAAGTACTCTTAGGATTTTGCATTGTATTTTACAGTACCTATGTGAAAGTGCATTTTACATAAACACTTTTTTAAAAAACTTCTGATGTTCAAACAACTCCTTTTTTTTCTCACCACCATAATTATTCAGGTATTTTTTGAATTGCTAGCATTAGATAAAGCTTTCAGCAGTTTTATTCTACTGTAAAAATTATAATGCCTGCTCATGTTCAGAAGGTAGACAACATTAAGGAGGACAAATGTGATCACTGACCACATTGGAAACAGTGGCCAGTGAATATTTTCAAAGGAGAAATTAGTAATGTTTAGTAATTTCCCTTTTTTTCTCTTGGAATCTGGAAGTTTAGACAGAAGTTATTGTTGCTTCCATGCTCCGCTTAAGTGGAGGACTGGTCAGATTTCACTGATTTATTCTTTCTGTGTCAGTGGTTAGTTTACACAACTCATGGTGAAGCTCAGCACAAGACCACGCGGGGGAGGAGGGCAATTGTTTCATTTGGCATTTAGCAAATTGGCTTTTGCTTAAATTCTCATTCACACACTAAGCTGTTTGTGTACAGCTGCTCTGGCCAGTATTGTGGTGATACGGAGAATAAGGAATATGGGATATCAAGTCCTCATCAACTGCCCTGGGTTTCTCATAGATTTGCGTGCTTCATTTTTTTTTTGTGTGTGCTTGTTTGTTTCTGCCTTTTGTGCTATTTAGAAGTTGATGTTTTTTGAGGTCTTTTGCATTTCTGTCTTTTGCGTTGTTGCACTGAACTGCTTCTGTAAGTGGTCGCGCAACACTGCTGATCTATTTCTTGCACTCTAGCCCTTTCCCTGAATGCAGGCTGTTTCTCTACTCCGAGTGGCTGAGAAGTTGCACATGAGTCTGCAATGACCTTGATGGCCTTCTCATGAAGGTGCCTTCACTGCACGCTTTTCTTTTAGCCTTCTGCCATTTATTCTTGTGCTTTCATGTACATACATCCATTCATACAGATCTTAGTGTTTCTGTTACATACCTTTACAGTTTCATTTTTCTACACAGGGCAACAGCGTGCTTTGGAGAAGGCAGCACTTGGTAGTAACCCCACATCTTCCCAGGTTCCCCCATGAGTACTTGGACTTAGGGACTCCCCACTCTCCAGCTGCTAGAAAAGACCTTTCTTAGGTGATTCTGGAAGACTCTTCTTACACATGAACTTAACAAAGATTACATGTTTTCTGTAGCTGAGTGGAATGGCATTCTCTTAACTTACAGTAACTCCTGGGACTGGGTCCATTATTCTGGGTTTAGAGATTACTGCATACAAAAGGATCAAACACTCTTATTTAGTTGTTGCACTGAACTTGTCCATATCACAAGTCAGGCTTCAGTAAGAGAAATATATGCTATTTATGTCTGATATTCAAACGAAAAATGTGATTATAATTGCTGTTAGAGTGGTTAACAAAACATAAGAAAGAAAACCAGTTTATATCTACTCATCCTAAAATCATATCCTAAAAGCTTCTGTGTGAAGAAAGAATACGGCTTCTGTAGCCAGCTGTATTCTTACCCTAGTCATTTGGGTAGAGCCTGCAGGAGAGCAGAATCCTTTTGACCTAGGTTCAGTCACAAGCAACCAAGTTAGAGGATATGTTTGCATCTTTGTACTCAGTTCCTTCCTCAGGGGTCTCCTTGGATTCCTTCAAATGCAAAACTCCCATTTTCTGTCATGATTATTGATCTGTAAGTTATTCAGGAGGCAGTTTCAATACCTCTCCTCCCTGGAATATTGATTGTCCTCATCTCTTGGAGATAATAGCAACCCTTAGTGTGAGACCAGCTGCAGTTATTTCCTGTTCTAATGCTAAATAGAAACAAGCCCTAGTAGTTAATTAAAGTGTGGGGAAATAATTTGCTTGAATAAAAACCAGGCTAATAAACTATTTATTTATATGTTGATATTGGACCACAAGTATAAAGTCCTTCACTATGCTGAACTTTGTATTTCGTGGAACTACAATCAATGTATTTACACATAAATGGGATTAGTGCCTTCACTTCATTACCAAGCTTATACCAGACACTGTTAGGATTAATTGCTTGAATATAATAATGTATAGAAGGTGACTGACGCTTATCCTGGGCTGTTAGGAATCTTGTCACGCTGAGTTACACTGGTATTTCACCTTGTGCTCAGAGGTCCCATCTGTGTACCCAGCTCAGTGTACCTTGGTTCAATCATATAAATCCTAAGTCATCCTAACATCCAAGTGGCTGCAGAAAGGAGGTGCCCTTCTGAAACGTGTCTGCTTGGCTCTGGCTGCTGCTAATAGGAAAAGGTAGACATAGCTTACTCCTGAGTTTTGATAATACTAAGATGGGGAAAAAAACAAACACGTTAAATGAAATGTTGGCTGCCTTTTGGTGTAAAGGGAGTCATTAGAAGGTGCCACAGCTTGATAGCTACAATAAAAAGGTAATTTGTCTCTTTAACCATTTTATTTGACAATCTAGTTAGAGAAATAGATGAAAGGAAGGATGGTCTTTGTGAGCAGCTCTACTGACTGATGGAAAGATAGATTCTGGTTGTAAGTTACTTGGCTGTATCCTGTCTTCCTCCCCCTACCTCCCTCCAGCCCCCTCCGATCTCTAGTCTGTCCTGGGAGTTCTCTCTTTTGAAGAGATTCTGCTTTCTGAATTTGCACAGAAATCCACAGTCATATGGAAGCATGTGAGCATTTTGTGAACCACCAGAATACACTCACATGAATGCTGATGGCTTTTAGGAATCTTGGGAATTCCATAGCCCCAGAGTTTTATAATGAATGCATTTTTGCAAGTATATACCATATAGTCACAGCTGATGTCTGCAGGGCAGCTTGACCCTCTTGCTATATTGGGCTCAGGTCTCTGGAGACCCTGCATCTCATTCTGGGAAAACAAACAAACTGATTTCAATGCTCATGGCTAGAAAAAGGCATCTTTTGGAATAACTTTAGTTTCTGTTTCACCCTGATGGTGAAGGACAAACCAGGGATCTCTGTACCTAGATGGCTTTCTAGATCCATGTTAAAATGATCAAAAGTGTCCACATAAACACTGCATAAATGCTGCACCAGCAGCATTATTTATGATGTAATAAAAATTCCTCCCAAGAGTTTTGCATAGAAATATTATCTCCTGAGTAAATACACATTTTGGAAAATAGGTAGTTTTTTTATTGTTTTCTCCCACCAAGATCTCAGATATGGTAGGTAGAATGTTATTTGGAGATTATTACAACTGTCATAATCTGAACCAGAATAATCCTGATTTTAAAACTGATGCCAGAGAGATCATTTTTAGCACTCAGAGACCAGATTTTTATGTATTGCCATGGTTTATAGCCTCTCTGCATGGAGAGATCAGTATGGTTATTAGCTCTTTTGACCTTTTCCAGCTGCATATGAAGTGCCTGTCTTTGTTCTAAGGGCCAAAGGAAAAAAACTTAAAAAAAAAACTATTTAAAAAATATTCTTTTATCATTTTCTAGTTTTCCAGTAGTTGCTTTTTCTTACTTAAAAACAGTGTGTTTGCTTACAGTCAGAAGATGAGGGACTGTTTCTTCTATTTTTGCCACTGAATAATCTTTCCTTATAGTAACCATAAGCAGACTTTATAGATGGATAATGAGAATGAAATCACTGCCTTGAGAAGCTGATAACCTACTGACAGAGGTGGTCACACGAGCACAAATGATCCAGCTCAGAGGCTGGAGCAGAAAGTGCTTGTGACGAAATCATGTTCCTCCTCTGTAAGGAGGCTGAATGCCTTGGAGCTGGCTGTCAGCCTCAGAACTGGTGGCAACTGGAGGGGAAAATGCATGAAGTGAAGAAGAGAAGCAGGTGAAGCTGTAGAAAATGGAGATGAAAGATGCTAATGCGGTTTGAGTTTTGTAGGTGTTAGGAGACTTGGATTAGGAGATGCGTGAGGTGGGTAGATGAATGCTTTTGTGCCTAAAGTCTGGCAGGTGTTGCTCTTCTCAGCACTCTTGCATTCGAGAAACAAGACTAGTGAAAAAGAGAAGAGATGTCATACAAATGCGGGGAAGTAGAGGGTTAAACCTCCTAGTCTGTGCTGCTAAATGTCACAGCATCAGCTGCTGGGCTTGCAGGAAGAAATCGGCACCTGGGTACCTGCAGTCTGGGGGATAACAGATGAACAGGGAGGTTTGTGATGGCACTGTTAATGAGCCGTGGCCACAGCCTGCACCTGGGCTTCTGGAGGGCAAAACCAGGGATAAGAGCAGTGGGAAGCGGATAGGGAGAAGAAACAAATTGGTGAGGGATTATATGATGAAACCAGGTGAAAAAAATCTAAGATGAAGTTGTGTAGCCCACTGCCCCTGAAGTCAATAGCTAAACTTCTATTCACTTTAGTGGTACAAAGATCTTGCGCTTTATTGGGAAAGGCATGGGAGTGATGGTTTATACTCTGAAGGGAATCTGAATATGGTGTGAAGTGTGAGCCCTTGTGCTGGGTGAGTTATTACAAGAAGTTTCACTGCTAGCTATAGCCGTTTCAGAAATGCAGCTTCACGCTAGTGGCCACACCTGCAGTCTGAAAGATACATACATGAGAAATGGAAAAAATGATATTTTATACTAAATACGTCTTCAAGAAATTCCTAATTGGCTATTTCTATTTAAAAATGATACTTTCTCAATTTGAAGAGTTAGAACAATTTAATTTTTCTCGTTTTTGACAAGACAAAATAAAGCCTAAGAACTTTGAATGTGAGCACATATCTAATAAATACCCACACGAATTTTGTGTTCTTTTATTGCTGAAGGATTAGACTATAACAGGATTTGGGTATGTAGAGCTTCCTATTTAGTGTAGCAAGTAGTCAGGTCTGGGACAGATCCTTAGCACACTTGCTCATTTGCCAGCTCCTCCTGGAGGCTCCTTCAGTCAGTAGTGCCTCAGTTTCCACCTGTACAATTTTCTGCCCATCTAGTGGTCTGTTGAGATGTGTTCAGGATCACCTCTGGCTTGGACTCAAGTCTGTTGCTTTACTGCTCTGTTGCTGGATGTTGAAAACTTGTTGTAGGTGCCACTGGGATTTCCCAAGGAGATGTTTCCCCATCTGAACTCATCCCTGAGTATTTTTAGAGCCAACCTGGTTGGAGGAGGGCATGCTGCCAGCAATATCCTGCTCTCTGGTTCCACAATCGCAGCAAGGTTTGGAACTCAAATGTCTTCTCTGACTGAGGAAATATGAACCCACTTCTCCCTCTGAAGAACATGCCCCAGCAGTCAGTTGATGGGCTGTTTTGGGGTGAGATTCCTTCAGATGAAGCTGCTCCACTTTGCTGAGGGGATAGTTAGTACTTTGTGGGTCAGGGAAAGTGAGCAAGCTCATAATGAATGGCTGTAGCCTAAAGGCTACAGGCACTCAGCTGGGAATAGGGAACTAGTTCTAGCCTCTATTTCAATTAATGTTTAATAAGAAATACTTAATTGGAGCAGAGACCAGAACCCTAGTCTCTCCTCTGTGAGGTGACAGCCCCCAGCAAAGGTTCATTGTCTCCATCCCTCAGAGAGTGTTCTTCAGCCCCAGATTTCTCATGTCCGTGGTTGGTATTGTAACTACTGAGCTCCAGGTAGCAAGTGAGGTAACTTATCTCCATGTCTGTGTTCAATAAATCTGGAAAAGGTAAGCAAGTCCAGGAGAGGAGTCACTGCTGTGAACTGTGAGGTAGTTTAGGTTACTGCAATGCTGACAGCTGCAATGCATGCAACATCCTTCATGAGCTCACCTGGCTCCCTCATCGTGCTGCCCTGTGCTTCCCAGCTCCACAGAGCCATTCTGATGAAGAATAGAAGCTTCTTTTGCCATTTGCACTAATCAAGTAAAGCCTGCGTTACAAACGTATTTATCAACCACTAGCATTATGCAGGTACTTGCAGCAGTGGTTTCATTTCTGGAGAAGGAGAAAGGAAACAATGGTGAAGCATTCAGTGCAGCTGTCACTAGTGGTGCCTTCATCTTCATGAGCCCCCACGCAAACATTGCTTTTTGAAAAGATGCTGTGGAAATGTGATGCCAGAGCAGCCTACAGAGATTGCTATGGAGGTCAGAGCAGCCAAGGAGTGACAGAGAGATAACAGAACTCTTTTTCTTGTCAGGGCAGCCCTCTCATCATGATTTAGGGTAGTATTAGCATAGTCTCTATAATTGGCTATCTGGATTTACATTCCTTTGGTTTAAGAAGGTTCCTTCAGTTGAACTGGCTCTAAATTAGGCTTAGAATATAAATTTGTTATTTTGCCTACTGATAGATGTTTTTCTCTCTCCTCTTTGTGGAAAATCTTGCTGAAGGGAGATTTTCCAGCTTGCTGGTGCCTAGCCACCTTCATAAATTTTTCTCCCTCCTTTGATGACAGTGCTAATGCTTTAGCAAACTTTAAACTTTTCAGCTTCTCAAGACTAAACTAAACGTGTTGTTTCAGAAAATGTATTCAGGTAGAACTTAATCCTAATTACCGTAAAGTAGCTTAATGTTCTGTAACACATGAAACCTTATTAGTTGTTGCTGACCTGCTAAAAGTCATACTCCAGTGTACACTTGTCTTACCTGAACCTCTTCAGAACCGTGCTGACAGTTTCTGTAAGCAGCCAGGTGTTAGTGCTTTTCCTGTGAAGGCATTTGCTTGTCTGTGCTGTAACCAGGCAGGAGAGCTGCAGGGCCTCCTGGGGTTTTGGCTGAGTGTGGTGGAGAATCCACTCTGAATTCCTGTCCTTCTGATATGGTCTCTGGAAAATCAGCAGTGTATGAATGTGAGCCGAGGTCACCAGTGGGCTTCTGCTTTATGGACTGCACATTGGCTGCCAGTGCCAGCCATTCCTCCCATCCTCCTTTTGCTTTTTCTTTCTGACAATTACACACACGTTTTCATTCATACTTTATTCATGTCGGTCTCAACATTTCTTGTACAGGTGCATATATCTCGTTTCAGTCAGAAGTGAACCAAGGTGAAATCCCTGTAAAAGATACACTGCAGAGTTTCTCCTAGCAGTCAATAAACACAGAGTGCAGATAAGTTTGGTGACGGTTGTCACCACCAACCGCAATGGCAAAAGACACCAGCCCCACTGGGATGTAAAACCTCGGTCTGCTGCGCGAGGCAGTCTGGAAGATGCAGAGCTGTGGATTTCATCTTCAGTGGTGTTTGCTGACAAAGCTCTTTGTAGCTAATTTTGACCTAGTTTTTGAGGCAGTTCTGTGAGGGCATTATTTTGTGGAGTTGGATGCTGATACTTATTGCTTTCCTATCACTTTCCCGGTTCACACAACTTTACTGATCTTCCTTCTGAAAAGACACAAAATGGCTTGCTTTATCTTGGAGACAGAAAGATAAATCAAGCTGCGACTTGTAATCCTACCAAACCTCTCCTCGTGCTGTAAGAGAGATAAATACCTTGATAGCTAATAGTCTGCCTCTCAAAGGAGCTCGAAGTAGAGGCAGCAAGTCCTGTCCAGGTCTGATTAGCTTGTGTTGACTGCTCCCAAGTACCCTTATCAACAGATAAAGGTTTAACTGTGAGTCTGCCACTCGATTCCATCTACTTCTTAGTTACCAACAAATACTTTCTTGTGGTTCTTATTTCACACCTTGGCCAACAAACCACTTGCTCCAGCAAATGAAACCCAAGGTGGCCTTGTAAGATTCACCTTTGTATTTCCTGAAATGTGGTTTATAGTCCTATAATTGCTCATAAATTTGCCACATTTGCAAGAGCATACTCCTCGTAAGCAACAAGTGCAACAGAATAGGAAGGTTACCAGTGCAGGATAAATACATTTTATTGTGACTCTATTTTCTCAGGGTGATCCTCAGCTCATTGTTCTGCTGCTCTCACATCCAGATATACCTGCAGTCTACCCAGACCAGATTTGGTTGCTGGTGTTTCCTGTTAATGAGCCCGGAACAATGACTTGGGATGCAAACTTGTGATCTGACACATGCATTACACTGTTTTCTTTGGCAATGCTCGGGCATTTAGCTCTGCTGTGAATAAAAGAGTCAAACAATGGACAGTAGGGAGGTCAAAAAAAGGCCAGGCAGGATAATGGAGCGTTACCAAGGGACTGTTGCATAAATACAGAGTGCCTTGTTATAAACACTGAAATTCCCAGTTTCCTTCAGAAAGGGTTCTTTACTGGGCCTCAAACAGAAAATGAAAGAGGCTGTACTTTCAGCTGTGCTCCTTAATCTCTAGGCACTGATTAATCAAATCGGGACCTGGCAGTGAACCGTTCTTACATAAGGTGTGGTGAAATAATGACCTCTTATTTCTGCTGAAGTAGCATCTCGAAGCCTTTTGTACATCCATGTACAAGGTGTTCTCCGAGAACACATGGAGGGAGAAAACAGCAGTGGAGGCCAGAGGTAAATGTGTTTGAAAAGGAGTCAGACAAAGTTGATGAGGATGGGACCATCAGTGCCTAGTACACCTGAGGGTCCAGGCCTAGTGCCCAGCTTGGAAATTTCCTCAACCCTGTGATGCTGGGAGAGCATGCCAGGAAAAGCATCATCATATAGTGTCCCCATTTCTTGTGTCCAAGGCACATGAGTGGCTGCTGTCAGAGGCAGAACATCAGACTTGCAGCTCTCTGAACTGAGAAAGTGTTAGTTTTGTGCATCTTCTACCTTTTGTTTTGCTTTGCTTTTAATGCATAACTTTGCTGAATTGTTTTTGTTTCTGGATGTTTCTCATAAGAACCGCTTATGCTGACTCAGTCTTTTCCGTATTAATTTTCTGGTTAAGAATAACTTGGGCTTTTATCTATTCAAGTGGCGTGGAGTAAGAGGTTTTGGCAGTGCTTGGATTAGCTGCGTTGCCAATTTTTGAAGAATCGTTGCAATGTGATCTGAAGTCTTCAGGAGCAATGGCCCAGAAGCAGTGCTAATCTGTACCTTGTGACTTCATTCATTTGCCTGGGATAAAGTGAGAAAGGAGGAATACTCTGGTTGCCAGGCTTTCTGGAGCTCAAGTCCAATGGCTTAAGCCTTGTTTAAGATAAACTTAGCAAGAGGAGAAGTTTTTGCTGAAAGCCTTCACCCCCCTGAGTACATCAGAAAGTAGAACATAAGTCTCAGTAAATAAGGAATATTAAATAAAGAATGAAAATAAATTTGTTGTCTCTGTTCAAATTAATTCCCTTTGATTGCCAGTGAAAATATCCTGAGGAGTTTCCAGTTCGAAAAAAAAGAACTAAAGCTTCTCCTAAAGACTGACACTGTTTGTAGCAGCCCTTCGGTGTTAAAATATGCCTGGCAATTGCCGAATGTTTTATGCCTTAAGGACTCCTTTGGGTTACACAAACAGTAAACACAATGCATTCCCAGCCATCAGCACACTAGCAGTGCAGTCATATTTCTGCTCTCCTGGGAGCCCCTGTGTGCACTGTAGCTCTGCCCGGCTTAACCTCCTGCTGTTGACTTTCTCCCGTTCACTGCATGCAGATGTGTCACTGGCTGTTCTCCTAGCCTGCTTCCTCCTTAGCTTTTGACACCGCTCATGATTAAGCGGTGTGGAACTGACGTGGTTGTTTCAGAGAGGAGATCTACCAAACAAATCCAAAAGAGCTTCCAGTCTCTTTTGGAGGTGTGATTAGTACTTGGACCTCGAGAGGAACTCATGCACGCCGATCACGCGTGAACAGTAATTACCAGCTGAGGCCCCTTGCTTCCACATCTGCTCTTAATTGTTCAAAACCCATATTTATTTTCAGTGTTTTCTTTTCCTGTCGTTTAATCAATGCTGATAGATTTTTGAGGGCTTCTCCTGAGATTTATTGGGTAATTTTAGGAAATGGGATTTACCTTTTCTTAGGGAAATGTCCTAGTTGCCACAGCAGAGAGCATCACTGGTGACCTGACCCCACGACTGGATGATTTGCTGGCTGCAGTGAGGCTGAGCATGATGCACCTAATATATATCTTTGGATAACTGACAGCTGGCAATAAATTACATGGCAAAAAAAACAAAACAAAAACCACCCAAACAAACAAAACACACAGGAGCATAGTCCATGAAGTCTTGAAAAATATGAAGAAAAAAAGGGGGTATATTTTCTGTGCTCTGTATGATGACATCCTCTAGTTTGTCTTCATTCAGCTTACACTGTAGGAAGTAGAACTCTGCCCTTTGTAGCAATGTGATGCCATCCTTAAGCATGGCCCTCTGTGGAGTAGGTTCTTGTGCTCAGCTTTCTCTTCTGCCTTAAGCCCCCAAACTCATTACCAGTTTGGCACTGGTATGAAATTGTTAATAAGTTCTTGGCTCTTGCTATGCGTGCTAATTGTGCTTTCTGCAACAAACTGTTCTCAAGGGGAAAAATGTGACAAAGATGACAGGATGGTGAACAGCAAGAAACTCAAATATGCCCCTTCTTTTTCTCCATTTGTCCTTATTATGTTATATGAGACAAGCTGGTTATTTTTAGTTATTCTCAGCAGTTAGTGCCAGTCAGCATCCAGGAGGAGGGCAGCGAGTCAGGCAGAGGTCAGACAGTGTTATCACCCTTCCATTGTGATGGTCAAATCCACTTTTAAGCTTCAGGATTGAGAGAAATGCACTTTTGCTGGCAAATGTTTTAGATGTGTACGTGCAGATGCTCATACATAATCAGAGCTTGTCTGCTTCCGTGACATTATTGTTTTAAAAACACATCAGATAGGTGGAACTAGACATGAATGCGATATTTGTCTTCGCTGCTCATTCATTCTGGCTGCATGGACTTCCCTTTTGAAGCACAGTACGTTGGCTCTTTCAGCCAAATGTGTCTTGAAGGCATCATAATAGATCCATGGTTTTCACTTCGGTGACAGGTCAGGGTGTCTGCTCTGATACCAGCTGTGAACTCTGTGTGAGGAATCGCTGTGGCATTACAGCGTCAGCATCAGAGTGAGGTGGGTTAAAAATGGGCCACGTCCTATCAGTCGTGCATAAAGCGGAACTCTTCATGAAAATGGGGCTTAAAGGCAATACAGTTTGCTAATACGATGCTGTGAGTAGCAGCTAACAATACAGGGTAGTTCACATTTGTTGCTCATATTCCCTCCTGTCTCATTTTACCAGGGGAAGTGGCAACACAACAGCAGTGAAAAGATACCAGATTCTGCTTAGAAACAGTGCTTGATTAAAATTGCAAGGACAAAATTCTGGTCAATATGGAGAAAGCAAGCTGGTTATTTCCGAAATGGCTTTTCTCAAGTGGTATTCCATGTGCAGTGAGTATCTGCAGCTCTCAGATGAGGCATGCACTGCTCTGATGATAGACGAGAAAAGCAGGGAAGAAAAAGTGAAAGATCTGAACAATAGGTACAGGTAGGGGTTGGTTGTTGAGTAACTACGAAGGTACCATAAAGAAAGATTCAACATTTTGGCTTATATCAAATCAGCAACAAGGTTCTACAAATCAATTCTGGCTTTTTGCTCCAAAAATCTGACAGAAAAAGGATGGCTTGGGTTTGTTGTTCAAGTCTTCAAACACAGACCTGCAGACTTCAAATATGGATCTGCAGACCTTTAGCAAGATGTGAGGGAGGAAGTTTCAATTCACAAAGACATCTAAGCTTGTTTTGAAGAATAAGAATGAAAAATGTCTAGGAAAATATTTGGGTAGGTTTACTGGTGATACTTTCAGATGTGTTCTTAGGCATCTTGTAGATCTGGTACTTACCTTGTTTTGGCTGCAGTTCTAGCAAATATTTCGCTGTTTAATAGGTAAGAAATAGAGACTTAGGTAATTGGTGTGTTTTTGACACTCATTTTATTGTAGATCTTTGAGACATCATCAGAATATATTTATTTTGGAAGCTAGAAGGTACAGCTGATTTTTTTATACAGCTTCATCTGCCCGTGCTCTATAAATGTCATTAGCAATTTGAAGTTGATACTCTGATGGCTTTCATGTATTTTTACACAGTTTTATGTTTTTATCTCTTGCAAATGTTTTCAAATAGCCAATTATGAATTTTCCATTACCACTTTTCTTGTACTTCGAAACTTCTGAGTGAGACTTCTTCCCAACTTGATTGCGTAATTTCTTTTCACCAAATTTGTTATGAGATGCACTTATACCAGAACCGTAACTGTGTTGTAAAATAAATCCTCTATAGGCAACAAATGAAATTGACTCCTGAATTGCTGATAGAGTTTAAAACTACTATTATACGGTTTGTCCGTTTGAAATTGTATTTACATCCTCAAGGGAAAGAAATAGTGCATGTTCTGGAGTTTAAAAGGTAAAAACAACCAACTAACCAAAACCTGTGTGGGTATAGAAATTTAAAACAAGGAATGTGCAGACCTGATGATGTTTCTGTTTGGGAAACCCTCCTCGTTTTAGTGTGTTATCAATATTATCAATAGCAATAAGCTCTCTGTGTATCATCAGCTGTGATGTAGGGCAGCTGCACCACCTGCCTCCTGCTGAATTCAGGCTGGAAATTGCATGAGTGGGCTAGGGACTATTTTGCAGGAATTCAAAGAATACTCTGCAGCAATCAGAAAGGCAAAGCAAACCAACTACCAGTTTGGCTTCAGCTCTATTTTGACAGTAGATTAATCAGTCTTTCAAACACATTTATTTTTGGGAACCTTATTTGCTTTGGAGACTCAATAAATGCATTATACAAGCTGAAATGTTTAAGTTCCCTGAACACAGTCTGTGTTTTTGTTTTTAGTCACACTCAGAACAATCAGAGATTCTGACTCTTTGCAGAGTTGTGCTACAGCTTCTGTAACTTTATGCCTTGAGGCAGGAGGAGTCATAATTATCTATTTAAAGGAAGAATAGTTAGCAAAAAAGTGTTCTTTGTCTAAAACTGAAATACTTCTTGCTTCCAAAGGTAGAATAATAATTTGAGATGTTTTTCAGTCCTATTATTTCATTAAAAACTCAGGCAATAACTTGGAGTGAATTGGAAAGAGAATCTTTCTTTTCATCTGGAAGCAAGTACTAGGACTGGATTATCACTGCATTTTTCATATCATACTGCACTGACCTTTGGCTGTAAGCAAGCCCAGAATAATCAAAACAAAAAGGTTAGTTTATTATTTATTATGTTGGTACTTAAGGAAATTTAGCCATGTCTGTTTCTTTCCTGTCCACTACTGTGGCAAAATTCCAGTATGAGCTATGCCATCTTGCACCATCTAAAATATAAAAGCTCATCTTATTACTGAAACTTAAAACTGCACTCAGTTTTTATTATGTGTGTTTAAGCATTTTTGTCTAAAAGTTTTTTTATGCTGCATTTGATAGGAAAGCTCCCCTCTTCACTTGAAGTAGTGGAGGCAGCTCCAAGCATCATCCCCATCTGAGGTCCTGAAGGTCAAGTTATTTTTAAAGCTTATGCTACAACTGAAAATAGTTCAGACCCTATAATGGTGTCGTTCAGTGATGTGGGAAAATACATTGTGAAAACAACAATGAAGGAAAATAAGCACGTCACTTCCTCCACTGAAGCACATAACTCAGGAGCTGTTGGAATCATGGTGCAGAGCCATGTGCGTTCTCCTCCTCTGGCTTTCTGCTTTCCATCTCCTGTCTGTAATCCGTTAGAAAACTTCATTACTTCAGCATGATGAGGGTTAGCTTCTAAATGTGATTTATCACTGCCTCCTCTTACAAATGCACAGACGGAGCCTGTGTTTTCAGCTAAGCTGTTCTCCAGTTAGATTCAGATTTTCTTTGTTCCTACAATTTTCACTTTATAGTATGGGGCTTTATTGCACAGAGTTGATAGCCTATTATTGTTCACCCAAGGGTGGGGAAAAATAATGTACTCTTAGGAAATGATACGAAGTAGACATTTCGCCTTTGGTAGCTTAGGAAATGATTTTCATGTTCTTCAGAACATAAATTGATTTTTTTTTTTTAGTGTTTTCCTAGAGTTTTAAAGTTTTCATTTCTTTTCTTTTGGAAGCTAACAAGCACTGAAGCTTTAATTTGGCTCTTCAGCAAAATGGACCTGCAATATGACATCTCCTACCTTTCCTCTGTGCTGCAGCTTCTCCTGGTATGTGTGGTACCCTGGTCTCACGGACCGGCAGGTCTATGCAGTACCAACATCTTGCATATTCCCACACCTCAAAGTAGAAAGCTTCAATGGAAAATTCACTTCCAAGTGTAAGGTGTTGCGCTTGGCTTGGATATGTGTACAGACTGGGAGAAGGACTCTTCAAGAGCAGCCCTGCAGAGAAGGGCTTGGGGGTTCTGGTGGATGAAAGGCTGGACATCAGCCAGCAGTGTGCTCTTGCAGCCCGAAAGGCCAACGATATCCTGGGCTGCATCAGAAGAGGGGTGGCCAGCAGGGAGAGGGAGGGGACTGTCCCCCTCTGCTCTGCCCTCATGAGGCCCCACCTGGAGCACCGTGCCCAGGCCTGGGGCCCCCAGCACAAGAAGGATGTGGAGCTGTTGAAATGGGTCCAGAGGAGTCCCTGGTATGAAGATGATCAGAGAGCTGGAACACCTCTTTTATGAAGAAAGGTTGAGGGAGCTGGGCTTGTTCAGCCTGCAGAAGGGAAGGCTTTGAGGAGACCTCATTGCGGCCTTCCAGTACTTAAAGAGTACCTAACGGGAGCTTATAAGCAGAAGGGAGACCGACTTTTTACACAATCTGATAGTGACAGGGACAAGGGGGAACAGTTTTAAACTAAAAGAGGGGAGATTTAGATTAGATGTTGGGGGAAATTTTTCACTGAGAGGGTAGGGTGGTGGTGAGGTGCTGGAACAGGCTGCTGAGGGAGGTTGTGGATGCCCCATCCTGGGAGGTGTTCAAGGCCAGGGTGGGTGGGGCCCTGGGCAGCCTGATCTAGTGGGTGGCAGCCCTGCCCATGGCAGTGGAGTTGGAACTGGATGATCTTTAAGGCTCCTTCCAACTTAAGCCATTCTATGATTATGTGAAAATTTGGCTCCAGTGTGGCTTTTCTGGAAGCAGATGAGCAGGACAGCAGTAGAGTTAGAAGGGGGCCTGTCTGTAACAGAACAGTCAAACTACTGATGGTGCATCTTCCCTCATTAACATAATTAACATTTTGCAGTACTGCAGGTAGGGCCTCAGGAGAGCGTATTAGAGGGGGACAGTTCCCTCCCTTGCCCTGTTGACTGCCCTTCTTTTGATGCAGCTCAGGATACCGTTGGCCTTCTGGGCAGCAAGCGCACGCTGCTGGCTCACGTCCAGCTTTTTGTCCATCAGATTCCCCAAGTCCTTCTCAACAGGGCTGCTCTCTATGAGTTTTTCTCTTAGTCTGTACACGCATCCAGGATTGCCCTGACCCAAGTGCAACACCTTGCACTTCACCGTGTTGAATCTCATTAGATTATCATGGGCCTACTTTTCAAGCTTGTCCAGGTCCCTTTGGATGGCATCCCTTCCTTCTATTGTATCAATGATACCACTCAGTACCATTGGCAAACTTGCTGAGGGTGCACTCAATCCCACTCTCTAAGTCATTGATAAAGATGTTGAAGAGCACTGGTCCCAAGATGGACCCCTGGCTGACACCACTTG
Source organism: Penelope pileata (assembly GCA_013396635.1). Lineage (NCBI taxonomy): Eukaryota > Metazoa > Chordata > Aves > Galliformes > Cracidae > Penelope > Penelope pileata. Next base: position 195,273 of record WBMW01000091.1, read on the forward strand.
TTGCTGGCCTCCACCTGGACACAGAGCTGTTTGACCACAACCGTCTGGCTGCAGCCATTCAACCAATTCTTTGTCCAACAAATAGTGCACCTTTCAAATCAATATCTTTCCAATTTAGAGATAAGAATGTGGTGTGGGACCATGTCAAAGGCCTTACAGAGCTGCTAGTAATATAATGCTGATGTCTGAAAAGTCCCATAATCTTCCATTCCAAGGGACAAAAGGAAAGTTTCTGCCTCAACCACAGAGCTTTGTATTTCATAGGTGAGTCATATTCTCATGTTATGGAAATGATAAAGATCATCAAATAAGTAAGGACTAGTGATTCCTGTTGCTACCTCAGTGGTGCTGCCATCTGTTCAGCTCCCTGTGTACTTGGTGAGCTAATTTAACCAATCTGTTCTTATAGCACACATTAATCCTATTCATGTAAGAGATAAAATACTATGTAAATAAATTTTCTCTTCAGTAAGCCTGTTTTTGTTGAAAACTAAGTTGTTTTACAAATCTCTTACCTCTTTATATATGCTTTGTTTCTTCCTGTTAGTCAAATGTTTGTACTGTGTTCTGACTATGCTCTAAGTTCTTAAGGCATATAATTTATTCAAATTTACTGTAATTAAACAAGTTTTTTTCCCCTAATGGAGAAATTAAGGTGCAGAGGCTGAGGTCCCAAGTTTTAATAACTGGGTTCCTTTGAAGGTTCCTTTGACACTCAGTGATCCATGTTGCATCCTAATGCTCAGAAATTCCTGAGACTCTTGTGTCCGCAGTGCTAACTGAAATAGATTGATTTCTCTGCCCAGGATTCAAATAATGTAATCTGTTTCCCAGTGCTCTTGATTGATTTTTAACTGTGCTAGTATGAATCTATCAGATTCTTCTAGATAACCTGTAAGAGAAGGTACAAACTGTCGTGCAGCAGCTTGCTTTCACATTTGTCATGTACTCACACACAAAAATACTAGAAGTGTTCTGCATTTTCCCTGGTGGAGTGTCTAAAGGACTTAACCTTCTTCCTGGTTTTCTGCTAAATTATAGTGTATTACAACTGTCTTTTTCTTCAAAAGAAAACTTTTTAATTTTCAAGAAATTTCTTCTGCATCAACTCCCTTCTCCCATTTCCCAGTTACTCTTGACGCTATGTGCTGGTGCTAAATCCAAGTTTCTAATTGAGATTCCAAGCAGGAAAAATTGCATCATTTGCTTTTGTTCTTCAGTGAAAGCCCATATTAATGGAGACTGCCTTATATAAAGCAGTCCCCTTTCACCTTTGAGAACAAAGACGAGTTCCTGTCTGAACAAGTACTGTGGCATTTCAGTGTTTTCAAAGAGCTGTACTGAGCCAAGAGATGCGTTACTCAGGGCCTTGACCATCCTTCTTATCAGTGCAGTGCACAGTCAGCACCAGGGATGGTGTGATGAGCATGGTACACTCAGGAGCTGCAACTCTGAGTCTTTTCCCAGGGCTGGGAGAGGAGGAGCCTTTGGTTTTGCTCAGAGCTTGGCAGAGAGCTGGTGCCTGACCTCAAGGCCACTGCAAGAACAGAGCTGAGCCACAGGCTGTGCATGCTTTGCGACCTGCTGCTGTCTAAGACTTTCTAGAAATGTGGGATCTGATTCAGAGCTCACCAAACTGACAATATTTTAAGATTTCCCATACAAATTCTTCCACTGGCTGCCCTGAATTTGAACTAGACTCAGGATTTCTGTAGAAGTGAAAGGGACTGATGCCAAAGCTTGTGCCCTGTGCTATCTCTTACCATGGTCTAGTACACCTAGGTGAAATGTGTGCCTGTAATTCTGTGGTAGGAAGAAAATCAGATTCAGGTGTGATTAGTCAAGCTCTGACTAACCTCGTCTACTACTCTTAGTTTCAAGCAAACACTCTGGGCTTTGTCAAACATAGAAGAAAGAAAAGACACACTTTCCCAGGTATTAGCTGATAAGTGTTAAAATCCTTATGATGACACATTGCATTGTTAACACCTGATGAGGCTGAACTCAGTCAAGTAACATGCAGGGATATAATGGTTTACTTTCTCCATTGTGTGGTTTTAACGCGTGCTAGACCTGACGTGCACTCATCTTCGTTTGTTATTTGAACTGTGGAGACAGAAATTCGTATCCATTGTGTTCATCAGCCTCTCTTTCTCACCAGCTGAGAGTCAAAGGTATCTCAACTGTTTCACTGACACTTGAGTTTTCTTTTTCAAAATGTTGGGTTTGTGTTATTTTTCTTAATTACATTTCCCCCTATGAATGTGAGAAAATTATTTTAAAATGAAGGAGGGAGGAACTTGGGAGATACCTTTTTTTAAAAAAAAAAAAAAAAGAAGAAGAAGAAGTAAGACTTTGTTTGTCAGAAGATATCATCAGTTTCATAAAGTTTTGGGGGAAAGCAGCATTAGGAGAGACCATCCTGTCCCTCTGCCCACAAGACAGACGACAGACAGCCCACTGGGAGAGAGAGTTGCTGATTTCTGTTTTGGTTTTTGTCAATGAGGGGTAATACTTTTTTCTTTTATAGCAAATAAACAGCTTGAAACGTTTGTTTCAAGCCTGCCTGCAGCATGGGGGTTGGAACTTGATGGTCCTTGAGGTCTCTTCCAACCCAAATTGTTCTATGATTCCCTGATTTGTCATCACTGGAGTACTGATGTATTTTATTGATGAAGTCTGGCAAATAAGCAGTGTGCAAGATTAATGTTTTTTCTTGTACTGCCTCTTTAAATTTAGCTATTGTACATGGTATTTTTTATGTCTTTCATTAACATTAACCCCTGTTTAGCTGAAATGACAGATATTTCAGAGAAGTTCGTCTTGGCTGCATGTTCAGCACATTCATGCTTCTAGTTAAAGAACTGGGGAATAAGGAGAAAGAATTGGAGAGGCAGAAAAAAAGGTACATTTTTGTGATCTTTTCTCCACAAATGGTAATGGAGAGAAAAAAATCTCCAGAGAATTGAATTGTCGGTGTTATTAGGCAGGGCAGGATGTTTCTGTTGCTGAGCTTAGAGCAAGTAAGGGCAGGAGAAGCTTTCAGTACAGTGTTTTCATTTGAAGTAAATGATTGGAAAAGATTCATTGGGCTTTGTCTGGGTCACCGAAAACACTCCTCCAAGGGAATGAAAAGAAAGAAAATGAAAGTCTGTTTGGAACAGTCTGTTTAGTTTTGTTTGAAAGCTGTCTCCTTTGTTATGAAATTGGCATGTCTACTCTTAAGTATGTAGTTTACTTAAGCAGCTCCTAAATAAAATTTCAGCTTGTTTAGTGTCAAACAGTAGCCCAAAGGAACAGTGTTAGGGCAGTTGCAGTCCCCGAATGAGACTGAGGGAAAGATTTAGGCTTTGTGCTACTTCCACTTATGAGAGCAAGCAAAGACCATATCAGAAGGAGTTGAGATCCAATAGTGTGCTATGTGAATACTAAGGAACACGTCTGAATTGTGCCTGGGTCCTCCTTCAACTCAACTGATGTGATCACTGAGGGGCTCAGGGTTGTGGGGAAAACGTTTAGGGTTTAATGGCTGATGTCTTCTTCATCCCTTTGTTGCTATAAGAAAACTGTCTCCAAAAGCTTCCTGTGTAGTGGTAATAGCTGGAAAGATCCACAGATAAATAAAGTTCCAGCTTTCTCGGGACCCAAGCCAGAAATGGATTTTTAACTCAAGTCTTTGAACTGCACCTAGGAAGAAAAGCACACTTGATTACAGCCCAGTAGCTCCCGCACCTTTAATGTTTCTCTAATTGGGGATGTTCCTTTCCTAAAGCAGCTCAGCTCTCTTTCCTGTGCTTGCTGAAGCTCCACCACTCCTGCAGCGATGCCAGCCTACTACAGAGTAATGCTGGCCATACTCTAGATCACCAAAATGGGTACCATTTAAATTTCATAGTCAGGGCTCGTATAGTAGCTCAGTCACTGGATCACAAGGAGCTTCTGTCAGCAGAGGCAGCATCAGGGTGAAGAACAGACAGCTGTGGTTGCAGGGTTAATTTTTCCTGTTCATGGTTGCAATCTTTCACAGGAGATACTTGCACTCTGTATAAGCTAAAGCAAAATTACACATGCCACAGAACCTTCCATGTGATTAAAGGCGCAAGGTGGAGACTATTAAACAAGCATGCAGCCCCTGACAGGGGTCATGCTTTGCCAAAAGTTATTATCCCAGAAGCTCTATTTGTGAAATTCTTCCCATTCTGCCCTTGCATATCATACATTGCAGTGCACAAAGAGCTTGGTGCAAGTGCATAGATACAATGCATATCCCATCTACCTTATATGCATTTGTATGTAGGCATGCAATGATCAGGATGATGCAAAGTGAATTCTCTGGTCAAGATGCTGGGTAAAATAAAGCTCAGTATAATAATTAAGAGCACACAGATTTGTTAGCAGCTGGGATCTTCTTCCTTATAGACACTGGTAGCAATATTTCAAAGATAAAAAAGCTGAGAATGGTCTGCAACTGTGTAAAGTATGTGACAGGGAATATATTGATCAGTTAGCAAAGGGAAGTTCATAAATCTCATCTTATTCCTCTTGCTTGTCTGAATTTTGACCTAGTTCAAGTGTGATGCTGATTTCCCCCCACGAGGATGGCTGTCGTTTCACTAGATTGATTATTCTGCTGCATTTTTTGCAGCGTATGTCTGAATTCAGTCATGCCATGTCAAACCAGAGAGCATACAACAGAATAAGAACTGAAAAACAAGCCTTTAAGTAGTTATTCACTGCAAATGCTTTTGGATTTCATTAGTAATAATGTTACACCAAGGTCTTGGTTGAGTGCTTTAAAAACTCAGGAAATTTTTGAAGGCTGTAATGAGCTTGGAGCCATCGTCCAATGTTCTATGTTATTTTGAAAATTAGGAAAGAAAAAAAGGAACAGAGGCTATCAATCAGCCCTGGTCTGCTGGGATATTAGAAAACAGAGGGAGCACTTAAGGCTTTGGACTGCAGTCCTTTGTGCACAGGCATGTTTCTTTGCCAAGGGAACCTTGATGGGGAGACAGGCACCCCTGTTTTGCCTAGGGGTCACCAGCAGGCTTTCAGGTTTAGAGTCAGGTGTTGAGATACATAAGGCTTAGAAGAAAATGTTTTGAAAAAAAAATAAATCCTAGTCATGTAGGTGTGCTTTTCTGCATTTCTGTAAATCTGGAAAAAGAGTAGTTCTTTTGTCAGTGTCCTTGAGCGCAGCTTCAGCAAGGACAAAGAATTGCTTTGCTCTCTTGCTGAGGCAGAGACTCTACAGCCCAAGAGCTGCTGTGAGTCCCTTTGCCCACGTGCTTCAACAATCGTGGAGATACTCCATGTTGGTCTTAAGGTGCTCTCCTCCACATGCCATAAGGTGCTCATTGACAATTATCAGTGATATTGCAAATACCGTCTTACAGCAAAGGGCTGTTTTAAGTTTTTGTGGGCATTCCCAGTTCAGTTCTTTTAACCCAGTTCGGTTCTTAGTTCAGTAATCCTTCTTAGAAGAGGACTCCTGTTGTCAGACCATTACCCATCGTGAGCTGTATGGGAGTCCAGGGGAAACAAAGATTGAAAGGGAAACAGCAGTGCTTTTAAAGGGAAATAGAAAAGAATGGGATAAATAGCAAAGTAGATCATTTTGATATCCAAAGTCAAACTAATATTTTACTCCTCGATTAAATATGGCATTTTGTGGCATTTTGTTCTGTTTCAATGCATTGTAGGCACTGAGTGATACTCCACGTTTATTCAATTTCCAAAAGAATAATTGGATTCTAAGGTTGTGCTGCCACGATCAACATGCTTGAGTAACTCTCACAGAGCATGTCATTAATAGTCAGCCCTTGCACCACTTTACATTTGTATTTCTGTCCTGTGTGCCGAGCAGCCAGAGCCTTGTTTGCTCAGCTTTTTAAGGACAAGATGGAAAACTGTCAATGTAGAAATTACTGATGTTGGCTGTAATATATACGTAAAGTGGATCTGTGTAATATCCAGTCTGTATTAAAATAAATAAAGGAAAGGGCAGATTCTAGAAGCCAGAGTAGGGTGTCAAACCAATTCATGTTGAACTGTCAAGATGACTACAGTGTTACAGAGGCTCTTTCCGATGACAGGTATTTTCCCTGTCTGTATCAATAAATTCAAGTAACCTTCAGTGCAGTATACTTTATCAAATCTTCCATGCATGCAGTCAGATTCATGAATTACCATGTTTGCTACTATGAATTAAAATTATGTGTAAAATTCAGTCCTACAGGATGCAGTTTATAGAAAGATCAGATGCTTATCTTTGCTTGTGTTTGCCACCTAAGTCACTCAAATTTATTACCTAAAATAAAAACACCAAGACTTTGAGAAAAAAGGCATTAGTCATCAAGTCATCTTCATCTTTTTAATATTAATCAACTCCTGTTTCTGAATTAATGTTTCTGCTCCTGCCGCTGAAATAAGTGTGTGGGGGCTGGTGGGGGTTCTGCACACAAGGTCAAATGTGCTGCAGAACGCTGGGCTTGTTTTAGCAGCAGATGGGTAATGTTACATGGATTTCAATTATTGAAATTAATCCTGACTTTTAGGAAATACTCTCCCTTATTAGTTACATAATTGGCCACACGATAACATTTCAATTTTGTGGCACAGATGTGTTTATTTAAAAATGCCTTCTCTCTGTCCTTCCGGAGACGAATGAGAAGCACTGAAGTCTTACTTGCTTGTTGCTCCATCTCTCTTAGCAACCTTTGTACCACACTGACAGTTTTCAAGGATAACTTGAAGTAGTCTGTCATCAGCAGGGAGGTACGTGCACGTTCACAAGTAGCTTTTAAAACACCTTTGCAGCTGGTGCTCTGCAAGAATAATTTTAACAAGGGAAGCTGAGTTATAAGCCTGGGCTTTTACAGAGCTCCTTTGGTTCTGAGTGTTTGCAGCTCCTCTGCAGCACAATAGAGAATGTCTCAGCAGATGGCTGCTTGAAACACGCAGGTGTATATATGTATTTACCCATAAATTGTATTTTTCTATCCTTTAGCTGTTTATTCACACTGATTTCTAAAAGGTATTAACAGTTCCTTCTTTGCTTCTTTCAATATGTTTCTCCTCCCTCAATCCGTTGTGAGGAACTGTGCACTAGAAGGAATGTACAGTGTTAATTGGGATCTTCTATTCTTTTTTTTTCCCTGACATCTAGTTACCTCTGCTATGATCACTCGTCTCCCCACATTCCTGCTGTATTTCATGCAAGGATATCTTCTGAGTTCCTTCTGGAGTCCTCCCTTCTCGCGTGCTGTTCTGTTTGTATGGGAGAGGTGGCTGAAGATGGATGTGGTTGGTAAATGGAAGGCTGCTGCAGAGTGGAAGAGACACATTTATTTTCTTGCCTTTTGTGGGTAGGAGAAGAAATACTGTTTTCACATGACAATGTGAAAGATTTAGGTTCAGATTAAATATTCATAAGAGTCTTCTGAGAAAGGCAAAAGTGAAGTCAGGAAACAAGTTTCTGGGAAAGGTGATGGAATCTGTCATTGTGTTTAAGAAGAGATGGCACAAATATCGGGAATGACGTGGATGTAGTTGCTCCTATCTTGAGGAAGACAAATGGACTAGATGGTCCCCGGGGCACCTTGAAGATTGTTTTTCTATGATTTCCTTGATTGTTTGTGAGCTGAGGATCAGGACTAATTACCCATCTGCATTAACTTGGACCCAGCCCCCTGCTAGCTTAGCTGCTCTCCCCAGGACCGGACTTATTAGTGCTGCTGCCCAGCACTGGGTCTGTGTGTCATCTTCCTGAGCTCTTCACAGCAAACCCATTGCTCATCTGGAGAAGGCAGAGGCACATCACTGGTGTTGCAACATCTAGTTGGCATTTACAAGACTGAAAGTTGGCTTGGCATGCAAATGGCAAGAAAGCAGAGTTTGAATAGTGTGACGTGGTGCAGGATAGCAAGGCTGAGAACCCAAGCCCCACACGCACATCCCTTGGTGGTGCAGCTGGGTTGCTGTGTAAGGAACATGAGGAACATAGGATTGAGTGGCAATGAGCTGTAATTAAAACAGCTTTGATTCCAAAGGGGGGGGGAGGCAGAAGCCATAGGGAGCAGAAAGCATACAAGAAGCATAGCTCTTTGCCTGGAACACAGGAGGATGAAGTTTGGAAGCAGATTACCACAGTGAGCCCTGAAAACATCCTGACATCAGAAGTTAGGGCAATACAGCAGAGAGCAATGCAAAACAATCTGGGGCATATTTTTCTATACCAACCAAGCGTAATGGGTGCTAAAACAGTCAAAGCTCACCCCTGTTATTTAGGTGCTGGTGTGTTGCCCCTTCTGTTTGTTCTCTCTTTCCTCCTCCCATCCTCAGGAACTCACTTCACTGCTCCCCACTCCTCAGCGTTTCAAGGCATACAGTGAAATCTTAGTCCTCCTGGAGGCTATATAAATTTTAGAATTTGCATCAATGGGGCTGGGTTTCTTTTTGAGTATATTGTGAGTTTGTTGCTGAGCAGCAAGAATATCCCAAATAGAGATGGCACGCGTTCCTATTCCCTACCTCCTGCTGGCACCACTGTCTCTGCGTGCACCCCGTCAGCAGTGTCAGGGAGAAAATACCATTAAAAACAACTTTGTTTTGCTTGTAGGGGTGGCTTGTTGCCCCCAATCTGGCTGATAATGTGGAAGAGAGCCCTGGCCCTAGGGACGCCGGGAGTGAGAGCAGCAGCCGTCCTGCTGGCAAGCTGGAGCGGAGCACAAACCCACACCCTGTTAGCACAACTTTTCTTTTGTCCATCAGCCAGTGCCTCTTGGGTCTAGAAGGGAGTTTGGCACTTTGCACCTGACAGATGGCCTCTCAAAGGGACACTGTAGCTGGCAGATGCCTCTCCCGAGCGATCGGTTCAGCTTTGGAACCAGCCCTGGGTTTGGTGAGCTTGAAAAGGCCTGTGTGAATCCTCCATCAAAAAGCCTGCCCTGAGGCATTGTCATGCAGAATCACTGCTGCTGGGTTCTTAAATTGTGGATAGAAAGTGACAGTACTCACTGTTGCTGTAATTGGCAAGAAAGAAAAGAAAAAAGCCATTTAATCCAAAATGCCCCAGAACATACACTCCTCCCCCCTTTTTTTCTTTTTCCTAATCAATTTGTTTTTAATATCTTTATAGTACTACCCAGTCAGGCATGGGATAGTAAGTGATGCAGAGTGGGCAACAGCCCCACTTCGAGTTTGCAGGCTCCAGTGTTTGCTGCTCAGCACTATTCAGTGCAGTGGGAGTAGCAAGAGTAGCAAAATGTTTAAGCTGAAGCATGCTGTTAGGAGGTTGTGCCCACCCCATGCTCTTCACCCAAGCTGGAGCCCAGAGCTCCCAGGGGGAAATTCTGCTCCCCCAGCAGTAGGGCTGGGCAGACAGCAGCAGCAATGGGGCATGGAGGGAACATCAGTGGCCCTTGGACTGTGGCTGGTCCCTGGGTGGATGCGGTCCATTGGCACCTGTAGAGATTTAATGACCAGAATAAGCCAGAGGGGACTGTGGAAAGACTCTTGGTACAGAGCATTGCAGTGCCTGCTCATTTTTACAGGATGTTATGAGCATGCTCTAGGGCACAGGTATTTCATTATCTTCCTTCTGGCCAGTCAATGTGGCATTTGAAATAAATCCTCCCTCTTCTCAGAAATGTTTAATGCCACCATAGCTGCAAGAGGCAGGTGACTAGCAGAGTTTTGATTGAAACAAAGTGACCTCCACTGTGTCCTTCTCATGGCACAACTTTTTTTTCCAGCTAATTGACATTTTAGTATTTGCAATGACCGTATTTTAATGCATGACTTCATTCTGCAGATATGTGGAAGGATCATATGAACTGAACTGGGCTGTAACCCTGGAGCCTGAATTCTCTCTCACAGTGGTTTAATGCAGTTTTGTTCAGTGAAGTTTCTCTTTCTTTGAAGGAATAGTTAGGAATATTACAGTAGTGTTTGTTACAGGGTGCTAATATAAGATATGGAGTGCTACTGATGCAGTCAAGATCAAACCATTAGTTTTCATGTGTTCACCAGATAAATATATATGATTAGAGATTTATATTTCTTAATCAATTTATACAAAAGTCCTTGTAATACGATGTGACCAGGCTTCTCAGCAGGCAATTTAAGTGCCTAAATAACCAGAACACTCATTTGTTCTATATTTTTATATGTACTTATATATATGAAAGTCAATAAAATAGGTATTTTATGGGGATTTATATGTAGCAGGATTTACAACATTGAATATCACTGATTTCAAACTGTAATAACTACTTATATGGGCCATTTAATTGCCTTTGATAGAAATTCACCTTTACTTCTTTAGATTTAGCTATCCAACTGAATGTGTTGAAAATTTAAGACGATGAAATTATTAGGTGGATTGTAAAATGCCTTCAATATACTATAGCTAACAATTATATAGTTTTTTCCATCCCTGTCTTTGATAGTGCTGTCATTATGTAAGTAAATCCATGGGAGGGAAAGATTATATGTACTTACTGTTCTACAGATGCATAATCAAAAATAACTTGGACACAATAGTGTCTGCTTTTTTTTTCTTTTTCTTTTTTGTAGACAATGGTATATATCAGAAGTTAAGGGGATTGTTTTAACGTCAGAATCAAACAGATGTAATTTCAGCTGTTGGTGGTTTCTGCTCTTGGTTACTGTGGGAGAGGTGTTTGTGCTCTCAAACCAGCATGCTAGTGCAGCCAGTTACATCAGATGTGATATTATGAACTCTAATAGTGCCAACTGGATGAAACGTTTTGAAGGATAAAATCAGATAAATTCAGATTGAAAAGGAGGATGCAGACTTTTAACAATGAGGAAAGTGAGTCTCTGAAGTAACTTGTTTTGTGGTGTAGAGATGTTCATATATTGAAAGGGAAAAACGAATGGTTCTGAAAGAGATGCCCTGTCCATCTCCTGCTAGGGTGTCCACATCTATGAATCATCAGGAGGATCAGGGCAGCAAAGTCTACAAAATGATTAGACCAGGACAGACAAGGTCATCCACAAAATCCCGTAAAGGTTTTCAATATACACAGAAACACAGAAAATGTCATTCTTTCAGTTCAAAATGAGTATTCCTGTACATGAACTAGGGAAGCTTTAAGGCAAGTCCAGAGGACCTTGTCTGGGGACTTAAAGCAGCTGATGGTAAATGGAAGAAAATCGTCCTTGATCTTTTGTCCTCTCTTCTCTCGACTTCTCTTATCCCTTCAGAATGAAAAATCAGGACATGCCAGGGGCAAGCTGTGTGTCTCTGCAGACTATTACTGGCTTTCCAACACTTTCAGATGCTTCGTAGCCCTCCTGGCTCAGCCCACAAAGATAACAAGATTACCCCTGAGCCCTCTCCTCATTGCACAGCACTATTTCGATGTCCCACCTGAGGCAGCATTTTCTCTTTGCCCATTTTCTTGCTTGCTGTCTGTGCCACTTGAACCCTCATGCTTCGCCTGTATCCAGGATTTTCCAAGGTTGCCCTTACCCCCGTTACACCCAGGTAATGGACAGCAGAGCAAATGCTCTTATTTTGTGGGGAACTATTTCCTTTTGAGGATGTGAAGGTCTGCAGAGCTTTGTGCCCCTGGCATAGCACGTCTCTTCCTGGGTCTTTTCACTGTACTGTTTTCCTCTCTGGATCCTTCAGTCTGTAGGAAGGAGGAGGGTGGCTTTGCAGTGGTGTCCTCTCTGTTCCTGCTGCACTGTGCTGGGTAGCAGACTTCTCTGTATGATGCAGAAATAGGCTTTTCTTAAAGAAGACAAAAAATAAATGTACCCATAATTCACATTAGAGGCTTGTAGATAAGAGATATAATTGAGCTTTAAATTTCTAAGTGTATGTCCATATATGCTAACAGCAGTAAATCAGAGATTCGAACTTAGGGTTTGGCTGTTTTTTCCTCATTCATTTCTTATGAATTTATTTGTGATTCAATGTTGTCAAATAGATGCAAACAATATAGTTAACAAGAAGCCAAACCTGTTTATAAATAGAGTTAATTTTGTGATGGAATGATCCTGAAGGAAGTCCCAAACATGATTCTGGCCAAAGTTGTGCTGGTAGCCCTCTAGAACCTTCTCCATGCATCACTACCTTGATCATAATTAAATTTGAAGCTCTGTTAAACTGTATTTTCTATGATTTACCTGTTATTGTTCTACCTAGAAAAATAGACACCTATTATCATTATTCCTAAAAAACACACCATTTATTTTTCTCTGCAGAGTAAACAGGGCATGCAAACCTACAGTGAGACGTGTCAGTGAACACGAGATCGCAGATTTTAGTCTAAGCATAAATTTTCTGTTAGATTCAATTTACTGCCAGTGCAATAAAACTGTCATCAGATCAAATGAGATCTTACACTGCATCAGCTGAAACACAATGCCATTAGATTGGAAGTATATAATTTTTCCTTTGTTCTCTTACTCATGAGTTATGAAAATTACGAAGTAACGCGCAGCATCATGCTGCTGCTTGCATTTTTCCAACAGATAAGTAATGATTTATTCGGGGTGGTTTGGGACATCTAATTGGCTTCTGATTAGAAGGCTGTTTTGCAGAATGAAAAGTAGTACTCCTTACTGCAGTAAGGATCTGAAATGTTTTCATGAAAATTGGTGTGAAAAAATGTAGAGAAAAAGCCCAAATGCTAGCTCCCCAAAGAGAAAACAAACAAACAAAACAAACAGAAATAAGAGATGTATAGAAAATTTGAAAATATATCTGAGTTTTTATGGGTAGGTGACCTATGCAGACGATCTCAGCTGGAGCCCTCTGTTTTTCATTTCTCATGGTCTGTTTTGTTACATTAGACATGCATTGAATGATGTGACTGACACCTTCCACAATTAGTGCTCAGATATAATTAGATGCAGTGCTGACAAGGACTTTGTTGCTTGCTATAGTTTCACAAAAAGGCCTTTCCCTTCTTTTTTTTGACACAGCTCCATTAAGTCCATTGCACCATGTTCTGGGGTCAAAAATAACTTCCAGCCATTAAAGCATTATTTGTGTATCATCAGTTCCACCTCTTGGATTATACAGTTTATTTCAGATACAGTCGCTCCTAGGAGAATCCTCTCTGGAACTTTAAAAATACTGAGACCGTGCCCTTGTAAAAGTGCCTGGATCAACTGCCCCGTCCTGGAAGCTTAATGTTCAGTGCTTGGCTACCGGTTAATTTTAATTATGAATTGTTTTCCTGATTGGAGAATAATTTGGGTCACATTGTCCTCTAGTGGCTCACACAGATAACTGCCCTGCTGACAGACTGCTTTTGCCTGTGTTTTTTTTTTTATCCTCTCTGGATGTCTTAATGTGAGCACTTCAGAAGGAGATGATACAAAGACCAAATAAAGATTGGCACCTTAATGGCACTGTATCAGTACAGCCAGATCTGTCTTCTGTAACCGTATGTTGTCTGCTTGAGAAACATATATTTAAGTTGGTTCAAAATAACAATAGACACTTGTGAGAAGATAATGTATTTAACCAGAGCTCTTAGTGGAAATAAGTATACCCTACTCACTGACAGTGACAAAGTATGACCTCAGCATGGGGTTTATTGGGCAGGTTGATAGACTCACTTCCACCAAGCAGGAAGGTATTTTATGTGAACGAAAGCAGAGCAGCAGTCCAGCATCTCCAGTGGCTGCATACCTCTGAACCTTGACAACGGCTTTTACGCTGTCATGCCAAAGCATTGCCTTTCCTGCAACGTGGTGAAAACATCCAAGCACTTCATCACTGGGCACCTGCCAGTGTAATGCAGGCATGTGCAAACAGAAGAAGGGATCTTGGGGCAGGCAGAATAATGCTACAGTGTTTCCCGTGACAAAGTGCACCCTTTCCATTAGGGAATCTGTCCTGATTCTTGTTTGACCAAATACTGTGAGTAACCTGAAATGGGAGTTGAGGTGGCTTCTGTGTGCGTAAAAGGAGGAGAAGCACCAAAAATGGTTCTGTTTGTACTTCAAAGGTGATGTAGGAGAGGAAACTGTTATGAATGGCAAAGAAATGTGGTTTCTGTTGCTGTTTGCAATAAAGGAGAGGCAAGGGAGTACCTTGCTCCTACAGGGTTTGTTTCAGAGGCTTTTTGAAAGTGATGTGCCTTGTGACATATACCTGGAGTAATGTCAGGATCCGGCAAAAGTCTTTGATTTGGGTCCTCCAACTCTGGCTGCCTTTTCTCTTCCTCTCTTTCAAAGAATCCTTCCTTTTGACCACTGACGTTGATAGCAGACACTGGGCAAGCCAATGCTGTCTAACATGGCAGAGCTGAGCGTTGGGTGGTGCTCACCAACAGCCTCAGGCTTGCCCGTATCTCCACGCCTGGTGAGCATGAACAGCTGCTGCTGCTGAAGATGTGCCAACAGAGACAGCATGTACAAGAGCAGCTCTGTGGTATAAAATGCCTTCACCTCGTGAAATAATCTGTGGTGCCGCTTCTACAGTTCACTCACAGGTTTGCTTATCAGTGATGGATGCAAGAATATTTGCAAAGAGATACTTTCATCTTGTGCTCTGTGACTCTTCTGCCACTGGGGATCCTTTAAACCAAAGGCATGCCTCCAGTCAAGAAATCACATTGTTTATTTCTTCTTAATCTGCCAGAACAGGAGTGAGTTTTTATTTTTTGTTTAACAAAAAGGTTTAATTTTAAGCAGTTTTTATTTACCACCTTTCAAAACTCTGCATCAACATTTTTTCTTCATGCTTTACAGTGTCATTTTCCAATATTTAATTACTGTTTAACCGAGGTGTTACGTAAAACTCTGTTTATCCGTAGTTCAGACTATTTGGGATTATCTTTGCGCGCTGTAGGGTGGGCTGTATGGATGGGTCTATTCAGAGCTCATTGACTACAATTTCTGCTGTAATGACTTCTTAAATGTTCCACGTTTTCAGGTGGACGTAAGGCCAGATGCATTGCCCTCCCTCCACACAGACACCTTTCAGAGGAACCTATTACTGCTTCCCACATATGCTCTTTCCGGCACACCAGCAGAGGGGAGGCTCTGCCCCATCATTAAGGTCCCAGCAGTGCTTCCCT
This sequence comes from Penelope pileata, assembly GCA_013396635.1. Classification (NCBI taxonomy): domain Eukaryota; kingdom Metazoa; phylum Chordata; class Aves; order Galliformes; family Cracidae; genus Penelope; species Penelope pileata. Next base: position 210,344 of record WBMW01000091.1, read on the forward strand.
CCAGCAGTGCTCTGTTGCTGCTGGAGGGAAGACAAAGCTGTGGTCAATTATGCCTGTTGCTATTGTTCAGAAGCATCCAGGCTTCCTTGCACAGCAGAGGGGCGGATCATTTTTGTGGCTGTGTTGGTCACCATTCTCCTCCAGCTGTGTTAAATCCACCTTCCTATAATATGTTTTCAATGAGGTGATGTTGACAGATGCAGAGGCTTTCCAGAACAACCTGACCCTTGATGTAAAAACCACTCAGACCTGGAAGCTGTTGGAAGTGATTTTTGGTGCAAATGATCCCTTATTCCCAGAGAAATTGTGGGTGTCCCATCCCTGGAGGCACTCAAGACCAGGTTGGATAGGCCCTGGGCAGCCTGGTCTGGTGGGTGGCGGCTGTGCCCACAGCAGGGGGTTGGAACTGAGTGGTCTTTAAGGTCCCTTCCAATCCAAGCCGTTCTATGATTCTAAGATTATTTGATTCTCTCTCATAAGGCTGTCCAGGAACTGCATTTGCCAATGGGAAAATTAGAGTGGTGACCTTGTGTGTTCCCAGACCCTGCAGGTGCAGCCCTGCCCCCTGCAGCAAGGCACAGGTTGGTTTTGGGGCAGTGCTGTGCAGCCTGCTGCATAGCACCCCCCCACCTGCTTCTGCTTCTCGTTAGTGCCTGCAGGTACCAGTGTGTGAGCGGGTCTTACTCAGTAGCAGATGTCTTTGTAGAACAGATGCCGTTATTCATCGCTTTGCTATATGAATGTAGAGAGCATCCTTTGGTGGAAAACAGGTGCTAATTTTATTTAGATCCAACTGTATCTCTGAGCAATAAAGCTAATGAGATGAATAAAGCCTTGCCAGGCTTCCCATTTCAATAAACATCTAATCTGGAAACTGTTTTAATCAAGCTTCCTTATCAGATGTTCTCGTTACTGTGCTGCCAGTACCCACCTGAAAGTATGATTTTGTCTCAGATCAAAAGCTGATGCTGTTTGAATTTGCCACCCTTAAATCCTTTCTGTTTTAGGTTTAATTTTTTGTTTGGCTTTTTCTGAAGGCAGCCTGTGCACAAATGGTAACACACTTGCATTTTTTCTCACCAGAATAATGAAATGGTGGAGCTGCAGAGGATACGAATGAAGGATGAAATTCGAGAGTACAAGTTTCGAGAGGCGAGGCTCCTGCAGGACTACACGGAACTTGAAGAAGAAAATATCACTCTGCAGAAGCTGGTGTCCACACTGAAGCAGAACCAAGTAAGCAGCAGGAGACACTAGGTGCTGTGCTGGAAAATGACACCATTTTCTCAAGTTTCCATAATGTGATTCAGCAAAGAACACTTTGGTAGAAGTTTCTTTGTGTGGTGGTTTGTTTGTTTTTCAGTTGGATTTTTGCTAGTCACTTATTCAGTCTGAAACAGTGTTATTGGCTATTTTTGACATATGAGGAGACCCTAACCTCAGTTTTAGGAAAACCCTGAGGGACTTTTTTTGCACAGAACTTTGTAACAGCGGGATAATTGTTACCATAGCCAGGGTTGCATCTTTTCCCTTCCTGTGTTTCCTCCCCTCTCTCTCTGCACGCTGACCTCCATGCCCAGCAGCAGAGGTAGGTCAGCCATCCATTTCCTCTCATTTTGTTTCCTGTGCTCCTTTTCCTTTTCTGAAGTGGAGAAAAGAGGACATCATCTTCTCTCTGTTCTTTTTTATTTTTCCTTGGGTTTTCCAGTACTGCTGTCGCTCTCTGCTCTGCAATGCTAACCAACAAGGTTGGTGAGCTCCAAAAATAGGCAAAGGGATGTCAGATGCTCCTCATTTGCCTCTCATGTTTTCCTCAGCAGGGCTGCGTGTTGTATTTCTCGCTGCAGTGTGGAATGTACCCCCAAGAGCTGCCATAAATCACAGCCCCATTACGTCCAGATTCAAACAGCAGCTGGGTCTGTCCTCTCCCCCTTAGAAAAGCACAGCTTCCTTTGCCACTGGGTATAAATACTGCTGAGGAAGCAATCAGGAACACAGTTGTCTTTGAAATTGAACAAAAGAGACTTGTTCTCATGTCAGAAAACTGAGCTTGCCCTGAAAAGTAAGTATCCAAGCTGGAGGGTGAAACAGTTTCTTTCAGACACTTCCCAGACCAACATAACATTTCACTCCATAGCAGCATTTCCCCAACTTCCAGCAGATTGCAGTAGCACTGTGCTGCAGCCCCCACGTTGTGTCCTAGCCTACTGAACAGCCCCATTAGGGCTTTTATCAGGTAGCTAAGCCTGCCAGTTTCTCATGGCAGCCCGTTAGGAAAGCTGCCTTATTCCTGCTGGAATATGCAGCGCTGTTTCATCTATCTTTGCTATTCTACCCTGCTAGCACAAATGCAATTGAAGCATTCAGAACAACGGAGCAGTGCCGCAGGGAGTGCACAGGTAATGCAAGCGGGTATGGCGTTCCCTTATTTATGAAGACCCTGACTTCCACGCTCCTAGAACTGAATTTCTAGCAGCTCATTTTTCTGGCTTGGTAAATAATTCTGACACAAAATTCCCTCCTGGAGGCAGGTATTTTTTCCTTACCAAGCTCATAGGAGACATTTTCACAGGAAAAGGAAAAATTAAAGACCCCTTTATGGACTGTCCTCATTTCCCCTAAAATAAAATCTGTTTGCCAATGTTTGTATTTGCCATAATACTTCACTCTTAATGGAACAAAATGACGGAGTCTGGGGAGAGAAAAGGCGCTTCCACATCTTGAATGACTTAAAATGTCAGTCATTTTGTATCACAAACCCATGCATGTGCAATTCCAAAAACAATTCTGACCTACAAGGTAAAATAGCGAGAGAGCATTTTTGTACATTGCTACTTTGATTTACAAAACCATATGTTACAAATTTTGGAAAGAAACTCATTATCTCATTAATTATTTGTTGGTTTTTGGGGGGCTGTTTTTTTTTTTTGTTTGTTTGTTTTTTGATAGCTTTTGTGAGCAAGCATCCATGATGTGATTATTGTATAGACCTCTGTTTTTCATACAGGTTTAAAATGAAAGAATTTGTTTTCTCATGCCCTTAAGTTATAAACATAGCTACTTGATTGGATTTCATAATTTTTTTAGCTGGACCTCTCCCTCCAGTCAAAGATACCAGGTTCCCAAATGCAAATTTTGAAATACCGTGGATTTTCCTTTTCTATTTAACAACTTCCAGCATAACTTGAGAACTCTATTTGTTGTTTGATATTTTTCATTCTCTGGGTTTGAAGATTAGTGCTTTGGTTTTTAAGCTTGCCTTTCCAGAGGCTTCTGACTGTAAGACTTTTGACGGGTTGATAAACATTCTGCTCCAGAAGGAATGGTTAGTGTTCCTGTTTTCACCGGAAACTTATTATAGTTTGTTTAAAAACATATATGTCAAATGAAAAGTGTTTTAGACAGTGCCTTAAAATTGCACATACTAATGCATATTAATTCACTTGTATTTGAAATATCTCAACTGAAATAGGTGGGTTTTTTTATAGAAGCGAAGCGTGAAAGTTCAGTATTTCTTTTTTCATTAAACCATTAAATTATTTCACACAATATTGGTAAATTTTGGCATTTGGAAATTAAAAGGTGGATGATTAACATGACTGGAATTAAATTGAAAATGGAAGCATTATCATTTTCACCAGGAGTTGGTCAGGCATAGACGCTGACCTTTATAAACAAAGTTCTTCCTTCCATTGATTTGGTATTTTCCAGCAATGAAAAGGAAGATGAGGAGGGCCAGCAAGGGAAGGTGTGTCACAGCAGGAATCTGCTGCAGCATCAACACATTGCTGAGCAACTGATTTTGAGCTAGAATGGGCTTCCCTAGGCTTTGCTTCTTGTTAGGAGCAATAGAGAGGAATGCAGGTGTTTCTTTCTGTGGATGTGAGAGCTGCCTCTAAAGAAGATACTTTCCTTGGCCCACACTGTCAATAAATACACTGATAAAATCCTGCACCTGGTCGTGGGGCTGGGAAAAGGCAAAATAACTGTCCCTCCAAGGCTGGTGCAGCAACATGAGATCAGTGGGGGAAGCGTTTCAGGCAGCAACAGGTTGCCACCTGCTCCAAAATGGCATCTCTGCACACAGTTTTAGAACTGCATGGCTGAATGAACTATCTAGAACATGTTTCTGATTGTTAAAAAAACTCTTAATGGCATCTCAGAGTTTAAAGAGATTATATGAATAGTTTGGTGTTTCATTTTTAAACACCTCTTGAATAAAGGAGAAGCTTGTGTAGCACACAGAAGAGAGTTGAGGCTCTCTTGCAGTTTCTGTACCTCCCATCTATATTTCTGAACACTAATAAGACACCAAGTTACTTCAGAGTATCCATGGCTGAGTGACTTTATATCTGGTAGATGTTTAGATGGAAGTAATCTCCAGAATACTTGCAATTAGTTAATTAGACTGTATTAACCTGAGATCTATACATACCATGATATACCAATGTTGCTAATGGAAAGTTATAATAAACCAATGGTTACTGGCACACCTGCTACTGAACAGCCTTCTTTCCATGAAGTATGAGGGGTGCTCCAAAAGTAATGCCTCCCACTTTATTCTGTTGGCCTGTGATCTCAGAGGCAGATGTTGGTGGGACAGCAGTAGAGGCTGGAGTTTCCCACCAATATTCTGTTCCATTTTGTTGCTGTACAACAGATAGCAGCAGAAGGGCACTCTGACGCAGTAGTGTCTGACACAGAAGTGCGGATGAAGCAAAGGTGTGAGACTGAATTCCTCCATGCAGAAAAAATGGCACCCACTGACATTCACTGACACTTGTTGAATGTTTATGGAGACCAAACAGTGAATATGAGCACAGTGAGGTGGTGGGTGCACGGTGAGTGGTGCATTTCAGCAGTGGCAATGGCAATAATAGGTCACCTTTGCTGATGCAGATGTTTATGAGTGTGGCACTGTGGCTCTTGTTCACTGCTGGTGAAAATGCACAGCTAATGGTGGTGACTATGTTGAAAAATAGTGTTTTGTAACTGAGAATTTGCTCTATCAACTAGTGCTGTTGTGATCTTTGTATCTGTTGTAGTTTTCAGGGAAATAAAGAGGAGGCGTTACTTTCAGAGTGACCTAAATGTACATTGTTTATAGTCATAAGTTACTTGGAAAAAGGTGTAATATTTCGTGATTCTCACATGTTGAAAAAATGTGCAGTGGAATCTTCAACAGAGAGCTCCACGCACATTTTCTGTGCAGACAGTTCTTTGCAGCTGCAGGCAATGTGTGGTATTTCACACTATTTTCTGTAGCACCTATTTCAATAAGGCTGATAAATGGCAGGTTTTCATGACTCAAGTTTTAGTATTATGAATGTTCTCTGTCTTGTCTAATTCAGGTTGAATACGAAGGCTTAAAGCATGAGATTAAACGATTTGAGGAGGAGACAGTGTTGCTTAATAGTCAGCTAGAAGATGCCATCCGGCTGAAAGAGATTGCTGAGCATCAGCTGGAGGAAGCCCTGGAAACTTTAAAAAATGAAAGGGAGCAAAAGAACAATCTGAGGAAGGAACTCTCCCAGTATATCAACCTCAATGATAGTATGTATAATAACCATATTAATATATCAGTAGATGGATTAAAGTTTGCAGAGGATACGAGCGAGCCCAACAACGATGACAAAATGAACGGACATATCCATGGGCCTCTTGTGAAACTTAACGGTGACTACCGAACTCCCACGAGTAGGAAAGGAGAGTCGCTGCATCCCGTCTCTGACCTCTTCAGTGAGCTCAACATATCAGAAATACAGAAACTGAAGCAGCAACTTATGCAGGTAAGATCTTAATTTAATGTCCTAAAGCTTTTGGACACGTGTCGTATGGACCCTGGTATCAGGGTCCTCATTGACCTCACCTTCCCCCAGTGATGTTCTTGACCAGGTCATATCTCAGACTTCTGCTCTGGTGTGTCTTCGTATTCGGGTTTTGCTAGAAACAACCCTAAAGGACAGTATACCTGTCCGTACAAAGTCAGTGTGATCTGAGCTGATGTTTATTGGGAAGAGAAAGTGACTTAATTACTGTAGTTGCAGATAGCTGGATTCTCTTTTCTTGGTTTAATAATGGTAAATGTCAATGATGTTGCAAGTGGAATAAAGTGCTCTTCAGTATGACCAAAGCTATCCACAAAAAAAACAACACTGAAATACAGACAGACTTGCTCCTTGCAAGATGTAGTTTTTACCATTAAATGCAGTTTGAGCGAGATTTGGCAAGAGAGAGCAAAAGGAGAGGAGCATTCCTCTCAATAGCTAGAATTACAGAATCACAGAATCGTAGAATATCCCAAGTTGAAAGGGACCCACAAGGACCACCAAGTCCAACTCATGGCTCCTCACAGTGCCACCCAAAATCCAAACCCCATCCTTGAACTCCGGCAGCTTGATGCTGTGACCACTGCCCTGGGGAGCCTGTTCCAGGGACCACCCTCTCCAATGAAGAGCCTTTTCCTAACACCCACCCTGACCCTCCCCTGACACAGCTCCATGCCGTTCCCTCGGGCCCTGTCGCTGTCACCAGAGAGCAGAGCTCAGCGCTGCCCCTCCGCTCCCCTCGTGAGGAAGCTGTAGGCCGCCATGAGGCCTCCCCTCAGCCTCCTCTGCTCTGGGCTGAGCAAACCAAGGGGCCTCAGCTGCTCCTCACACATCTTGCCCTGTAGACCTCTCACCATCTTTGCAGCCCTCCTTTGGATGCTCTCTACTAGTTTTATGTCCTTTTCATATTATGGTCCCAAACTGCACCCAGTGCTTGAGGTGAGGCTGCACAGTGCAGAGTAGGGTGGGACCATGCCTCCCCTCGCCCCGCTGGCAGTGCTGGGCCTGGGGCACTGCAGGGCATGGTTGGCCCTTTGGGCTGCCAGGGCACACTGCTGTCTCAAATACAACTTTGTGTCAACCAGAACCCTGCAATGCCTTTCCATGGAGTTGGTCTCCAGCCCCTCATCCCGCAGTCTGTACACAGATCCAGGGTTGCCCCATCCCAGGTGCAGAATCCAGCACTTGCTCTTGTTAAACTTCATGGGCACTCTTGTACACTTGAAGAGCACATGAGGTGTCATGAAGTGGCCTTGCCCACACGGTCAGTCCCAGCAGATGTGCAGGCTGCTGGGAGTGTCTTGGGGACTGTACAGCAAATATTTGCTTTGTATTTTTTCCAGCTCAGCCCAGACTTAGCCAGAATAGGAGCTTGGGGCGTGATCCAGATAAAAGCTCAAGGTGATACCCCAGTGCTGACATAATCTTTGAAGGGGTATAGTGCAATGCGGTGAGGCGATCCTGCTGTCCAAGCTGTTAAGCATCAGCTCTGCCAGAAGAGCTTGAAAGGTTTTGGCACCTCTGAGGAAACATCCAGCAGTTTCTAGCTGGGGTCTTCTAAAGCGAGACCTACTTAAAATGTGAGAGGTGATTTTGGAGGTAAAGTTCAACAAACCCGCTTTTCATCTCTTGCTAGAGAGCAGTAAATCCCTACATAGTCTGTTCAATATTTGCTGAAGCATTAATTATTTTATTTACTTCATTGTCATATGCAGCATGGGAAGTTCTGATCTGAGCTATGACGTGGGAAATGTTGACGATATCTATTGCTTTACGCAAATAGCTTTGATGCAGAACGTACATAATTTAACTGGAAAAGCTTGAAATTTGAGATTTCACTTCTGTGAAAAATTCTGTCAGAAACTTTTCCAGTATTAAAATAGAATCGGTGCATGTATTTTGCTTATATATACATTTGTATAAAGATACATATGATGTGTACATTTGTGTATATAATATATGCGCATGCATGTTACATGCAACTTTTGTTTTCATTCAGAAATACAATGTTAAAAAAATACACAACTTCAGAAAAAAATCTTTGAAATGTTCACGTTTTAATATACAGCTTAATCATTTTCAAACGTTTACAATGAAGTATATGCAACGTAAATGTGGAGTGAAAACTGTTCGGAAATGAAAAAACACGCTTATTTGGCTATGTTTTCTCTTGATTTTATTGAGTAGTGAGCATGATGCATCAGCAAACTTCTACTTGAAAGACATTGCAGATGTTTTTATCATCTCTGATTTTAACATTACTTATTTTTTGTGCACTTCTTAAATAAAGAGTCAGCCTTTTGGTAGTCACTAGCCACTAGCTGTTCTAGGGCCCTAGGAGGACCCTGGAAAATAAATACAACCATTTTTGGTCACGATGGCTTTGTTGTGCCCCAGCAAGCTCACACAAACAGTCTCCAACATTGTTCAGCAATATAGTGATGTTAGAAGTTTTAAAAAAAGGAGACTAGACCTGTTTGGAAACCTGATTTATTTAGATACTGGGAAGGCTTACTGCAAACTGCTGATGTGCACTCTTTTTAAAGCAGTCACCTTGTTGGTTAGGTTGTGTCAACTCACCTTGTATCACACAAATTAACTGTGAAAAATTCCTCCAAAAATTGCCCTCGTGGTAAATGGGAGATTTAATTGGGTACAAGCTGACGAAAGGTAATTCTTCAACAAAATTGGATTTTTTCTCCTCAGCAATGTCTTTGCCACATGGTGTTCATACAGTCATGTCTCAGTATTTGCCATATGTTCCTCTCCTTTACTAAAAGAGGCTGTACTGTGACAGAGCTTCTGAAGGAACCAACCCCCTCTTGGGAAGAATGTTTATGTCAATAGGACAACGGGCTTCTTTTCTGAGAGAATCAAACTTCAGACCTGCCTTTTTGTACCTGTGTGTGCAAGTTTTTTACACTTCAGTCTCAGAAATAAGCTTGCACCAAAAAAGCTAGCATGACAGGTAAAGTTTCTTTTGCAACTTCGGGATGCTAGTACTACTTGATCTGTGCTGGTTCCTAGAAGAGATAAAAGATGAATAGCAATGGTAAAATTGGCTTCCATAACTGCAAACTGTCAAACAAATTGGAAGGAAATCTCACAGAATCACAGAATTGCAGGGGTTGGAAGGGACCTTGACAGATCATTGAGTCCAACCCCCCTGCCAAAGCAGGTTCCCCAGTGCAGGTCACACAGGTAGGCGTCCAGATGGGTCTTGAATATCTCCAGGGAAGGAGTCTCCACACCTCCCTGGGCAGCCTGTGCCAGTGCTCCATCACCCGCACTGTGAAGAAGTTCTTTCATGTATTTGTGCAAAACTTCCTATGCTCCAGTTTGTGGCCATTTCCTCTTGTCCTATCCCCCCACACACCACTGAAAAAAGATTGGCCATGCCCATTTGCCTCCTGCACTTAAGATATTTGTAGACATTGATAAGATCCCCTCTGAGCCTTCTTTTCTCAAGGCTGAACAGACCCAGATTACCCAGCCTTTCCTCATAAGGGAGATGCTCCAGGCCCTTTATCATCTCCTCAAACTGAGATCTTTGAAAGAAAGGGTGCGTTTCAAAATGGGTACAACTGCTTTTGAATCGCTTTTATTTTCATTTTAAGATAATGACATGGATCCTTTCTGCAGCTACTAATTTAATCATAAAAAACAACCAAACAATCTGAAAAACAGTAGTCTGTTCCCAAACATTTACTCTGCATGAAAATAAAAGTACTGTCTAGAACAAGAAATATAATTACTGTCCTTAAAAACAGCAGAAATGTTAATATTCAGAAGGTGCACTCCGGGCTCAGTTGGAGCTTTGTTCCTTTTCTTTAGAAGCAGGAATTCATATTTAACTTCAAACAGAAGTGGATTAGCTTCATCCACAATTACTGGACTAGGATGAGTAAAATTCAGTAGATCTATGTATTTCATTCTACATACTCTTCAAGTTGGTGTGTGGGTTTAAAATTTGCATGTTTTCTCTGGAAACCTTTCTATTTGAAAGAAATTTTTCCCAGAACCCTTCTATGTTCAGCAGAAAAATGACCATAATGATCTCTATTATCTCTGATACAGTTCTTCGTGATGGCTGCGATCAATAATGTCAGGATCGATTATGTCTGATGACATTAGGCAGACACTGCAACTCAATGCTTCTTTAACACCAGCTTGTTTTATGGAAGGAAAGGCTCTTTGGTAATGCAGGCTGCAGGCCGACTGGGGCAGCAAGTGAGGATCAGTTGTACTGGTGTACTCATGGCACTCAGCTGTCCTGTTCCGTATTACAGTACAGGCTACATAGTGCCTACGTGGAGCTCCCCCTATCTAAGGATACTGAATTTTCTGGGTCATAAAATAATGATGAGCTTTTTGCTCTGTTTTTTTTCTTCTTGAGCCATCACTCACCTGTACACATACGCGTGCAAAAAAAAAAAATTAGGCCAGCTTTTAGATGTTTTTAACATGGCTTCTATTTTTGTCCTTAAAATTTTTACCTGCATTCGATTGCAGATTGTAATTGAGGCCATGTTTTGAAAGCCTGTCTGTAAAACCAGATCATCATAAGCTTCAGTACTTTGGTATTTTTGTGCGTCAGCTGCTAATGAAAAGACTTGTTACAAGATAATAGGAGTCTGAACCACTGCTTGGAACTTCCTGTGAGATGACATTAATACCCTAAAAGTCTCTAAAGGCTTTTCTTTTCCATCACTGTATTTTGTGGTGGCTGCTTTGACTCTTCCAAACACTACCTGGGGGTATGCTGATAGGGAAGACAATGTTTTTTGAAGGACCCTTCAGAACTGACAGCTTTGAATTCTCTGAATTAGTTATTCAGCCACTCAAAATGGGAGTGTGGAACATGACAGATTTTGTCTGCACGTGTAAACATTGGGCTGAGATACTGCAGCAGTGGGAGAGAAAGAGCAGTCAGCCTGATAGGCTTCAAATCCTACTGCAAAAGCTGTGAGAGCAAGAAGCATCCTATATCCTCTGCTTCCCAGTTCACAGCTCAGAACAGGACAAAGACAAAGGAAAAAAAAAGTTTGAGTACTACACTAAAATTTGAAATGAGTCTCATTCAGCAGTATTATCATGAGTAGCGCATATCTGAGCAGATCCAACATTAAGTTTTTCTTGTTTGCTTGCTTGAAGATGCTATATCTTAAAAATTCATAAGGAGTCCTCTAGGACCTCTTCTGCTTTTCAACATCCACATTTTTCTGTGGATATTCAGAAAGGAACTTACTAAGTCAGAATCAGAGGGTTGTTAGTTATATTGCAAAGCCCATTTTTTTCTGTATTGTCCTTAAAAGGATGGATTTTGCTTACAGGGAACTACTGGGGATGGGGATTTCCTGGGAGATGCATGCGTCCAGGCTCCTGATCTATGTTATACTTGCACATGGTGAATTATTTAATCTTGCAAATGTACGCAGCCATTTGTTTACTGTGTTTGCTTTCAGTAATCAAGCCCTCCTTCATGAGAGTTTCAAACAAATGTATAATTAAAAATTTTGGAGGATGGTAAAGCTATTCATGGGAAATGTAAATTTAAACTCCATTGGGAAATGTGTATGTGTCAGTGTAACATGTTATGGTTGATAGTGATGCAGTTATGCCTATTAAATTTCAGAGACCATCTTGATAAATCCAGTCTCATTACTCTAGCTGACTACACACTTAGTGCTTGGGCATTAATTCTTTAGTGAGCAATGTGTAAAACTGTGACCTAGCAACACTGCAAGATGGTAGCAGAGGCTGAGATTCATAACCCTCTAGAAGTTACACGTATCTGTCTTTAACTTACTTTTATGGTTTAGGGACATATGAGTATAATCTTTTGGAAGTCCTCAAGATGTATATGCAGAGTGGGGGAGTGGAAGTGGTGAATGTGATTGGCAGCTTGCTGTGGAGCAGAAAAGCACGGGCAGGATGAGATGCCGGCTATCTTACTTTGGCTCTGTTGCAGGTGGAAAGAGAGAAGGCCATTCTCCTGGCCAACCTGCAGGAGTCTCAGACACAGCTGGAGCACACCAAGGGAGCCCTGACCGAGCAACATGAGCGAGTCCACAGGCTCACAGAGCACGTCAATGCCATGAGGGGCCTGCAGAGCAACAAGGAGCTGAAAGTAGAGCATGACTGTGAGAAGGGACGAGACCCCAGTGAGGAAGCACACGACTATGAAGTGGACATCAATGGCTTGGAGATCCTAGAATGTAAATATAAAGTAGCTGTTACGGAGGTGATAGACCTTAAAGCAGAAATCAAAGCCTTAAAGGAGAAATATAATAAATATGTGGAAAACTACACTGAAGAGAAGGCCAAATATGAGAGCAGAATCCAGACTTATGATGAACAGGTGACAAGCCTAGAGAAGTCAACCAAGGAAAGCCAGGAAAAGATGGTCCACATGGAAAAGGAGCTACAAAGGATGACAGGCATAGCAAATGAAAACCACAATACTCTCAACACCGCCCAGGATGAGCTGGTGACGTTTAGTGAGGAACTGGCTCAGCTCTACCATCACGTCTGCCTGTGCAACAACGAGACACCAAACAGGGTCATGTTGGACTATTACAGGCAGAGCAGAGTCACCCGCAGTGGCAGCCTGAAAGGCCCGGATGACCCCCGAGGTCTCCTTTCCCCACGGCTCGCCAGAAGGGGAATGGCATCGCCTGTAGAAGCCAGGACTCCGACCGAGCAGGTGACAAAAGAAGCCACGGAGCCTGGCAAGGAGCAGAGCCCAACGAAAACACCTACAATTTCCCCTGTCATCACTGCCCCTCCTTCTTCCCCTGTCTCTGACACCAGTGACATTCGCAAAGAGCCGATGAACATCTACAACCTCAACGCCATCATAAGGGACCAAATCAAGCACTTGCAGAAGGCTGTAGATCGGTCGCTGCAGCTGTCGCGCCAGCGTGCTGCAGCTCGGGAGCTGGCACCCATGATTGATAAAGACAAGGAGGCCTTAATGGAAGAGATTCTGAAACTCAAATCCCTCCTGAGTACAAAGCGAGAGCAGATAGCAACCCTGAGAGCAGTGCTGAAAGCAAACAAGCAGGTAAGGTGCCAATAAAACGGTCGGGAGTGTGTGTTATTTATACGGGTCATTTGCAAGCTTTCCCAGGACACCTTCAGAGGAGAGGTTTCGCTCACAGGTTACTGAGCCTCTCACTCCATCATGGTCAGGACAGGCCTTTCTGCCCTCCCACCCCACCTCCTCTCTAAGCTTTTCAGCTCGATATTTTCCAGCACCTGTTCTTGCCCTTTGTAGTGCTCCGTAGGCCACAAAGCTTGAATACCCCCAGCAAATCTAAGGTGCGTTAAAATAAATGTGGCAAAGCTAAAGGGCATCTCAGGAAGAGAGTGACAGATGTAAGAGTGTGAGCGGTCACCGTGGACTACCTAGAAGCTGGCCATTTCGGTGATAAAACACCAGGTGAAATGCTGAGTTATTTTCTTTACAGGTAGTTGCAATTTTAAAAAATATTTTCCTTTTATTCTTGTAACTTCTTTCCACTGTAGTGTTTTTAATTCTTCGGGAAGTAGAATCATTTTCTGTTTTGTTTTTAAGAAAGGGTCACCACTACATGGTAAAGCTATCTGAAGCAGTAACTGCAATTTTTTTTTTTTTTTTTGGACAAGGATTCATTATGAAGTTATATCTTAAAAGAATAAAAAATTTCAAATAATTGTTTTGAAAGTTTTCATGACTTGAAAATCGTCAACTGACTTTATTATTGATGTTACGCCAATGTAAATAAGCTGACAATTACAACATTCTATATAAAATGTGAAAAGAACACCACACAGCAGTGTGTTTTTCAAGAGTACTCACATTTTTTATGAATGGTTTATCCTCCCAAACTCTGTGTATCTAATAGATTCCAGGTCTGCAGGCAATAAAAAGTTAAATTTGAGCATGCAATTTTATTTATTTCAGTTAGTGTCCTTATACCCAAATTTAAGTCTGAATGTAAGAGGCTGCAGGGACAGTCGCTGTTCCAGGTTGCCCAGGACTTCTCCTATCTAAAAAAGCTCAGTGACCACCACGTGTGGGCATAAATCCTGGTTACTGGCTTGTGATCCTGTTCTCTGCTGACAGAGATAGGATTTCTGTGTTAAAATTCCCAGTAGTCGAGTAATCTCAAGTTGATGATTGGATCTGCAACTGCATTTCTAGGTACTGGGGATTTTTAAATTGCAGCTATATTTCAGTACACATTGAGTCTTTTATAGCATTTAATCCTTCTCTCCAATACAACACGTTAAATATTAATTCACGTAATTAAGTACCATGCCTAGCTGAGCAATAATAGCTCTGAGCAATTATATGAGGATTTTCCATGTAATTAAGATGTAATTGAAGTATATGGCTTTAGATTCCAAAATAAAGTTTTTTTCCATTAGCATAGAGCTATCATTTATTTATTTATACTACAAGAGAATGTAGCTCAGTCTAACTTTCTTTGTAGTGTTTTTCCTTTATTACTGTCAGAAGTAAAGCATCATCCTAAATTGTGCCCGCTGAAATGGGAAAGATAGATTTTGCTGTGTGAGGAGCTGCTATTAGCTGAACTTTATATGTACTTCTATAAGTAACAGCACAAATGTTGGCAACTGTTCAAGCGGGTGTCGACTCCTGTGATACTGTTCATGCAAGCCTAACATTAACATCCTCAAACTTTCAGGACATGATAATATAAAAGGATTGGAGAAATTTTAGAGAGATGGAGTTAAGTTTTGCTGTGTTACAGCAGTACTGCCAGCCTCTGGTGATGGATGTATCCCAAGAACCCAAAGCACATCTCATGTTCGGGAAGCGTGAGTCAGTATGCATCCCCTTGAGTTCTTCCCCTCTGAAATAATAAAGTTCTTAAACAGAAATAGGTAGGGGGTATTTTTTCTCTGTGAGTTCAATTTAGAAGAGCCTACAGAGGACATCTGGTTCAGGATTTGTTCATTTGCTCAGGTTTTCACATTTTCTCTAAAACCACAAGAGCTTGATTTGTCACTTGATAAGAACATTCCTTGAGCCTTAATGAAGCAGGCGTTGATATGCAGTGGTGTCTTTTCACCCCATGTATCATACTGTGAGATACTGCAGGGGCTTGGGGGAGCACTGGGAAGCGCTGTATTTTGTCAAGGAAGCACTGGTGCTATCTAGTGACCCCCAGAAGTATTGCAACACCGCATAAAAAATGTACTGCTTTTCTAGTCATACGCTTCGTGGCAGTGTGCTGACATCCTCTGTTGTCCAGGTGCAGGGGCAGATGGTTCATCAGAAGATAAAAAGAACAGACCTGAACTGTGCTCACTTCTCTTCACAGGAAATTACTCAACTGTAGAAAAGCACTGAAGGAATCTCTGTTTCTTTCTCCTTCTATTTCAGTGGGCCTGGCAGTCTCGCGGTGCAGTTTCAGCTTTTAAATCTGTAATAGCATGCAATAAATTTCCCTTTGAAGCTGACAAGCTATTGCCTAGCTCAATGCATCTGGCAATACCTAATGATAAAGTCTTTCTTTTTATTCTAGCTGTGTTTTCTTTAAAAATATTTTCAAATCAACATTTTAGTGTTAGGCTGGGCCAGAAATAGAAGACACTGAACACTGTAACACAGAAAACAGGACAAGATTTGCTCTAAGAATCTGCAAACCTAAGACCAGGGAAATTGATTATTAAACAAATCAGTGGTTTGAGATAGCAAATCACAACATCCTGCTGGCTTCCTTGCTTTATTTCATCAGGATTTATGAATCCATTTATTTGTAGCCATAGTTGCTATGTCAGCACCAGTTTCATGGAGCAAAACCAAGTAGCATGAACATTAACAAGGAGCATGAATTGTGAAGTAATATCAAATTAATGATATAATACCTTTTAGGACCCGTTCAGTAACGGGTAACGGTTTTGATTTTGGTTTCTAACGACGTACAGAAAGCAAACTTGCCTGTGAGAGGAATTTAATATCCTGAAATTCCAATTCAAAATTGATCAGTTGTTTTTGCAGGTAAACTGTTGTTTGGGAAGGAACTGAGTCAGCAAGACCTTCCTGTCTGTATTGGCAATAACTATGATGTCTGCATCTTCCATAACTCAGATACCTGTAAAGGTTCTTCAGAAAACATAACTGGATAACTCCAGATGTGCAGTATCTGATCCATAAACAAAAGCTCTGATGTTATATAGATGTAGTGCAGTGGAATTTGTACAGTGAGGCTAGGTGGAAAGATTCAGTACCACGTATGTTTTCTGCACTAAAATTGCAGGCTGCTGTTCTCCTTTCTTGTACCTACCACAGTAAGAGTTAATATTCTTTCAGTAGCATTTTTTTTTTGCTTGATTTGCTTCTTCTACTGTTAATACAAAGTAAATGAGATAGAAAGTCTTCCTAGGATATGAAATCTATACAGAGAAAACGAGGTTTGTTCATGGATTTAAGGAGGGCGACCTTTAGGAGGCTGGATTTGGGCACACATCTCTTCTGCAAGAATAAGGAGTTGCATGAAAAGGACATCACCAGTTCTGGCACTTCTGGCAGCACTTTCGGCATGTGTTCACTTCAGCCCCCCAAAACTCAACCTCCATGGATGGATTCTGGCGCATGGGGGTGCTGAGCATGGTGTGCCCCACAACTCTCCCTGTTGCTGGCATTTCACACTGACAGGAGCCAACCACTCATCACTGACCCCCACCTGGACACAGAGCCATTCACCACAACCCTATGGCTGTGACCATCTAAGCAATTCCTTATCCACCAAATAGGCCACCCTTCAAATCCACATCTCTCCAATTTGGAGATAAGGACGTAGTGTGGGACCATGTCAAAGGCCTTGCAGAAGTCCAGGTAGATGACATCAGTTGCCCTTTGTCCACCAATGCCATCACTCCATCATAGAAGGCCACCAGATTGGTCAGGTGCAATCTCCCCTTGGTGAGGCTGTGCTGGCTGTCTCGAATTAACTCCTCATCTTGTTTGTGACTGCTTACTTGTATCTGCTCTTCAGAAAGAGCAGTTAAAAGCAAAGCCACGCTCCGGGTGCCTACTTCCTTCTGGCACCCCCTGCTTGTACACACACACTTTTATTTGCTCCATCCTCCCTTTCAGAGCGCTCTCCCTGGGTTTTTAAAAGCCCAGAACCAATTCATGGCACAGCCATGTGATTCAGTGGACACAGTCTTAGAGTCTGGCAGTGAGGAAGATCAAACAATTTAGGCTAGAGCTGCTGCTGGAAGAAAAGCAGCATAAAGCTGTGGATTCAGTTTGCCTTGTCCCTGGGCATGCTACCCATGGCACACCCTAGCAGTGCTGTGGAGGGGGGCAGACATAGGGGTACCTCTCAAAGAGGGGATCCAGCTGCCTCATCTCCCCTCCTCCAGGCTTCCCATCACACATCCTGGCTCCGGGGTGCCTCAGACTCATTTTCTGCCTGCGTGGCTCCCCAGACTGGCTCACGGTAAGTGGAGAAGAAAATCATTCGGTGTGCAAAGGGTAGGGCTGGGGGAAGGCTGGGTAGTTATTCTTTTGGTGGCAGCTAGCCAGTATAGATGGGCTTAGTTGCCTTGTAAAATGCCATCCTTAGAGCCGGGGAGTCTGACAGCAGTCAGCTTTAGTCAGCATCCAGGTCCCAAACTGATGAGCTCTGGGTAACCTGAGATTTGCACAGTCTGGAGCCCACCAGCTCTTAAAGGACCGATGGAGTGAGCTGAGCACTGCATAAAGCAATGCCTTTCTTCTCCACTGGCCCTGGCTGCCTCTCTGCAGGTTTCTAGCAGAAGCCTCTCTGCTATTTTTCCCTTTCTTTGTCTTGCCTATTAAAACCACATTTTTCTTAGTTTTGTTTGCTTTGCTTCACTTGTGCCCATCCATTTTTTGCTTAGGAGACTTTCAGAAAGGCTCCTCTGCAGCCTGCAAAGGAGTGTGCTGGAAATCTTGTAAATATAAGGTCATATAAGGAACCTTTAAAAATAGTTAACAATGAAAAACAACTGTTGAAGTCTTTGTTGTTTTGTGATAAAGCGTGTATTTTGTCATATTTTACGTTTTCAATTTTTATTATAATACAATCAAGTTAAGGCATTAGTGAGGGAAAAATACACTTTTACAAGGTTCTAAAACACCTGGAAAATAAATTTCAGTTACAGCTACGTAAAATCTCGTGGGCAGAAAATTGTTGATTGTCTACAGGAAAAGTAGAAGCAATTAATTAGTGTTATCCTTTCCCACTTCAGGATACCAAGATCATGTTTTAATAAAATTTTCAGACAACAGGCAATGATAAAACATTGCCAAGTTTTGAACTGTGACGCTTATGCTTTCCTGCACACTTCTCTGGCAGTGCAAAACAGCTGGAGCAAAGTGGTCAGTTGAATTGCAGTCCCTGAAACTTTGTATTGCTGTATCAGCCTACCCAACCAGAATGTGCAAAGGAGGTGCTCTTTGTGAAATTCTCCAGAACAGGGTATTTTTTCCCCTTTAGTCTCTACTGAGACAGGGAGAGAATTTTGGTTGTGAAGAGTAACTGGAAGGTCAAGATGAAAGGGAATTGATTGCTGATAACTACTTCAGTCTAGTCCTTGCACACAGTTTCCATGATGTGTAAAATATTGGGTTTACATGGAATATGTATTCCCAATGCTAAAATACTTTTTTTTATATATAATTCTAACATTAAGTGGCACAGCATGCATCTTTAACTCATTTTAATTCCTAAACCAAGGAAAAATCTTTACGTCAATTCTGTATTTGAACTGCCATAGTTAAGGGACAGTATTCTGTATTTCTCTTGCAGAACAAATACCTCTGAATTCCAGCACTGGGGCCAAACTCTGCTCTCATAAATCACTTCTACCTCATTAGTGACCTGAAGATTCTTAAGTAAATCTGATTTAATCATGCTTATTAAGTGGGAATTTGTCCCTTGACTCACTAGATTTCTCTCTCAAAAAGAATAGCTTTATTAAAAGTTGTTAATCTTTCTTCTCTATACTATTTGTACATTTTTACTCATGTCTGGAAACATCAAAAGCTGACAGATTCTGCTTTTTCTTGCCAAGGCGTAGGATGATGTCTAGCATCTTACATTATACCAAGGCATGTATCTCCAAGACCGATAAAAGCTAAATTTTTTTGAATATATTTCTAAGTGTTTGGTTTTGTTGTTGCATTTTTTGCTTGTTTTGTGTGAAAGTAGAGAAAACTTTATTATTGAGTACACAATTGAAAAAAAAAAGATAAAATTATAGTGCTGCCATTTGGAACTATGCCATTTCCTCAAGTGCAAATGAATATTCTTATATTTTAGCAGACGTTAATATTTTGTTAAGAGACATTGTTAGTGACAAATCTAGCAAGTTTCAGAAAACTAAGTTTAAAATAGATTTCTAGCTGTTCAGTCATTAGCATCTTTCATCTTTTTTGCTGGCTGCTTTACAATGTTTTTCTACAATCCTCTCCCCTGCTGATGGCTCAAGAACCTACAAGATCAACAGGGGAAACTGGCTGCTGAAATGCAACAACTTATTCTGCACTAGATGAAGTGAAAAAAATAATGATAACCCCCCACCCTGGGTAAATGCAAAAGGAAACGGGTTTTTTTTGTGTGTCATTCAATGGTATTAATTTGAAATGTCTCATAGCAGCAGTACGTGTAAAGTCTCTATAAAAGTATGCATTTGGAATAATTTCAAAATGATACTAAACTTCATCAGTTAAACAAAAGATTCAACTCATGCAAAAATAAGACAAATGTAACTACCAAAAGCAGTAGGGCAGTAAATTAAAGAAAATTATTGGAGGAAATAGGAAAAAAAAAGAAAGAAGGAAGGAAGCAGAGAAATAAAGGAATATGTGGCTACAAAGCTTTGCCTTCCTTTTAAATGAAAATTCTAGTTTACGTGTTCTTTGCTCTTTTTTATAGTCATTAAAGCTGCCAAAATAATGTAGTTTTGCACAACAGTGGGTATTGCCAGTGCTCAGACACAAAAGCAAGCTGCCATGTCCTGGCAGTCACCTCATGCAGGAAAGCCATAGCAGAGAGCATGGGGAAAACCGCGTCAGCTCAGCCCTCAGCTACTGAGGCTGAGTCTTACATGCCTTTGCAGCATGGTCCTACACACTTGGTGGCTTACTGCAGCCATAAAATGTGGTAGCAACTCCTTAAGCTGCAGAAACTTGCTCACTTGCCTGAGCCCTCACCATGCAGCTGCATGGTTTTGCACAGAAATTTAAAGTTTCAAGTTGTAGCCAGCTCATTAGAACTTTGTCCTTTCAACTGCTTTTTCCTTTTCTTGGCTTTGTGGAGTGCAGCTTAAAGGTGACATTAAAGGGCACAGTGCAGTGAGGCTCAGGTCTAACATTCTTTCTCTTTGTGAATGAAGAAGGAAATCTGAAGTAAAATAAAATAAAATACAGCGTCTCAGCTGTTATCAGGTATCTGTGTCATAAGCAAATATCCTTGTCTGTGTTTTCAGACAGCTGAAGTGGCATTAGCCAATTTGAAGAATAAATACGAAAATGAAAAAGCAATGGTGACCGAAACCATGACCAAACTACGAAATGAACTTAAGGCTTTGAAGGAAGATGCAGCAACCTTCTCATCCTTGAGAGCAATGTTTGCAACCAGGTAAGGGAAGTGATTTCACCATCTGCCTCAGCACTGTGAAAGTAAGTAAGTGTGCTAAGTGAGAACAGACTTAGCTGTGTGTGTTGGGTGCTTAGGAGGAGAGGCAGAAATTATTTTCTGCAAGGTCAGGGGTTTGCTGGATGAAGGTGAATGAGTCTCACAGTGCATGCTGTGAAAAACTTGCAAGCTTTCAAGTGATACTGAGATGCATGTTTTGGAAAGTAGTGCTGGAGGATAGCAATGTCAATACAACCTTGACTGAAGTGTTATAAATGCCAATATCAGCCTCCAGTCTATTTGCATTTATAGGGCTTTTTTAAGTGGAAATCGAATAGCAGATTTATATGGCTGATACTCATATTCAGAAGTATGTTGTGATTCTGTCACATAAAGCTGTTGTATGGTTAATGATGATCTTCAGAATCCTGTGTTTTCATTATCATGAGATTTATTACTTACCACTGGAAAAATCTATTTCATCAACCAGCCTGTGCTTTAATCCAGCACTAATAATTGTAAGGCCATTGCAATTTCACATTCCAGCATGAATTCTTATTTTCTCCAGCTGTATTATTCAATTTATTAACTTCTCCTTCACAGGATCAAAGTTTCACTTATCTTCTGTAGCACAGCTCCTCCTGACAGGGCAGTAATTAATCTTCTTCTTTCTTTCTCCCACGCTCAGAAGAGGTTTTGGTTTTAGCTGTTTTTTAAAAGGCTGCCTGCAAATAATTTGTTTTTGAAGATCCAGTGATTCCATCAATAAATTCTTAACACCCAAATAAGCAACCTCAGGAAATTTTTTCTGTTATGTCATGTCCCCTCACCCCCCAGGTTAAATGCAATGCAGATTTCTTGCTTGTGCTTTAGTCTGTAAGCAGTGCCTCATGCCAAGATACCCCCAGTGCTCCCTGCAGTATAGAGGTGCCATCTGACCTCTTCCAGCCTTCTTCATTTCTTTGTTGCTTAGTGACAGTAGCAGCAGCAGCTGGGAGAGGTGGGAAGAGTGGAGAAGGGGCCATTTGCATGCCATGACTTTGGTGCTGTGTACAAATTCATCATAGGTTCATCGTTGGAAGAGTACGTGTAGTGCCATAATGGAAATGAAGAACCAACTCATCAGGTGATATGAACCAAGGTAGCTCTGTTCATTTCCTTGACATCTAGAGATTGTCTTCAGGAAAGCAAACTTCTGTGTGTGTTTTAGAAATGCGTGTGTTTATATTCATTTACAAACCCATTATTCTAGGAGATACATAAATGTATTTACTCTGTAAGACTAACTGGAGGGCTGCTGAGTCTTGAGGAGAGGGCTAGCACCATGAGCATAAAGCAAACAAGGGACCTTCATGGAGTCTAAATCATCAACCTGCAAAGATTTAGAAGTTGTTCCTTAAAGGGAATGTTACGTTGTTGATGTGCTGAATGCTCTTTACCTTATTTGGATATCCTGATCAAATACTTCTGCTGGATTTAAGGCATATCCTAAAGCTGGTAGGTGACAGTGGCTTATTTTCTGTGAGAATTAAGCTTAAAAAGTGCCGTTCATCTATATGCCTATCCTAGATGTCTTGCGTAGGCTGCAATGAAACTTCTGTTTCTCTTCTGCAACCTATAAAGGAAATCTGAGCGACTTGCTGAGTTACCACTTTCCCCTTTGCAAATGTCTAATGTTAGTAGAGAAAAGCCTCACCAGAAGCATCTACTGCTGTTGGTAAACTCCACGCAGTTGCGATTGATTGAAAACTCATTGCATGGCCTATGGAATTTATCCCTGCCCTTGAGGTCATAATTTTTGCCTAATGTTTTCTAGAAGCAGTGATAAAGTCACTCGCTGAAAAGTCTTAGACATCAGTGGGCTCCTACAGCTTTTTCTGTAAAATATTATAAAATGTTACTTTCCTTTCCTTACCTTGGAATCTAATGACCTTCATAATTAAACCAATTTTCCTAAATGTTCAAATCATTGTCTCATTCTGAATACTTCAATTGGAACAGCATTTGTTCCAATGACAAAGAGGTGATATACAGTAGATTTCTGTTCAAAAAGAGAAATCTGTTTGGAAATAGAACATAAGATTCTCCATGCAGTAAGATTTGATACAATAGCAACATTCAGCATAAAAACCCAATTGTTTAGTCTTGTTAAATAAAGCAGTTGTTTCCATGGTAATCCTGCGTCATGTGGTACTTGCTCCTGAATTTTCACTGTAGGGAGAGTATCCCTCTGAGAGTAGAGTTGTATTATAGATCTGAAAATGATTTTATATAGTGCCTGATTGAGCAATATTCTGTCTTTTTCATAACCCCTTCCTTTCTGTTCATTTGACTCCTGAGTAGACGTTCATTCTGGTGCTGAACTTGTATGGTTTCTTCATCTGGATAAAGTTCATGCCACATTATAAGGAGAGCATAGCACAGGTGGTTCTGGTTTGAACAGCAAAGACAACAGTTTTCTTCAAAGCTTCTCTATGCAGAAAGCAGGAGCCTTCCTTTTTCTGTGATTTTCCATGATCCTTGTGCATTCTCCCATTCCTTAAGTTCCTTCTTCAGTTCTGCTCTCCTCCTCTCTAAAGTCCTTCTGTCCAGCTTGTACCTCTACTTTTGATCTTTCTGTTTTCCTAGACTGTTTGTTTCCTAATCCAAAGTCTCTGTGCTTCTGATCTCTACAGATTCCTCCTTCTGTCTTCATTAGCCTTCATCCCTTTCTGAATTTACTTATTTACTTCAGACCTGCCAAGAATGTCTTCACCATAGTTCAAGCTCCCTTTTCCTCATACACTTCTGTTACAAAAGAAATATAAAACAAAAGCATAAAACCTTTTCTGTTATCAAACCTTTGATAGAGCAGCTTTTTTACCACTCTGTTTTTACAACAAACCTTTTGGATCCTGAAACAAAAATCCACCACACTTACAGGTCAAAGAGGGTCCATTTTCTAGGCCCTTCTCATCATCTGTTTGGAAAGTTTAGAGAGCTGGAGAAGGGTGATGCAATTGACTGGGTAATGACATTTATCTGCCAGCTGAGCAGAGCAGCTAACTGTTATCCTATAACTGTTCATTTTCAGGCATCATAAATATTTTGGTTTCTAATGTCCATGTCTTTTTATCTGTGATAAAGTTTTGGGGGCATGCATAGACTCCGCTGGTGGGGTCTCTTCCATAGCGGCGCTTTGGTTGGTGCACTTTAATGGCACATTAACCCTGCTGCTGCAGCTTCTGCTGGAGAAGTCATCTGCTGTGGCTGCGTGCTAGTGGGGTGCATGGGACTGGCAGAGCAGAGTTTAAATTCCTACTTGATACGTGAGCTATGTGCTGCCCATCAGATTCACAGCTTCTGTCTGCTTATTTCCTGTGCTGTTTCTTATAGTCCCAGAGCAGAACAATGATGTGAGCCTTTCCTGTCCCTCCTATTGGGAGGGATTTGGGAAGCTAAATTTACCAAGTCCCAACATAAATTTGTTTTCCCATGCTAAATATGCTCTCTCTCAAAAGGAGACAACAAGAAATACTGCTCATGATATGGCCACACTCCTGATGCTGCATGTGCTGATTTTATTCTCTATTCGTCAAGATGTCTTCTTATGATTAACAATTAAAGAAAATGTGTGCTGAAGAAATGGATTAGGAGTATGGACAGGTCCTGGAGCTATCCTGGAAGAGGAAGCATTAATGAGCAGAAGAGAATTATGCTTAGATTGAGAGAACAGGGGTCTGTCACTGACACTGTCTGTGGGTTTAGCTCAAGCTCCGCTGTGATTTATGTGATTTATATGATTTTATGCCTAGGCCTGACTCAATATTTAGTTTGCGTTCCTAGATGAAAGAGAAAGATGAAACTAGAAATCCCTTAAACTCCTACGACAAAATAAGCAGGCTTATGCATCTGTCTGCTTCCTTTCTGAGACAAGAGAAATGAGAAATAGGTGAAATCTTGACATTTGTGCTGGTGATAAGTAGACCAGCATACAACAAGACAACTGTGATGTTAATTACCAGTCACTTGCAGCTTACATCCATCATGGGGCAAAGGAGGAACTGGGAAAGAGCTCTGATGTTGGTGGCTGTAGTGTAACTTCTGTTATTCGCCATCTCTTGAGCGTTTCTAAAAGACTCATTCAGAGCCCGGCAGCCCTGCCTGCCCTGCAGCACTCTGCACCCTGCCAGAAGTCGTTTCTCTTAAGAGCTCTTAACCTGTTTTTTCCTCCATATGCTGTGAGACTTCATTATTGTTTATAAAAATATGTGGGCAAAAGGCAATAGGGACATGTAATGCTTTTTTCTTTTTTAATTGGAAACACTTCTGTTTTTATTCCTCACTCGCACATAGCAGGGATTATCTCATTGCAGGGAAATGCCTGCTACCTCCCACTATACAGAATAACCTTCGCTGCTGCCAACTTCAAGGAGATCTGAGGATGTTAATTCAGTGATTTCTAAAGTTAGTTATGGCCTTTGCTTGATTGATTTGGGCTTACCCTTTCTGAATGCTGTTTCTCAAAAAATATGTGTTCTTGAGCAATGAGACACAGAGACAATGGCCCACATGTTTGGGCAAAATAATAGGAAGCTTCAAGTCATGGTGGAGGTCAGATGATTGGAACCACCCAAACACTGTGGTGAACTGCCAAGAATGCTGGATTGCTATTATAGGGAGACTTCTAGGAAGGGCACACAGTTAGTGAGAACAATTGGAAAATGTATTTATGAGATTGTTTTTGTCTTGAGTGTGAGGCCAGCTAACAACATCTAGCTTACCCAGGTTGTTAGGGCCATCTTGTTACAGTTCATAGCAGGTTTGTGTAAATCTGCTGTAGTAGTATCCACTGTCATGGAGGTTATATGTTTCTTAACTGCTCAGTTACACTGTTTTACAAAGCAGATTTCTAGATATGAGAACATCCTAAGGCCTGAGAAAAACAAACAAACAATCCTCTTCCAAAAAGACAATTGGCTTATGGGCATACTAAAGCAAGACAGCCTTTTCCTCAAGTGGCACAGTGCTACAGGTGTTGCTGCAGATGTTACTTCTTTATTTTAATTCTCAACAGAAAACTTATTTGAAGTGTCCTCTATACAAAGAGGAAAGCGGGAGAGAATAAGAGGTTGATACAGGATCCATCTGGTTACAAGAATGAATCTTTAGAACTCTGATAATTCAGACATTATAGCAACTCCTATTTGAAATGAATTTAATTTCCAGAATGCTGATTTTTTCTAATGTCTCTGTCAAACTGGCAAAGACATCAATAAATATCTCATAGTTTGCAGCAGAAATAGGTGTTCAAGTGAACTTTAAGTCAACCAATGTTTCAGAAATATCTCCCTTCCTCAGGGCTTAAATACAGACAGTCATGCTTGTTAAGTTTCTGTAGGAGAAAGATAATACTGAAACTACAGCTGAAACTATGACTGGCATACAAATTTTTCTTCCAGTTAAAATGACTAAGTTATTCAAAAGGAGAGCGCCATATGTGTGTGTCTGTGTGTGTGTAAGAGAGAGAAGTATGCAGTTTTGAATATGCTTTACTTCTGTTAAAGTTACAAACAAATTAATTTAATTACTCTGTTTGCAATAATTCAGAAAGTTTATTGCTTCACACATGCTGAGAAGGAAAACTGAAATTATTTTCTTTCCTTATTTTCTGTGAATGGTACTGATAAATCCTCATCCAATATGCTGTGGTAATTACTCAGCAAAGCTATTTAGATTTATATGGATAACATGCAGGGAGGAGATTTAATGAGAGCTACATTATTTCATGTGAAAAGTCCTTAGACGTTGCCGCAAATGTCTGATGATCAGACAGTGCTGCAAGCCATGAATCATTTCACCGATGGCATAAATTTATCATTGTTACTGATTAGATGGTTCTATTTTTAATGAACTGAAACTATTTCACTTCAAGAAGTTACTAAGACCATTCTAAAATGCCTTCCTCTTCCTGTTAATCTTATTGAATCAATGTTTAAAGCAGGACTAAATTGGAGTTGATCCAAAATGCTAGCAAAATCATGAGAAATGTGGTTTTGTTTCAAAACCTGCCTCAGAGATCTGAAGCTAATGAACAGAATGAAAAGCTTTTCATGCAGATAAAAGGCTGAGGGTGAAATAGGAGTGGGTGACTATAATAAGTGATACCTGAGCACACCTTCCAAAGACTCAACAGTTTATGTGAAATAATTTTCAGGTGTGGGGTTTCCTGAATACTGCCTTGTTAATGAGTTAACAATGGCAAACAAATGATAGCTTCTAATTTCACAAAATCTGAAAAAGTGTTCAAAATGCTTGCAGTCTTTCTTCCATCATTTTTTGTAATATTTTGCTTAAGTAGACATTACTATCCATGGAAAATACTACTATCTAATTAGTAGGCGTTTGTATCCGTGGTGAGTTACTAGCTGAACCAGGCCCTCAAATTGTCTACCCTGGGGATAGTCCTGTGCCTACACTCCAATTGCTAGTCAACTGATTAGAGATGCATAATATTGTCATAGACTTCTCCTGATATTCTAGACACAGGTTGTACTGATGAGTAGGAAGCTTTGGTGTTCAGATCCAAGTCCCTGTAACTGAGGCCCAGGAATACGATCGCTGGTAGGGTTGGTTCTTGGACCAGTTCCCCAGATTTCTGCCTTGTTTGTTTTCCTAGGTGTGATGAGTACGTCACGCAGCTGGATGAGATGCAAAGGCAGCTAGCAGCTGCAGAGGATGAGAAGAAGACCCTAAACTCTCTGTTGCGCATGGCTATCCAGCAAAAACTTGCCCTTACCCAGCGACTGGAGGATTTAGAGTTCGACCATGAGCAGTCCCGACGCAGCAAAGGCAAGCTTGGAAAGAGCAAGATCGGCAGCCCTAAAGTAAGTGAGGAGGCATCAGCCACCGTGCCAACCATAGACACTTTCCTCCTGCATAGTCAGGGCCCACAGCAACCAAACTTACTGAGCAGTGGCACTCAGAGGAAAAGGTATGCATGCAGCGATCTTTATAGTACAGTGCAGTGGCCAGACTTTCATTAAAGTCGTTCACTGAATTGTAAAAATTATAATTTTTTTTTCTTTCTTTTTTTTTTTTTTTGTACTTTGATTGGGGAGAAGGAGGTGGGGAAGATGTGAATATGGAATTCAAAGCCTGGCAACATGTGGTTCTGATCCACCTACTCACAATGTTATTTCCTCCTTCTTAATGCAGTGTTTTGAATTGCATTCCATTGGTGTCTCAGTGCATTTTGTATGTCTTTAATATTAGTGTGGATGTATTTACTTTAACAACTCTTCCTTAAGTTTCCCTTAAGGTTTTCCATAATGAGCATCTGAAATACAAAAAGATTGTTCTCTGTGAGCAATTCAGTGCTTAATACAAAAGAAGGTGCATCTCTTTGTTAAGTTCTGATGCTCTCTTACTCTTCATCAGTTTAAAAAGAATATGGATGTGTTCACTTGGATCAATTTTTCTGCATAGCATCAACCTTTTGAAGGGGGATGGCTGCCATTCATAACCTAATGCAAATATTTCGCTGTTCAAGCAGTGAGTTCTCATCTTGTCTTGTGACTGTCCTGCCAAAGCTCTATAGCTGTGGGGATCTCCATGGTTCTGAAGACAAAAAGGACTCTGTTAGAGAAGTCCTAGATAATCATTCTCTTCTTTTGTACGTTCTAGTCACAATGCAAAAATAAGAGAACATTCTGGGAGCCTTGTACCTACCAACTCCAGGATGCTGAGATATATCAACCTCATCTCCTCCTCCCCTCATATGATTTCCAATGCAGGCAAGGTGCTCTGCTGTGGAAATTACATGGGGTGGCAGCACTAGTTGGTTTTTACCTATTAAGCAAATTAACATGATTTTGTCATTGATGAGGCTTTGAAAGGTAATTAAAGTAAAACTCTTTTGTTTCCATATGTATTTTTCTTGGATCTCCTGCAAGACTATTCTCACCTTCCCTTTGTGATCAGAGCCATCCCAGGACTTCAGGGACCTACCTCCAGAAATTTTTAAGAGCCCCCCCTCATCCCGCCTCCACAGAATCATATCTTCTGAGGGGTCCCCATTCCATGAGTGAATTCATCCATGGGCACCGTCTCAGCAAGGAAAAAAGGTTAACCGTGGCCACACCAGGTAAACATTTTTTCCTTGGGTGCATGTGGTGCTGAGTGGTTAGCAGACCAGGGGACCCTCCCAGCACTGCAGATGCAATCTAATTTGGGCACCTTCTTGCGACCTGAAAAGCAAAATGTCTTCTCCTGCGTCACCTGTGGCAGGAGCTGACATTCTGCCAGCTGTGGCCCAAACTGGTTCCAGATGCAGTGAGGGAAGTCCCACTGTGGAATAGGTGGGTGCAGTCCTGCTGGCATTCACAGAGGCTGCAACCCTGTGCCCGGGTGGTGCTTGGTCTTCTGTCTGTGTTGGCAATCACCATGGAAGACCCAGACCAAATGGACAGAGGAGTGAGATGTGAGGACCGATGATGAAGTGGCTGGCAATCTCCATCTCCTGCTCATACTGCAGTAGTCAATCAGGTTTTTCTAAGGTGTAATGTCAAACTCACAGAAGATTTAGTTTATAGAAGCCGAGTCATTAAGTTTATCTTCGCAGGAAGCTTTTGCTCTTCGTTTCCTGCCAAACTGTAGTATCTGCTTAGAACAACGCACAGAAGGGAAATGTGAACAGAGTGCCATTTCAAAGGATGTGACATCTTTCTTCTCCTGACAAAGTAATAATTACTTTTCTTCTGTGCCTATGCAGAATTTTTAGCCTGCAACTGTGCACACCTTTGTCTGGTGCTACTTTATTTTTTTTTCATTTAGCATTTTGAAATTTCTTATACAGAAAAAGCATAAGTAGAATATGTAAAAGTTAAAACTCATGAAGTGCTTTTGACTAAAGTACATATCTATTCTGGAAAGCTGAGCAATGCCCTATACTATATCATTATATCTTAGTGCCAGCAATATCATAGCCACCTTTGAGTAATGCCATGCAAATAACGCTCAGAGGACACGTGTAAAACTGCAGTCCTTCTCCTAAAGAGTGTTATGGTAAATAAATTGAAGAGCTGGCTCCTGGAAAGGAAAAGGTGTGGGGGGAAAAAAAGCAAAGACCTTAAAGTTTATAAAATAAAAGGTCTCAACAATCCCTTTGCATCCCATTGGCAACACTCCACAAGGTGCTGGCATACACACCTGACTTCAGAAGAAGCATGAGTGAACAGTTATGTCAATATTTTTTTGTAATTTGGAGATGGCAGCAATTTGCTAAGAAAGGGAAGACTACATTCTCATTTTTTGCCCTATAGACAGAAATCCATTTCCTAAGCACTGTCAGTGTCTCTTGTGTTCCCTCCTCTTCAACCTTCAACAGAATAAGGATGGCTTTATTTCTGATGGACATGTACAACTCTTTAAAGACATGGATTGTGTGTTTTCTGCATAACCAAACACTCTGGTCTGGAATTGCAAGGAAGTGAGAGGAAGAAGACCTCCAAATGACAATCTTCTACCATACAATTTACAAGACTTCTATTTGTAGTTTTACTTCTAATGTACAACTTACAAGAGCCTGTCAGGCCTAGGAGAATCGATTTTTAATCCAAGGACTTGATGACCCTTGTGTGAAGACCTGTGGCCTCTATATTGGATCTGCACTTCGATGGTTGGAAGAAGTAACGATTAAAAAACAAAAATGCTCAAAAGATAAGACAGATTTACTGTTTTGCAAAATCAATAGTTCTAGTGGTAAAATATGTAATCTTTGAATATGGATCCCTGGGTCCTGACTCTCTTCATGCATTAAATTTTTGTCACTGTTTTCATGGACCAGCATCTAATATCTCAGAGAGCATCACAGATTCACAGACCACAGATTGAGAAACACAGACACAGTCTCTGACCTCTTGGCCAAGGGATAAAGCGGCCTGAAAAGTAGAATTGTGCAGAAAATACATTTGTCTGGAGTCTCACCTGGTGCTTTAGGTGCATCTCTTCATATTCAGAGTACAAAGGCTTGAGACACTGCTACTGATCTACATCTTAATTTTCATTATGAACATACAACTGTCAGCTTTCTGAATGCATTTGTCAAAATTCTATGCCATCACATGGTCTCAGCCAGGCAACCTGGGAGCCTGGTAGGTTCAAACCAGTGATGTTTTTGAGCACTTCAATTCCATTATCAGCAGGGCCCATGTCAGAATCAGGTAGAGGAACAGCATCAGTCTTGCCAGTTTCTGGAAGACTGTTAACAGACTGCAGGAGTAAGGCACTAAATAGGATTTTTTGCTGTCTGTCAAATTATCTTTTTCCTGAAAGTAAGGAACAGTGAAGGATGCTGTTCTGCTGCCTTTAGGGAATATTTAAAATGCCTGCCTCATAGCAGAAAGAATTTCTTTTCCCAGATGATCTACGCAGTAAAGCAAACAAGCAAGCAATGTAACAACACCCACCTTCTTCGTCACAGAGACTGCAAAAGAACAATGTCCAAACTCAAACACTAGGAGTGGAAGAAGAATGAATCAGGCCTAAATTAAATGTGTTGGTTTTTTGTTTTGTTTTTTAAAGTCATGAAAGGTTTCCTTCTTATGAAGATTTCACCCACGTGATGCGTATGGTTTGCTATCCTTTCATTAGCTCCCAGTGCTGTGGGGCTGGGAGGCTGTAGCTGGGAATGCATTTGATGGAGAACAAGAGCCAGAAAAACTCAAGTTGGTATTCAAGTTGAAGAGAAACCAGGAATGCTCCCCTGCCACATGTTCCCCATGCAGTAGGCAGGCTGTGCTTGTCCTTTTCCTGCACTTTCTTTTGGGCTTGCTGCTTAAGAAGAGAGGCTGCTGTCACCATGCTCTGGCCCCAGCTCTGGCTGCTGCTGGCTCCTTGGTAGTTTCAAAGCTGGGATTACTTTTTGCTGCTTTCTTCAGAGGAAGATCCTGGCATGAAGACTCACTGGTGAAGACCAGCTGAATTAAGGACCTCTGAAGAAAGAGTCATTTCTTACTTGATTTCCACTTGACTGTCCTCAACTTTAAATCAGTGTGTTTGTCCATCTGACCTCAAGCCATGGCAGTATGACTTCCTAATTGAATTAATGGCTCCTAACCACTGGGGCTAAAAATATCACTCAGTCCATTTACAAAGTATCACACTTCATTTCCTCTAGTTAATACCCTAGGTAATGGTATGCATATAGCTTTGCTGTGTATTTCTTTTTCCCTTCTGCTGTTACACTTCTGTTTTTACACTCCAAAGTCTTTATTCTTCTGATAGACAGCCTGTGTTTGCCCAACAGAATTCCAGTCTACTTCTGCATTCATGATTACATGAAGAATTCAGGGCATAAAGAAAGCTTACAGCAGATTTTAACAGTGCGTAACACTGTATTAGAAATGGCCTTTCCATTGCAGTTGCATTCAAAATCCTTCCAAATTTTCATGTACAGGGCTTGAAAACAAAGTCAGTAGATACCTCCTGCTATCTTACAGTTGAAAATATGAAATATACTTCTCTTGACTTCTTCAAGGAAAGAACAAGAGAGGAAAAAGTCTAAGATAAGTGCCCTGATAATATTCTTTTTTTCTATCCATTATTTTAGCATGGAAATTCTCAAACTTGGATTTAAAGTTCTCCAATTTTAGCTTAAAATTAAGATCCTTGTTGTGAGTGATGCGCCTGAAGACAAAGGTTTCCTGACAGGCTCATGCAACAAAGAACAACTATCACCTGCAGCGTTCTCCCTTACAACAGGGGTGGTTAAAAGGTCAACCACAGTCAGTCTGAGAGTTTCCCCTTCTTTGAGGTGACCTCTAAACAAACTGTTGTGGATGCTTTTTTTTCCCCTATTGTTTTAATGTGTAGGCACCACAGGACTGGTTTCACTATTTAAAATTCCACACAGAAAAACACTTTGAATAGCAAAAAGTGTTTCGTATATGCTAGGAAAAAGAATTGTTTGGATCATAATAAACAGTCCCTTCCCCTCTAGAGAATTGTGTACAGTCAAATATTTTACTTTATTAAAATAGAAAAAGAACGAAAAGACATGACGTATTTCTCCAAATTCATAGCCCATCTGAGGTCTGATGTTCAGTTGACACAACCTGGGTTAGCTGCCCAGGTTTCTACAGAATTATTCTAGATTGCTCCACTTTTTGTGCTGTAGGTTTTAGGTTCTGTTTTTCTTCATTTTTACAGGACCATTTCCTAAAAAGGTGCTTCTAAAGCTTGTGAAAATAAAAGCTACTTCAAAATCACTTAATCTTGGAGAATTGTTCTTTTCTGAAAGCACATTAAACCTGAAAGTTTGCTCAATTTTCAGGTGTCTTTCAAGGCTGATTTGCAGAATGACATTTACTTCTCATGAGAAGAGACTAATGTGGAAGATAAAGACAGCACAGGGAGTGCCATATAATAGTACAACTGCTCTAACACTAAGCTCACCATCTATTATACATAATTAAGAGTATGTATAAATATTTATATATACTCTTAATATAAAATCATCCAAGATTAGTTTCTGCTGTAGCTCTATTCTTACATTCAATTCAAGTATGATTACCGGTTTGATACAAATAGCTAGTTTTTACTTATTGGTTTGCATTCTTACCATAAAACTAAGTTAAATTTATAGAATTTTTATGCAAAAGGAAATTCCTATGGAGAATTGCTAACAGATTCTCCAAGAGCTAGTTTACAGCATCTGAAGGTAGAAATTATTTATTAAAGCTGACAAGGAAAACAATAATGGAAGAAACTCAATCACCCAAACATGGAGGTCCTAAGAAGTCTCTCAATTAAGTCTTTAATTTGGGACTTAAAGGAAATTGCTTAAGAGTTGTCTTTGTTCACCTTTTCAGTCATAGTGGTTTCACCTGAGAAGAGTAGATTAGAAACCTGGGAATGCATTGTTCTTTTTGATGTAGCACAAACAGTTTTAACAATACAAGGAGTAGTGGGTCTTCTGAGCAGGGTAGTCATTATGGTGAGTTAAGGCCTTCTGATATGAAATGCAAGGTGTTCTGTAACCTTTCCTGGCAGAAGGGTTGAGCAATACCCTCTTCTGCTATTTTCATTTCTTCATTCTAGATGTTGAGTTTTTTCAAGGTGTGATGTTTAGGAAATGAGTTTTCAGAAATATTCTATAGAATGCTGTTTACTGTGAAACCAAAAGCTCATAACTTTTCTCGTGTGTTTTTCTTAAAATAATGTTGTTGTGGAAGTTATCATATGGGACAAGATTCTTGGCTTCTGTCCCAGCTTCTTCACATTGGTTGGACAGTGTGAAGATATGAAAAATATCTTCAATAAGAATATTATGGGTAGAAACTCTTGGTAGGAGATGAAGCTGGCTCTCCCCTCCCCTTTGGATGCAGAGGTTGGGGAAATGATTGAGAGTGGTTCAGGCTGATGCTATTCTCAATGGAGGATACCGTCCACAGAGACAACCTGTGCACTTTACAGAAATGGAAAGGTAGGGGGAATATGTTTTTGATATTGAATTTGTGTCTTATTTCATTATGTGGTGAATAGGGCTTAAGCTCAAGGTCTGTAGCTGTGTGCATTTTTTGCTTGCTTAGGAATATTTTGCAAAATTTGTTCTAGAGCAACATTATCAGATGCGACTTGAATTTTGTTAGGAGGATGCCTTGTAGATCTCCATAATTTCTCAGGTCATCCTGTGAACAGTTTTCAACATATTTTTTTACTCATGTGCAAGTTGTCTCTGAGCTTGTATAATCAGGAAGGCTACTGGAAGTTGCAAGGCTCATGCAATATTGGTCCAACGTGTCTCTGTTCTCCATGGAAAACAGATTTTATGTGACTTTTACCAGAGTTTTAAAAGTTAGAGTTCTTTGTTTGTTCATTTTTAGCTGAACATGATGCTCTTCACAAAAAGAATAATTCAGTCATTACGTGTTCACTTTTTGTTCTGCATTGTTCTGTTTTCTGTGAGTTTTGTAAACATATCTGTGTATATAAGTGTTCATTGTTTAATGAGTGTTATTAGTGCATATATACAGATATATGTATATACTTTCTTGCTCTTGGGGCCATGTCGTGCATCTGATATGCTCATTTGACTAAGCTTAATGAGCATTACATGTTTATGCCATTTCAAGCATGGTACATTGTCCTTGTGAAGGCCGTTTTGAATTTGAAGAACAGTGTCCTTGCCAAGGACGTTAGTTGGCTGTAACTGATGAAGAAGTCAGCTAGCTAAATGTACTTTTACCTCTTGGTGCCACTGTGAATAGGACCTTTTTGCTCTTTGCTTTTCCTCTCTTTCACTTAGCTTTCCAGTTACCACAGATGAGACCAAAACCATACATTTCATGCTGATCAATATAATTTAGCTACTTCAACATAATTTAGCTATTATGGCATGATTTCACTGCAGTTCTATGGGTTGCATTTAATTCTTAATTGTATTTTTCCCTTTGTAAAGAAAGCAGTTCCAAAATAAAATAATAGAAATAATAGAAATCCAAATCTGTTTGTTAAAAGATTTGGAAAAGAAAAAAGATTGCAGTGAAACCCATGCCTTACTGTTGCATATTTTCACCAAAAGGTTATTGACATTTTCCCTTCTATATCCATGTTATGACCTCATTGTTAGCTGATATATTAAATATTAACATTGTTTGTTGAAGTTCTCCAGTAAATTTTTATTGGACTTCTGGTTGTTTCTAACAAAATGGGTATGCAGGTGACACATCATGTCTTACAGGTGTGTTACTGGATATTTCTTGGTCTCTGTGAAAATTTTGGGCTTTGGAATCCAATGCTATCAATTAACTAAAGCAGCTTTTCAAGTTTCCTGAAAATGTTGATAACAAAAATCTGTCTTTATCTTCTTTTATGACAAGGTTTAATGTGGTTTCACGACGTACTAATTTTTTACCATCAAATATACAGGAATATTCAGTATTGTGCTTCCCATCTGATAAAATAGGCAAAGCAGAAGTGAGTATCTGTTCTAATTAGACATGCTGATATTTTAGCTCTTTGGTAGAGCAGTTCCTTGGGATGTTGTGATGTGTGAAGTAAGCTCACCAGCAATCTTGAATCAAAACTAGTGTCCGTAATTGTAAGTATCTCCCTCCCTGCATTTTTAGGGCTACTAAAGCTTATAGTTGTACCTTGTGTTGTTTATTCCAAAGCCTACTAAAGTTACTGTTCCCGTTAACATCAAGTTTTGGATCAGGCCCTTCTTTACCTGTAAAATAGTGCAAGTGTTTCTGATTTGGATATATTTGTGGCCGTCTGAAACGTATCCTAGACACTTATGTTTCCATGAAAGATGGGTAATCAACTAGATGGAAGTATGATTTCTTTATTTTTAGACCTTACTTTTCCTCTTTTGCAATGTCTAAAATGTGTGTGTCTGTTAGTGAATAAGTATTTCGTGACTTATCAGATCTTTCTGAATGTGCTTTTTATGAACTGTATGTAAAAGAAACTGAATATATATATCTTTTAGTTTCTACCCATTCCCATTTTTGCTGTTTTACTAACCCATTATTTAGCTTCTTTACAGATTTAATGAGGAATTACTTACAGAATTAACAGAAAAAAAAAACATTTGAAAAATCACATAAACACATCATGATATAAAAAGTGTGAAAAAACCTACAGAGGTGACAAGAAATCTTTTAATATTCTTGGTCTATACCTGGAGAACAAATGCATTTCACAAATTTTGTTAATGACTAGGAAAAAATCTATTATTATTATTATTATTTGAATTTTTTTATTATTCTTAATATGAGCTGCAGTAAAGAGCAAGGCTGGTGTATAGCTTAGATAACTTAACATGTATTCACAGGCACGTTGTTACTGAAGTGCATGGATTGATGGGGAAACAGCTCTGAAGGTTGGGGATCATCTGAGTCTAAAAACAAAGTCAAGTCATGCAAAGTAAGGAGGCAAAAGTATATTGTTACTGTTGTATAGATGAAAGAGATCATTAGAATTTAGCCAAGACACCTGACCTGTTCTGGGAAGCCACCGAGTAAGAGACCTACCAAGCTATCTGTCCATGTGCATGTGTCACGTAGTGCACAAAGTAGTTAGTAATGCTCAATGAGTTGCATTGAGAAAATCAGGTAAGTCAGACAGCACTTTCCTAAATGTCATAAGGAAACAGCAATTAAATACCTTACCTGTTCCAACAAGGTCAATCACTTGGTCTTACTTCTGAGCAGTTAGCAGAAGGCTTTTTGTTACGTTTACTCTGAGACCGTTCTGTCTGATCTCATCTGGAAGGTAACAGGATAGAAGAGGAGAAGGAGCAGGTGACAGAAGTTTGGGAGTGTAGAAACAGCAGAACCTTCCTGGACCATTTTGGAAGACATAGAATGAATAAGCAGAGGTGACAGGAGGTGAAGATTTTCGATGCATCCTATTGGATCATGGTGCAATACGTAGATACTGCTGATGCCTTCAGCTCTGTGTGCAAGTGGGAGCTCAGCAGCAGGCTCACGTCTCTTCACCTTTATTCTTCAAATACTTATTGAGAAGACTAAGACATAAGTTGTGGAAGAATCATTTTGTTGTTGTTGAAACATCTTCAACAATAACCTAAGTCACTAAATTTCTCCGAATAAAAAGCCCAAGATATGAGTTACCTGGATATTTGTAAGACTTGACATTAAAAATTCATAGTAGGTCAGATTTACCATTAAGTAAGTCAAACCCAATACTCAGTCAATAAATTTCTACAATTTTCTACTTGGTTGATAAATTGTGTATCTACAGTCAACTGTCCATCAACTGTCCATTTTTTTCAGTTTGATGGCAGGATAGAACTGACTGGGAAAACTCGGGGGATCTGGATACTGAAAAATGTGCAAGAGCTGACTTGCCTCTGGTGAAGTTTATCTGTTTGTCTGAGTGCTAGAGGTGCCAGAACAGCGCTGGCTCTAAGGGAATTGTGTAGTGTCTCTGTACCATGGCTCAGGCCCCCTGGCACTGCTGGTTTTGCTCTGAGGCCAGGATAACCTGAGTCAATCCTGCCCTAGGAGAGCTGAGACTCGTAAGGCTGGCCAGGATTTGCATAGAACCTGTGTGGTGGCTCCACTGTAGTCCTCTCCTCCCAGGAATGCCCTGCAGAAACACGAAGCTGCACCCATTTTGCAGCTGACAGGCTTCCCAGCTAGGGCAAAAGTGTAGAGGGAAAAAGTGACTGTTATTTCCAGACCCAAACTGACCCTGGAAGCAGGAGAAGGGAGAGACTCTTCTGATCTTTGACCTGTACCATTGTTCGTGCCTTTTTCCTAAGGTGAACCACAGCTGTCCTCTCACCAGCTGTTCTTTGTGATAACCGTTGCCACTTAAAGTTCCCCTTGGCCTTGAAGAAGGTCAAAGTTTCCTTGGCATCCATT
This sequence comes from Penelope pileata, assembly GCA_013396635.1. Taxonomy (NCBI): domain Eukaryota; kingdom Metazoa; phylum Chordata; class Aves; order Galliformes; family Cracidae; genus Penelope; species Penelope pileata. Next base: position 248,177 of record WBMW01000091.1, read on the forward strand.
AGAAAAGCAGAGGTAAATGGTAAGTGAAACCAGCTAGTCAAGTAATAGCATAAACATTCTTTTCATGATCTATGAAAAATATATATAAGAAGATAATTTCTTTTTTCCTTGAACATGAACAGATGTGTCTCATCCTATCAGAATGCAGTTTGAAAGCATCTCTACAAATCTCAGCTCAGCAAGATGGGCACGTGTTTTGGTAACCTATAACCTATTCTCCTTGGCATGTCTTTTGAGTTTGGAAGTTCTCCTTGTTCCTTACTTTCGAATAGGGAGGATTGATTAATTGTCTTTGTAGGACTTGCAGTGTGATGCAGTGTGTTTCTGCCTCTGCACAACTAAGAAGACTCCTGGTTTATTTTTTGCCCAGTACTTTTGATTCATTCATTCTTTTCTATTAAAATGTGATCTCAGGGAAGAAAATAATAAATTACCATATAAATGCGGACAGCTTCTCTTTTCGAGTAAATTGTCAATAACATCTTCATAGATGTGTTATCGTATTCCTCAAACTCAGTTGACATTGGGTAGCATGACACAAAGTGAAATTGCTGTAGATTCTCTAAAACATTTAGCTAGGATAGAAGGACTTTTAGTTGGCCTGGAGTGTTTTTTTTCCCCCTCCAATTAAAAACTGATTTCCCCAGTGTTTTTCATGTCAGAAATACCAAATATGTAACACTACCTGTTTAAAAAACAAAACAACAACTTGGTTTGTTGTTTGACTCAATTTAATCCCTCGAGATAAAAGAGAAAACCTTCTCTAATGATAACTATACTAGGCACAATTAAAACTATGTTCTATTTCAGTTACTCACTCAGAGCATCCCCAATACTTGCCTTGGGATTCTTACTATTCTTGGTCTTAGTGGTCTCTATAGAGTGCTATCAAATTTACTGATTGTCAAAATGTACTGACATGTTCCACTGCAGTCTCCTGGGTCTTGAGCAGGTGGGACTAAAAATGCTTGCACATAGGATTTTCGCTGGGGACATTGCTGATGTCAACAGAAGGCAAGCCCATCTCTCAGACGCTAATAACCCAGTTTAGAGGTCCTGTGTTAATTGGAGTCACCCAGTTCATAGACTGGAGGGCAGAGCACACCTGGTGACATGAGGGAAATGCATTGTTTTGGTGGCTGAGTCAAAGGGAAGCACAGGAAAATATTTCTTTCTGAGATTTGCTCTCAGCAAGTGATTTATAGTTGCATATTCAGTTCTCAATAAGAGCAGATGTAGCTTCACTGAGCTTGTTATTTTTAATGCTCTTACATCAGGAGCCGATTAGCCCAATTAAGACAGGGCTTTAGATTCCGAATGAAAATCAGCACTGACTAATGTGTGAAAGAAAATCTCTGAGCCCTTCACACCGCCATTCCTAGCAAATGGCTGAAATGTTAAGAGCTGTCCTATCTGAACAAGCCTAATGTACAGTAGGAGTCAAGTCTCTGAGGCCCCAAAAAGTGCTATGGTGATGTGATATTGCCCCAGAACTCTGTACTCACTTCAAATCCTGCTGAATTCAGTAAAAATTGCCATGTGGTTTTTATGTGTAGAATAGTTCCTCTTTGCTTTTCATGGTTGAAATCAGCACTGCATTTCCTGGTTACAGGTTCATAGACTCATAAGAGGGTTCTTAAGAGATCCGCCAGCCCATACCCTGCCACGGTCAGTCATTTCCTCACAGCAAGTGGAGATGACAGAGAAATAAAACAGTCTGTATTTAATAACTTTAGCATTCTCTTTTTTTGGTGCTTTTCTCTGAGGACATGCCACATAAAATCTGTGTCTGTTCCCCAAGTGTCTTCAGCAAAAGTATCCAGCTGCCCTTTCATTTGGTAGCGAGATAGACACTCGCACAGGCTTTAAAAGTAGTGGCAACAGGCCTCTTCCAATGCAGTTTTTAAAATTATTTATTTATAGTACAAGCAAGCATGTCTATCTTTCCTTGTCTTTATGGTACATGACATTGACCTCAGAGACAGTAAAGACATCTTTGAAACTTTCAGCCTTCAACAGAGTGTTTCAGAAGAAAGCAGTCCTTTACTTGACATGGACAGGAGTTCTGTAGGAGAACAAAAAGACCAAATTCTGTCTTCCAGTTTTCACCTCTAAACATCATACAGCAAAAAGTCATTTCGTGACTGTTGTGGCTGTAAATAATACGGTTACAAATGCTGCAGAACATTTAAAAGGATTAAACGTAGAAGGAATAAAGTTAGCTCTGGCACAGCCACTGGGACATAAGTAGATATGAGCCTCTGAATTTCAAATGTGCATGTGTAAGCCATATGCATTCTGCTTAACTCTTTCCTAGCATAATCCTCAAAAACTTCACTCTGGGAGAATGCAGGAGGACAGTTCAGCCACGTGGGTTCAGTCATGTGGGTTGCTAGTTACTGGTGTAACCGAGAGTGAGCCAATTTCAATGAGTGTTGCTGACACCAGCTTGATCTGCCACCTTGTGAAGTCTCGGGAGTTTGCTTATGTCAAATAGTTCTTATCCAGGTTGCATAATGCTTGCAGAATCTGGCTCTCTATTTGTGTGCTCTGCCAAATCTAGCAGATGAAGAGGCTTCCTAAAACATTTGCAGGATGTCTGAGATATTAGAACAGGACCATAAATCAGGCATTTGCATTGTTCCTGGCAAAGCCTGTCAGAACAATTTCTTCTGTATTTATGAAACCTGTCCACACCTTTTCATCAGATAGCTTTCTGAAGTCTTCCTTTTCTCACTGACTGTCTATCTTCTATAAGCTGTCAGGGAGAACTTTGCTTTGGACTTCTGCAAGCTAGTTCATTTAGAATAAGACATGATTTTTTTTCCCTTGACCATCATTTTCATTCTATAGTTGTTAGCCTACTCGGTCTGTCAGGCACTGCTTTCCCTTTAACTGAGCTTTGTGCTGAAGTGACAGACCCTTCTGTTCGTGGCTCAGATACGTTGCAATCTCTTGCATTCCTCTGCTGTGAGGACTGTATAACACAGTATCCTTTCTTCTTCCCCTTCTGCCTCCTGACAGAACGGTACCTGTACTGTGTACGTATCTATTCCTGAAATACTTACCTGTGCTCTTAAGAATATATGGAAAACCTTCTGCTGTCTGAAGCAGGAAGAAACTAATGATTTGGTTACGCTTGCTTCCGCCCACTGGGGGTCAGCACAGATTTTCCTAGGAAGTGGGGAGAATTCTGGTCTCGTATGAAAAGGAAATGACATGGTACTGGATTTGATGCTCACTGTTGCTGGGAAGCTGTGCTGCTCTGCATTGTACCTGTTATCATCTAGACTCTTGGCAGTAAATTACTCAGAGGTTCTTCCACTTGACTGAGACAAAGAATAGAAGAAGTGCATTTCAGAGGCCGTTCATGTTCTAAAGAGAAAAGATGTTGAGCTTTAAGTAGCAGCAGATGGGAAATAAACTATTTCCTATCAGATTAATCTAGTCATCTCATTTTTAAGTAACTCCTTCCCACGGAGGAGTTAGGTTGAGAATGAAGTTGAAGCAGCTGGGAGAATGACAGATCTGCAAACTGCTGGACACAAAAAGTGACCTCCAGTAGTTCTCCAGATGGTTTGAATTTCTTTAGTGTTCAAAAAGACCCTGGTGAGCATGCTGTCTGACAATCCAAATCATGCAGGCTGTGGCCAGATTAACATGGGGTAAGCTAACTAATCTCGAGGCTTGTAAATGTTAGTAGAAACTGGTGAGCCATAAAGCAGATTTTTTTTCTTGTTCAGCTACTTCTCTTAGCTCCTCCAAGTACTGTGGAGTGCCTGCTGTATCAATTCCTCCCTTCCTTTCTCTACAAAAAAAAAACATTCTCAAAGGCACAATTTAGAAGTTGTAAAGACTTTCTTGCAAACTTTTTCTCAAAGACCATGATGAGATGGCATCTGTAATAACTGCTTTATGGATATATATGTTCTCTGGAGAAATTTTGAGTCACTTTATTGACACTTTTTATATTAGATGTAAGCAAAACAGCTTTGTCACCTGCAGAGGAATGATGGGTATAAGATTTAAACCTAGATCCTCAATCCAGTCCATTATGGCTGTCTGTTTAAAATAAAAATTTGCCAATGTTAAGGGAAGACAAATGAAAACGTCTTCGCTACAACTGAAAAGAAAAAAAAAAAGGCAATGACTAACGTTACTACTATCAGGAAAAAGGTGTTTCTGTCTGATAAGGAACCGTGCAAACATTCCTCACTAAATCTCTCCATCAGATGCGCAGCCTGTGTACTGCTGTTACTAACCCCTTGCTCTGTAATCTCTCTGTATATATGTCTAATTTATCAGTTTCTTGTAGATTGTCAGCAGCCTGCTGCCTCCATACCGCCACACGGCTCACAACTAGCCAGGGGGCCAGATTGCCAGACTGTCAGGTAAACTTAACTAACTCTTTTCTCTTTGCACATAGCTACATGCACGTCTGCAACTCCCCCTTGTCTTCCTTGTGCAAAACCTCTTCACTACGATTCTTCACTAACAGCAGATTTTAACAGCTTGAGGAACAGTGATGATTTCTGCAGTGACAATACAAACATGAACCACAGATCCATGCACTTATGTACTTGTAAAAATATGGAAAAGAATGAAAAGTTGAATCTCACAGTTCTCATTTGGTCTTTTTATGCAGTTTATCAATGATGCCAAAGCAGCAATGATTCTACTTTGTTGCTAGATAAATGTACTTAAATAGAGGGCTTGACTCTTAGGGCTGGGCACAGGCTTCTGTTTTCATAAGGTGGTATTTTAAAGGCACTTGTGAGATTTCAGCAGGCACTTCTCCAAAAGCTCTCCCTGAGCTGGAAACTCAGTCCCACCATAGTTAGTCCTTAATCTTGTTAAAAGCAGTCTCCTGGCCTCCTTGCTCATAGGTAGTGCAAAGGCCAGATCATACTCCTGAGGTGGCTGAGTTAATTAAGGCACAAAAACCAACCTAAGAAAAAAGAGATGACAAGGTCTTTTTTTTAATCAATTCATAGCATGTTCTGTGCATAAAGTCACGTCTGGCTACGCTTTCTCATTTGAAACAATTTCCATTATTTGTAGACCTTACCCTGCTCTGTAGTGACCCAGCTGATCTACAGCCCTGTTTGCAATGCAGCTGTTTCCCACAGAACGCTGCACTTTGCACGTGTAGCAGTCTGCTGTAACGTGGGCTGGAGGAGGGATGCAGTGCAGCTTCCAGGCTGCACACTGGGTACTGCTGAGCACATGTTCTGCCAGGTCACAGGTCTCCCAGCAGCCTTGGAACAGCCACTTCATGTGTGCTTCTCTGTGATTCCCTTCTCTAAATGCTAGCAAGCTACTGCTTCTGCAATTTTAAATATCCTTCTCATAAGGCAGGACCTACGTGACTTACCACTGCTACACATTTGTTTGCAAGCACTGCCTTGTTCCGCAGACAACTCTGCAGAAGGGGGTGCATTTCAAAGGCAAGTCTAGGGGTTTTCTGGCTTGTCCCTGAATGCTTCCTCAGTTAGAAAGTTCTCATTAGCCAGAACCAGAACTGAATATGTTGGCCAAGAAGTCTTTCTTGGTATGTTTCCAAACTAAACCTGTGGTGTTCAGGAAGCAATAAGGACATTTTAAATGGTTGATTTTTTAACATGGTTAATATTTTTTAAAATTCAGATCAGTCATCCTACAAAGAACACATACTGATAAGCTTCTCTGAACTACTGACCTTCAAATGACTGTAATCTTTTAGCAGGAGATTGATACTATTCTGGTTGTCTCAGCCATGGAGCTGTGTAGCTTCATAAAACAGTGAAGCTTAACAACAGATTTAATGCAAGACAGCATGATGGCATGAGTTTGTGAGTGCTTTAAATGAAGTAACTGAAATCTGGAGTAAAAATCACTGGCTTTATAAGAACCAGTTAGACTTACTGGTTCAGATTTTCTAAATCAAGGAGAGGAGGAAGGCAGCAGCTCGTAATGTCCTTCCTGGTGTAGCACAGCTGCTTTCAATCATGTGATGATGCCAGATGAGGAAGATTAAAGCTGTGCCCAGCCCTGAAGTTGCCCATTTTAAGAGAGACCTATGCTTGTTTTTTTAAGTCTCTAACATTATTCTTGCAGTTATGTGATGTTTCGATGGCATTTCACCCAGGATCAAGCAATGGCTTGTAATGACTTGTAGTGCACAAAGACACTTTCCACTTCCTGCAGTATGCCTAATCATGTTCAAACTGGTTTGTTCTTGACCATAACACAGACAGATTCACTCTGAACTTTAATATCAAACATAGGGAGCTTTCCCTCGTCAGCACGTTGAGTTTAAAATGGGACTTGTGCATCTCTGGATTTTCCACAGTAATTGTGGAAGTGTGCTCATTCCAGTGTACGGGTTTTGGTGAACCTCATTGGAAAAGTACCTTGAAGCCAAATGGAACTCCAAGATGCATCTAATCAATTTGATTAGCTATACATCTGTCTGTCTTTTTGCTCATGCCTGCATATTTCTACTGGAATTTGACGTGGAGAAACCCTTTGTTAGAGATTTTCAAAGTAAACTGATAAAGCAATGCATGAGAATCTCACATGGCATTCCAATGGCACCTCAATTTCTAGGCCCAGGACTGTGGGGCAAGCAACCAAATGTAGCTCTACCCTGAAAATTAGTGTAGCTGTCTCTCTGATGTATTATATTGCACAAGACTAAAATACTGCTGTCATCCAACGTTAATGAGAATGCGTCTGTCTTTGGACTACATGCTAGACCCAAGTTATCTAAAAAAAAAATTAGAAACAAAAAAAAAATTTGATACTGCAAATGAAATCAATATTCATTATTTTATAAGAAATAATACTTTTCTCATATAAAATAGGATAAGGATAAGGAAATAAGATAAAAAGGTAAAACGTATGCAAAATGGTTACGTTCTGAAAATATCACTGGTCTGTTTGTATTTTTCCATTGCTGATTTGTTCAAATTACAGTCTATGCCAGAAAATGCTGCATGCGAATGATGTCTTTAAGAAACAACAGAGTATTTACTAACATCAAAGGGCTTTGCATGATATTTTTCAATTGACTTTAGAAATATATGATAAGCTTTTTGACTGCTGGGGTAAAAGAGCTGCTTGAAAACAGACAATAATAGTAAAACAAAATATTACAAGACCATATTCATCAACTGAATGGATATATTTCCAAATGAGACCAGCCTTTAAACAGAGGATTACAAAAATGTTTTAAAAGCAGCACACATCCCATGGGCAGAATGTAACATTATTCTTCACTTACTCTCAGTTAATACCCAACAGCTTTAGGTTCTTCCACATCTTTCTACTGCTTCATGATCTTAATCTCACCTGCCCTCCTCTACGGCCTGCAGCTGGCAATGTGCCTGATAGCTCAGCTCCAGGACCTGCTACTGCCATCACCTATACTGCCATAGAAAGCACTCTGCATGCCATGTGTCACTTGCTGATTCTGCTTGATGGATAATGCAACTTTGGTTTAGATACTGCTGCAGTAATCTGCGTTACTGAACTGGGTGTATTGCTCCTCTGAAAGGAGGATGGTACAACAGGAGAGTGCTAGGATAAGATTCAAATCTACTAGAACTTTAAGGGATGGGTGTATGTGGGTTGCTGTGAAGGAACCCATACTGAAAACATTCTGATTTTTTTTTCTCTTCCCAATGCCCCTAATGTTTATCATTGATTGAAAAGGGAGCGGTGAGACAAAGTTTTCTATTCCTTTTGCGCATAGAAGCGTGCTGGTATTTGAAAGTGAGAAGCAACGCAGAATTACTGTGAAGAAAAAAAGAATGCAGTTCTGAGTGTAGTGCTTCCTAAACTGAGCATATTCTGGAATAGTTTTTACTGTATTTGCAGTCAGGGTTGATTTTGTACTGAAAGTGATGCCAGAGTGCTAATGAAGCTGCGTATACTTGTGTAGAGGAGAATCTTACGGTCCATCTCCAGTCAGTCCTGAGACAGACTCATTTGAGAGGAGCAGGAAAAGACCTCTCAGATCCCTCTTTAGATTCTCTATCTGCATCTGTTATGTTGCAGAATATGACAGAACAAGAGGATGATTACAGCCATGGAAAGAAATACTTAGAGAAGACAGGTTTGGTGCCCTCTCAGGGTGTTTGATTAAACAAGCCCAGCTAGTAAGTTTCAAGGAAATATTTTGAGTGAAATATTTGCACCTAGGTGGTTAGTTCTAGATTATGTATAAACTCAGGAGTCGTAGTCCCAAAAAGCACTAAACACTTTGGGACTGATCTGCTCAGCCAAGCTCAAAATGCAGCCTATGAGGTCCTGAGCTTCTCTGACTGACTCTCTCCAGCCATTTTGTAATCAGACAGCTCATCTTCAGGAGCATAAATGTGAAGCAAAGCTTAACTGAGGACATGTGAGTCCGTGATCTTCAAATTAGCCCAGAGGTGCAAGGGCTCCAGCTCCTGCTGAACATGATACCTATAGATTTTTGGCCGCAATCTTCTAGGCTTCCGTGATTTGAAAACGTGGACTTTTCCATCTCCTTTCTTAACGGCAATGGTACACACTTGTTTGTGTCTTCAGGAAAGTGAGGTGCCATTTCTTTGTTTCCTGAAGTAGCTGCTGTATGTGGGACTGCAGACGCTTTCATTACTGCTGGCATTTCCAATGGCAGACTTTCAAATACCACTGGCATTTCAAATTGATTCATTTCCAGCAATAGACTAATTGCATTCCTTCAGCCAGCACTCGGTGGTCTGTACTGCAGAGATAATATGCATGAGTTTTTAAAGAAGGAAAATGGAAAAGGCAAATTTTCTTGAAGATGGGGGTCTAAATTGATTGTGATTCATGATATATCACACTTTTGAGCTTGGAAAAACTTCAAGACCACAGAACATTTGAAGCATTAAGAAAAACTCTTCCCAGACATATTTTTTAATAAATTATGTTGATTTGTATTCTGCTTTGGACTCTTGTGTTGCCACATGCTTTCTTTGAAAGCTTATGGCTGACACTTAGCTTGGTATCAGCTAGATGAGCTGGAGTTCACCTTCATAAAACAGGACCGGCCAAGGCTGGGGAATGGTTTGGAGCTCACTTGAGCTGTGTCTGCTGCAGCATGGTGTAGACTGCTGAGCTAAGTGAGCAAACGCATGGATCCGAAGCTTTGCTTGAGCATCCTGGAACTCTGCACCAGGGAGTGTTCAAGTACGTTCATGTGAGCCTCCACCGTAGCTCCTCCAACCAGGCCTGGTTTATTTTAAGTGAGTTCAGACCCCTCTGCACCATATGACAGAGTACACTGTAAATGCACACGTAGAGGTTTGGTGGGTGAATGCTGTCATCAGAACAGTTGTTAGTGAAAAATAGCCAAACAGCAAAAAAAGACAAAAAAGATTCAAATGTAAAACAACCAAAAACTCTTTGAAAGTGTTGTTAACAAAGTACGTAATGTTTTTATTTCCTGATGAGGAAGGTTACGCTGTATTTGAATGTACTAGTTAATAGGTCACACTCAGTAAGAGACCATGTTTTCACAAAATGATGAGACCCGATTTCCAGATTAGCACTTTCCTTCAATTAGAGCAATTATTCAGTCCTATAGATATAATTCTCAACCCTCACATAAAGATGGCCCTTGTGTATCGCTCTTCAAATTTGCTCCCCCTTTTCACAAATGCCTTCGTTTCTCTATAGAGCATTTTTCATCAGAGCAGCTGTGTACGTGAACTGGCAAGCAGGCTGTCTAGGGCACTTCATGTCATACTTCCAAGTGCCACTGAACATGTGCATGCTGAGGATTTTCTTTATTTATACTGAGTATCTGAGGATGCAGATTTAGAGATGAGGTTTTATCGCCTTTCTGACTTTGTTTCCAGCCTTGTACGATTTACATGCATGTAAAAAGTTTGCTGTGTATCTTAAGCACTTTTTTCTTTTTAATTTTCAGTCCTAGTGCTCTTCCAGAAGAGCAGCCACATTCCAGCTCTCAGTGTGCCCCTCTCAACTGTCTCTCTAAGCCTCCTCCTTACCCCTAATCTTCATATGCAACGTAAGAGAAAACGCAAACAGAGTGGAGTTCATGCAACAAAGGTTGGGGTTGTTCCCAGCAAGCGGGTAGACAATCCTGCCTTGTTGTGGCTGCATCGACAAGTCTGGATTCATATCCACTGCTCTGGCAACTGAGGGAAGGTTGAGAAGAAGAACACAAAGCACAGAGCCCAACCTATCAAGAAGACTTTTTATGGTTCCTCTGATTGTATTCAAACTTTGCTATCACAACTAAAGTGTAGTGAAACTTAATATCTCAACAGAAATGTTCCTCCCAGCTGCTTGGCTTTACCTCTGAAACAATAAGAGACTTAAGCCAATAATAAAAAAAATGTTACTAAATCCTACCCGCAAAACCTCTAAGTTCAGCCATAGGAACCAGTTCAAATTTCCTTTTGTCATTAAGGGTGTGATATTTATTTCTCACTTTATTTGCACCATAATTTTGTGTTTATAAAATACAGTCTTTTTTTTGTGAGAGTTGTATTTAATTAATTTTATTTTTTAAAACCAAGCAGAAATAGCTTAAGTGAAGAATGACTGTGTTAATATTAAAAAGAGGCTTGTTGCGTTGGCCAGCGTAAGGCCAATTTTGATTGCACAAAAATGTTGGCAATGGGTTGAATTGAAACGTTAACAATGACTGTATATTTTGCTGCTGCACTGATATTGTTTATGCACTTGTTTTTTTAATTCCTATTTCATTAGCTTCTGGTTTTGTTCCAGCTTTCCACTGAGAGATAATTATTTAGCCTAAGAAGGAGATGAAAGGATGATGTATTGATTTGTTTTCAGTTTTGCTGCATTGTAATTATATTTTTGCATTTCAGACAAGTAGATGAATTGGTGCTGTTTTCTGGGGTTACTTTCTATTTGGTATCTGAGAAAAAAAAAATCTGAAACAAGTATAATGTCGTGTGCTAATTAAAAACATTCTTTCCTCCTGCTCCCATATTCAGGATACTAGCTTGAGGCCTTACTGTGAAAGGCTAGTATGAACGGTGAAGTTGTAGGCATTTTGTGTGAAGTATTATTCCCTGGTGAAATAACTCCTGCAGGTAGGGTTAAGGGTGTGGATCAAAGCTAGCAGGACTTCAGTGCATTTTTTCCTTGCCAAAAATCAACAGATACAGAACCTTAGCTCATGTCAGTTTATGACAAACAATACTCAGGTGATCTACACTACACAGACTCTATCGCAACAGTGCACAGTGCTCCTAGGTAAAGATTCTTTCCTGTAAAAGCTGAATACGGCTGTTGGGTTGTTCTTGTTTTTCTTTCTTTCTTTCTCTCTTTTTAATAACTAGTTTCAGAAGAAAATCAAGGATAATGGAATTTACTTTGCACAGTACCTGACAGCAAGGCAAGCGGCTAAGGCGTAATGGTTCAGTATCTGTGGGCTTCTCATCTGGTCATCACCTAGGAGAGGCCTTCAGTGCTGCCTAGCAGAGTCCTTGCTCTGTCAGGTGGCCTTAATTTATTTACAGAAGAAAGGCTTAGATATTTCCACGTCTTTATTCCTTCTCTGCAGCGTAAGTATGATCTACAAGTGGGAGACACAGCACAGCCTAAGGAACAGAGCAGCTGGAAAAAAACTGCTGCAGATATGGTTAAAATAATTTTTTTCACATTCTGCCTGAATCTGAGAAAATAAACTCAGGCTTCTGTTAGTAACAGTGCTTACCAAATGTTACGATACACAAAACATCAGCAGAGGAAAGAATCAGTGACCAATCAGTGTGCCTAACAATCATTATTTCCATGGTACCAGTAATGAAGGTGCTGTAAATAGAAATATTCTGTGTAATCAACAGTGTATGTCATGTAGCCTTGGCAAAGCAGCTGAGCTATTGTAACAAAACACTCGGAGTCAAAGGTGAAGAAAATAGGAACAAACTGATACTAAATTCTGATCAGATCAAACAGACAACACTCGGCAATGTTTCTGCTTCGGTTTACCGTGCGGTTCACCTGGTTCTTCCTGTATACATTGACATAACTATTTAGTATCATACTTAACCTATGTGTTGTCTTGTCACAGAAAAGTCAGATAAAACTTGTTCAGCTCTATCATGCTGTTTGACAGGAATACTAGCTGCTATTTCAATTTTTACTAAAAGAAAAAACCGACAAAAAACATTTTGTCTGAGGCAAATGCTGCCTTCCAAGAGCACCTCACAATTCCCGACCTTGCAGACCCATGTAGGGTGCAGTTATCTTCTAAAACAGGGGTGATGTCATTGTCCAACAAAGACTGCTACTGTTTGTAGTTAAACAGAAAAAGAATTTGCATTGCACATTGAGTAGAGTTACTGCAGGCTGCACTTGGAATAGATTTTCCTATTTTCATACCCAAATCAAACATTTTCCCCAAATTTTTGTTCAACAGGAATTCAGTGAAATCCTTTTTTTTTCTATATAGATATGAATATATTGGAAAAAATGTTGTAGTGGAACATTTGTTTGCTAATGTATTTGTTTCCAGTTGTAATTTGCAGAGCAACTTTGGGAAATTGAAACATACTGGTATGTCCATGCGGGTCAAGAGTTACGAGACAGCATTCAATGGTAGAGAAACTGTGGGCCATGTTTTATAGAACTAAGTGGGTTTATTAAATTTTTATCCTCTTCAGCTTTAAATTCTTCATTTCAAAGTTTTCAAGTTACATTTTTTAATATGTATCAAAACAAGTAAATGTTGGAAAACTAAGAGAACTAGAAACAAACTGATTTAAATGTACAAATGGCTGTAGTGACTGCGTTGTAAGTTATAAAACTGTGTAGGTCCCCAGGGACAACTTTTGTCAGTTAACCAGTACAAAATAAAATGCATATCTGGAACTTGAGATGATAAATTCTTCTTTATTATGTAGTGGTTGATAGCATGCGACTTTGTGAAAGATTTTGTAGGAAATATTTACATACAGACAAAACCAGACACAAAAGCTTTTTTTTTTTTTTTTTTTTTTTTTGTTTCAACTTTTCTAAGCCACACTGNTGCAAAATATACTTTGCCCATTTAAAATAAATTATAGGGGTGTTGTCTATTCTGATTTTTAAAGATTAAGAAAAAAGGATACATATATTTTCTAATGGTTGAGTGTGCTCAGAAATGCTGAAGTGTGTCCTACGCAGGAAGCAATTCAAATTCTCTGATTTTCATATCTGAAATGTACATCTAGTTCTCTACGATGGCTTTGAAATTTCTTTGGATTTGAAATAGCCTTTTAATTTCTGCTGTAGTGAAAAAATATTCATTGTTCAGAGAAATGATACAATTCTGGATGTCCAGTTTATAGGAAATGGGTGGAAAATAAATAAAAAAAAAATACGGAAATATAAGGGGTGGGGGAAAGATGAATAAATACATTGTAAGATGTAGTAGTATGGAAAATATATTTTCTATTGGAAGGTTAATGGAGGCTTTTACAGAAAGAGGAAATATTATCATTTCTCATGCTAATTGTGTGGAAGTTTCTGCCTTCGAAGTGGAGGCAAGAGTGGTATTCTTTCTGATGGATCTGATTGACACGTTGGCACCTCTGTGCTTGCTCCATCCACGTTTTTCACAGTAAATTAAAGTAACCATAGCTATACAGTAGGTTTCATAGATTGAACTGTATTTAATGTAACGCTGCAAGTTTTAATGCCAAGATTACCTTCGGTTTATTTTTGATTAAAAAAGATCGTTCATTTCTTTAAGCCATTTACCATATTTAAGTGTTAACAAAAAGATCACGTTATGAAATGTAACCTCACTTACAAAATGTGACCTCCCCTACGGAGGCTGCTCGTGCTAGTTATGCTGCAGATACTGCAGTGCAGCTGTTTGTAAAGCAGCCCAGTTCTCATCACGCTGGTACCGACACTTAGGAGTCTGGGCCCTTATTTTGATACCAACCTTATTGTTCAGCGTGCAATGCCAGCACCAAGAGCTGCGCTACCATAGCTGGATTGACCACCATCATCATCATCAGGTATAGATTACATGAGCCCTTCTGAGGTCTGTTTCCCCACTTTGATGGAAGATGTCCATCCACCTAGGTCATAGGAATTTTCTCTCTCTTTACTTAGGAAATCTGTGTTTGAAAGAGACAGGCACTGATGTTCTACCTTTGAAGTATGGTAATTGCTACAGATACCTCTTTAAAAATTCCAGTCATCATTTTCCTTCAGTTTTCCTTTGCTTTGCTGTGTGTGCAGTGAGTCTGAAAGGAATATACAGTATTCAGACTTTTTTAACCATTAAGGGTTCTTTCTGATCGTTTATTTTAGTATAATTAAGTATCCTGTGGAAAAGAAACAAAAGCAATTGCCTTTTGTCTTCAGGCACAAATACATCTAAATATGCAATACAACATGCGTGCATGAGATTCTTAACATCATGTAGCTTTATCATATCCATAATTAAGCTAGAAAATTTTTACTTCTTGTGCAATCTACATATTCTTCATGTTAGAAAGACAAGGTGACTACCACTGAGTCTTCATCTTACATTCTGAGGTGTATGGCTTAAATCCTCATTGGATTTTAATCTGTTTCCTGTGGAGTTCTTGAAGATCCCCTTCATGAAATCTAATAGCAACCAAGTGACAAACTAACAAAAGGTAAAGGAAAAATCCTATGTTCTGTGACTGAAGTCAGTGTGCAGGCAGACTCTGGGTGATAGGGCCTTGTGTTTCAGGAATGTCTTTCCATGAAGCTCCATAATTGTTTTGATTATCGTTATTTGCTGTAAGAGAAATAGCGGAGAAGAGTATGGTTTTTTCTCAGCATTTGTAAACGGAATTATACAGTTTCTTGATTTCAAGAGTATTTTGGAAATCAATGAAAATGATTGATAAAAATTTCGAGTAGACTGGATTGATAGCTGAGCTGTTATTCCATCAGCTGTGAATAAGAAATAAGACTAATCTAGCTTTTTGGTGTTTGTTTGATTTTTTTCTCTGTTCACTGGTATAGCTGTGTGTGCTATGCTGGTGGATAAATTAAGTCCATTTAATTACTTATTGCCCTATTGGTTTTCAGCCCTATGGTTTGACTGTTAAAGGGTTAATTAACTTGATCCTTTGTAAACAACTTAAAAAAAAAAAAACTGATGTTTTGTGACTTTTGTAATCTATTGAATGTTTCCATTTGCATGATGTTCTGTATCTAACGAACCATACAGATTGCTGTGTTCCTTTCAAAAGAGTTTTAACATTGGTGGAGTTTGTGACAAACACAAATTTGTATACTGTATGTTTACTGCTGTAATAACTCAGCTACTCCTATGTTGAATCGACATTATGTTGTCCTGCCTTCTTGGGGTTAAATGATGGAGTGTTTCTAGATGGTGAAGAATATGAAATATATATGTTCATTTGCTGAAGACTGAATATTGGAAACTCTTCTTGTTGCTACTTTATGCTAAAAGAAAAAAAAAGTTAAATAATTCTTGTTACCAAAAATCATTTGTTTTTAAATTTGAAGTAATTCCCATGTAATTCCTTGTAGACAATCCTAGATTAATGCCTTGTGAGGGATTCATAAAGTCTGTGCTTGTACATGTGTAACATGATCATGCAGTCAAATGGTTGGGAAAAACACTCTAGTGCTGAAGAAAACAATTAGAAGAAGCCAATATACTGATTCTTACATCTTTACGTTCCAATTAAAATTACAGTGTAATACATAACTGTTCCAGTGAATAAACTGGCCATTTTTGTTCATTTAACTCCATCCTGTCTGGTCTACTTGTATTTCTGTGAGTATGCAGTGTGTTGTCTCACCTTGTGTTTTTACATTGATTTATCTCTTAAAGACCTGTAATTCTAAGTGTAAAAGGTATCAGAATTGAAGGAAAGGAAATTGAGAAGGAAAATCAAAATCAAAGGGAAAGGGAATTAGAATTAAAGCAAAATTGTTTCCTCTATTTTCTGAGATTGAGGCAGATATTAATGTAAAGACGGGCTCCCGAAATATGATTTCCAACAAATCTGAGTATTCTCCAAAATGCTCCAACATCTGTATAAGGTCATTCTGTAAGAGTGCTTTGTACGATGTAGATCTCCACCTTCAGGGAATGGGTAAGCAAAGGAAGTGCTGAAGTTGGCGTAAAACTGGGCTGGGAGTGCTTTGCACAGTACAGCATATCATGGCTGCTTTTTAGTCAGAAACACCGTTTTCCCTCGTGGAAGTGCCTGGCTTTGAGAGCAAGTGGGTCAGAGCCCTCCCTCAGCAGCCAGGCCTGTGATGAGCAGCTTGAGGCCCTCCCTCCCTCTCTGGGCAGCTGGGCCTGTGGTGTTACAGGTGTATGGCCATGGCAGGCAGGTGGCTGCTGCAGCTTCTGCCATGACCCTCAGTGCTTGTAGGGTCCCCAAGGGGCAGCTAGTGTGCAACTTTTAGAAACGGGCCTCAAAAAGGCAAGAGGATCATGCCTCCAAGTCTGCTTGGCCTCTGTGACAGACATGATGGGATCTACCGATGGGGTGTCTTTGCTTTTGGCTGGCTAGCGAGGTGCTTTGAATGAACAGGATTTGTGCATGGCAACAGAAATGCAGTGCAAGAGCTGTTAGTTGTCTGAATTCTTCCCACTTCTCTCTTTCCTTCCTTTCCTGAAGCAGGGAGAGGTCGCTCAGCCACCACTTGGGCTGTGTTCCTGACACCAAGTGCCTTTGGCAAAGTGTAGGCACATGATCATCCTAGCAAAAGTGTGACTGCTCAGGGTAGAATATTCTTCTGCCAGGCATTCCTCCCCTTCAGTTTTAAATGAAATGATTTTCTGAGAATAAATAAAGGAGAAAGCAGTCTTTTCTTCCTGAGCATATTTGTTTTGAAAGCAGTTTCACAGAGGGTTGCCACTTCTGTAAATGATGTCATGGCTAAGCTGATTTGAGAAACTTCTAACCCTTACTGCTCCTGCCCCTTCCTCTGTATCATCTGTTCAGCTGGTCCTGCCCAGCTCTTGGGGAGGCAATGTTATGAGTACCGTCAGTGAAATGGTCTGGGTTTAAAAATATATATGTTTTTTAATCTAAAAATATGTCTTAGGTTTCCAAAGAAAATGTCTGTGTAATCTCTCCCTTGAGAAGCACCACTGCCTCTTGTTCTGGAGCAGGAGGTAATTTCTGACAACTGAACTATCGTTTTTCCTGTAAAAATATACTAGATGATGTTGGAGACAATCCTGAAATCGATGTTTACCATGACCACCACTGCATGTTCTTGTTCCTGGCTGAATCCTGCAGTTCTGTTCAGAGAAACGCAGAGCGCTCCCCGTTGTGCCCGAAGGCAGCAGGAACCATGGTTCGCCTCCCTCAGCACAACAAAGCACTGACAGGCCACTGGCCCCTCAGGTTGGTCACACAAAATTAGTGCATAATTTTGAGCAGTGTTGAAACCCAGATTTCAGGAGACCATTAGTAAGAACATATGTGCTAATAATCAAGAGAGACATGTCAAAGGGCCTGACATCTACTTCTTTTAGAAGCCTGTGAATGACATAGAGGGTTTTATATATAGAACAAACTGTAGAGAAAAATGGAGCTAAAATAGATCATTATATGTATCCTGGGAAAAAAATATTTGGAATAAAGCCAGATGTGCTAAAAGCATGGGCGCAACTGCTTTCCTTTCAGTGGAAGGTTTGAGTGATTGCCTGAAGGAAAAAAGAAAGTACTAACTTTCCACAAAAATAATGCTCAGTATAACAGCTGACAACTCAGCGGAAGCTTAATAATCCAGTAAAGCATGTTGACCTTTGCAAGAATGATTCCTTTTAGGAGCAGTAAATTAGAAAACATACATTTCACTCATTATTGTTTATAAATTCTCTTATGGGAGGTATCTAACTTCAGGTTATTCTTGGTTGGATAACCAGTTTTAGGGAAAAAAACAACTTTAAAATAATTGCTATAATCATACATGATTGAGAAAATGGCATTTATGGTACAGCTCCATATAAGAGACTATTTAAAAAGATTGGGAATATGGAAAACAGTGTGAGTACAGAGTTCCCTTGGAGGTCAAATTCTGAATGCAGAAGTGTGGGCCCTGTATTTGTTCCCCCTGACAGAGGTGGGAGAAGTCTATGGTAACTAGAGAAAAAGAGCTACTGTGTTTACAGCATGCATCTTCTATCCACCTACGCTAGAATGAAGTGCTTTGCTATAGAAATAGGAAAGCTCTGTTAGAGACAGACAGCCTCCGTAAGCTCAGCTGGCTTGAGCTGATCCATCCAAGGTAGGTCTTCCTACCTGCAGCTTGTCAGTGCTCTAAGGGGAAGTGACAGCTGTCCTTCATGGCTCTGCTACCATCAGGCCTTACAACGGGGAAGTTACTTTAGAAATCAGGTGGATTTTGAGTTGCTTGGGAAACTTGATTTGCCCTGAGTGAATGGACCTGGCTTCCAGCTGGAAGGTGCTTTCACGGCCAGCTTGTGACTCTAATTCAGTCGGGCCAAGTGTAAAATTCAAACTTAAATAAATGTGCTGCGTATAAATACCAGCAATCTCAAAGTCCTGCATCACTGAAAGAGGAGAAGCCTCTGTGAAGGCACAGCTGCTTTCAAAGGTTCCTGTTATCTAAGCCAAATGCAAATTGGCTTTTTTTTTTTTTTTTTTTATCTTCAGAGTACTCTGTGCATATTAATTAATTCGTGAAACATCTTTGCAAAGCGGGTACTGTTATCTCTCACCTGCAGATAGACAAATTGAGACTGAGAGGATGGAAATCATCAACACCCATGAAGATGAGCCAAGTTTCTTTACACTTACCCCTCCGCCTCTCTGCATATATCCACCCTGCACACACGCATGGCCAGTGGTTTTAGATGCGGTGGCCAGGTGCTGTCAGCATGATGAGTTATTTAGGCCCTGCGGTATCCCATGCTACAAAACCTACATTGCTCTAGTGTTTGAATTCATTCAGAGCTAGTTCCTTATCTCTGCAGAGCTTGGTATTAATAGATCCTCGCTATAAATAGCCAAGGTTTAACATCCACATTCTTGTTTTAATTTCGTTAGACCTACGCCCTCCTTCTGACTGTGTCCAGCCTGTATGCTAAAAAGGCAGTTTGACTCACTAAGCCCAAGGTGAAAACACTGCCTAAATACAGGAAAACATTTTCTTCCCCTAACAATGTTATTGCAGTAAAATGTCGATGTTCTTTTTCTGGTAGAGAACTTGGATTTCCTTTAAGTTGACTGCATTCCTTGAAAGACTGTGTTTAAAATCAAGAGAACAAATCTGTGACCAAACCCAAATTAAGATTCTGGAGTTTCTGAAGTCTCAATCCATGCTCAGAGCAACCCTCATCTATGCAGTTGTGCTTAGTGCTGTTTATGCTTGAATATAAAAACATGGCACATTTCAGTATGGTAAAGGAATGCCCATTTGCAGTGCATAAAGCCTTGGTTGTATACTGCAAAACAATGCTAGATCTCTAGAGGTAAGGTCTGTTTGTAGCATATAGTTACTCAAAAATATGTTAAAAATAAAAATATGAATGGAATAGTATTTTTGAGATTTGGGATACAAGACAGAATTTAAATGTGGAAGAGAACGAACATTTAGATCCTTTTCAGAGCCTTTGCTCCAAATAATCACATTTCAAGCCATTGAGATCCAAGGCATCCATGGAATACAGTGAAGGCAACAAAGGTAGATGAAGCTAACTTAGAGGAGTCTGCAAATGAAGCAACAGCTTTGAAGTCTCTCTGCTTACAGTTATTATCAATTATTAAGAAGCATGCTGAGACTCCTGTGCGTGTACCATATGTCTCATTAGGAGAAGTCTTTAGTACCTGACAGCTTGGTTTTTACAACAAGGAAAAAAAAGAAAACTAAGGGACTGTTGCAGTATTGAGACCATTATATTTTCTTCCAGAGCTGGAACTAAGAATTTTGCCTTTCTTTTCACATTTGATCAGCCTGTTGCTCTGGAGGTGTTGACTTGTTAAGGATTGAGAACCAAAATATTTTGCTTTACTGTTTAAGCATTCATAGAGGCAACAGTATCATTTAATGTATACAGCACCTTAACAGCACATGGCTTTTTAAACAAAGTATGATCTCATACATGGTAGCACCAACAAAGGAGTGGAGCTGAGGTTAGAAGGCACTGGGAATAAATGCAAAGCAATGGCAAAGAACTTTCTGTTTCATTGCCTGTGTAAACAGAATGCCTGCTCCTGGATCATGCCAGAGGAGCAGCTTATTGCAGCCACCATCTCCTTCCATACAAACTGCCATCTTTTTCCCAGCACTCACAACCAACTTTTCCATTACCTGACCAGGCATGGACCTTCTGAGTACTGGGAGAAGCTGTAGGGCCCAGAAGCGATGGCAGCCAGGAGCTGGCAGCTGCCACCATTGGAGCAATTAGCACAACCACCAGCCCGACCCCATCTGGGATGGAGATCTGGGAAAAGCTGGCACATGTTTTCCTGTCAGACCCCAAGCAAATTGTGGGCTGTATCAGGATCAGCTTTTTTCCAATATATGAATTCACTTTTATTTTTTTTTTCAGCAGCGAATATAACTTCATGGAATCATAAAACTGAGTTGGAAGGGACCATTAAAGGTCACCTGGTCCAGCTCCCCTGCAATAAACGCAGACGTGCGGCTAGATCAGGCTGTTGTGTCAAAAGCGAGAGACTACAGATTTGGGGTGTGGGTTACATCTTAAGGAACTGGCACTCTTAGCCTGGGAATTAGACACCATTCAAATGTTTCAAACAGGGAACTTATACCATGGTGGGTTTTTAGAACTCTTTTCATAGCAGCTGTCAGGTCTCACTGCAGAAGGAAACAAGGAAAGTATGACATTTTCTCAAGCATACCTTGCCTTCTCTCTCCCTTTTACTAAAATGACCTTATGGAAGATTGTTTTCACCTGTAGTTAATCTAAATCAAAGCTGAAGTACTGTTGCTAATGATATCTAAATGTCTGACATTAATTGGATAGTAGGAAACATATTTCATTAACCCGTGGTGGTGATAATGAAGAGTATTCTGAGACTTCAAAAAGCAATTAGTCCTTGTTAAGGGCAGGCCACTCTGAAAGATTTATCTAACAAAACTAATTAAGTAGTAATTACTTCTCTAAGCAGCAATCCTTCAGCAAAACTAAGGGATATATGTGATACCCTTATCTCAACACAATTTCTATAAACTCCAAGAATTTTCTTGCAATAGATGACATATTTGTGTGCAGCAAAAGAGAGAAGATAAGACAATTAACACAGAGGCCATACAGAGCAGGAATATTTCTTCCTTTAATTATCCCAGCGCTGCTCTTGCAGAGCTACCTGTTAGCATTCATCTGGCAGTCTTTAGTGTAGTAGAAAAGGAAACACTGGCTGTAAGGGTTCCATTGGGTTCTTAGTTAAGATGGCTGGAAGCTGACAAATCCTGCTGCTGGTTGGTTCCCCAGTGGCTTCCTTTCCTAGGGCCCCAGAGGACATCAGGACAGTGTTATTTCACACAGCCAAGTAGGACAAAACAGGAGAGCTGTATTGGGAACATTAGTAACTGGGCTAAAAGAAATTGTCATGGCTTTTCTTCTGATGGCCACCCACCCATCCTTTTTTGTTCCATCAGTAAACACCTAGGGTTTGGCTAAAACTCCCTGGAGTTCTTGTCATGGCTTACTTCTGATGTTTGGCTCATAACTCAGCTCCTTCTCCCATGGAAGTAAAACCGATCCTAAGAGATGGCTTGTGCTGCACTTTGTGGTGGGGAGTAAATAATAAGACAGCTGGATGTATTTTTTGATGTAAGCCAGCATACTGCAGTAAATTCAGCACACGCTTGTTCTGACACACGCTGGGTGCTGCCCAGGGAACGAGCACAAGGCTCAAGTCCCTCTAATCTTTGTAAACCATTCCCCAGACTAAGAAGCCAGAGTCTACAGCCTCAGGCAGAAATTCACTTTATGTCCTTGAATGCTGGAGCCTGTGTTTGCCTGCTGATTTAACTGAGGTTAAGTAGCTGCCTCGCATTTACTTGCTAGTTCTGTGTATCTCTGCTGTGCACACTGCAGCTGCTTTGTGCATTGTAGTGCTGCTGCCATCAGAAGAGAATTCTCATCTGGAATGTGCATGAGGGCCTGAGATGCGTGAGATTCTTCTCTAATTAGTATCTTACTCTATCTTTTGGCACATCGGTTCTTGTCCTCATTGTACTGCTGGCAGAACTGGTTTGAATCTTCAGTTCACAGGGGATGCAAAATATATGAGCTGTTCCCTGACTTAGGCAGGAGACTTTGGTTAGCTTTGTAAGTATGGATTTTCTTTATTATAAGCTGCATTTTCATTTTTATTTCATATCTAACAGACAATGGCATTTTTCTGTCAGACTTCAGTGAAGGTACTGTCCACGTCAGCTCTGTATAAGCTACTCTATGTTGTGTAATATTTTGAAATACGATACTTTCATTTTCATGAGGTGCTGAGTTCATGTGTATTCTTCCTCAGGGTGTACATTAATGCTCTAAAAATGCTGCTACACAGATTTACTGAGAAGTACAGCACAAGGAAGTACTTAGAGAATCTAAAACTAGAGGCCGTAAACTGAATCCAGGAATGGGTTTTTACTGTAACTCAGATGAAAATAAAATCAAGCTCTAGCAGAAATAAGGAAAATTGAACCGATGTAACAGCAGAAACAGTCTCATGTAAGCAGTCAAAATCCGGTCTTCTGAAGGTTGCTTCCATTAGGAGAAGAAAAGGTTGACACAAAGAAATTTACTTAGAGAGCAACATCTTGCATACAAATAAAGTGAAGTATTTAACAAACTAAAGAAAAAATGCCTATAAAGTCTTGTTTCCTGAGATGCTTTAGTGATGCAGCAGCATGAGATGAGTGGTTTCAAGCCCTTCATTTGCCAGAAATATTCTTTTTTTTTTTCCTTGGAGCTAAAACTTGTCACCTTCTACACCTCTGTGAGATTCCATAGGGTTCCTGTTGTACCTCCCATGTGCAAATAGGTATAATTAAATCCATTCTCCACCACTGCATCTCTTACCACCCTCACAGAAAGATTTTGAGCCAGATGGCCCAGCTATTGCCCACACTCGAATGTGGGTTAGCTGTGGCTTACTGGTTAACTCTTTTGCCATACACCAAAGGGGTATGTAACTCTTCCCACAAATTGTCTAGGATGGGAGGTACAATGCAGGACTTTTAGTCAAGTTGTGTCATACATTTTAAGGAGAATCAGCAGCTCTGTTTGTGTTTAAGCTAACAATATTTTCTGTCCTCAGATCCTGCTTCCTATTGTTACGCTAAATTTTTGATCTTTCAGGGTGAAGTTTGTCAAGATAACATCTCTGACTTCTTGTGCTTAGAGAGATGTTGTTCCTCTTGCTGACATTGCCAAAAGTCTCTACATCTCTCTCTGGAGAAGGAGAACACGTGAGATTGAGAGCAGTGTATAAAGAAGAAGGAAGGGCATGCCAGGAGGGCAGGCCAGTTGTTGCCAAGTGAAAGCAGGCAGAACGGACATGCTGCTGGCGTACAGCAGCTCGGAGCCAGCTTCAGCCAGCTGGCCCAGCTCTGTGCTGCAGCTAACCGAGGGAAGGTGAGACAAGCCGTGAGAAGCCTGTACAGAACTACAAATGCTCTAAAATTACCACAAAATCACTGACTGTGTGACTTTCTCCTATTGTAGACTGTCACCTCACTGCTCAGTGCCCTTCTGAAGGATTTTCTCAAGAAAGTGAACCTTTGTGGCTAATATCCCGATGCCACAGCACAGTTACCAGGATTCTCTGAGGTGACCTTTATTTTCCAGTGACATTGAAATAAGCTACCACTGGCTGATAACATCACAGAAAACAAAATTAACATAGTTCATACCATCCGGGTAGGATTTATGGGGTGTGCTTCCTTGCTTCCTTAGCTGTTTTCCTTCCAGGAGCAGAACTCCATGTTTAAAGAGGCAAGTATCAGATTTGATAATAAGTGTTAATTATGCTTACCTAACGACTGACAGTTGAGCAATCAGCAATATTTGGGTTGATGTAAGTTTAGTTATCATATATAAGAGGATCAGAGAAAGGTCTTGTATTTTCAGTCTGGCTTTCATTCCCATGAATTACCATTTTGTATTCTGTTACCATACTGCTATCTTGGAGAACTTTGAACAACTTCTCCCTTTAGTACCTCATTTCCTTCCCCGTCAAATAAGGCTGACACTTGCCTCCTTGGTGAAGTGCTTTGGGAACTACTAATGAGAAATTCTCTGCCTCTCTTCCCTTGCCATGCTTTAATCGGTAGTACTGAAGATTACTCAGTGCTTAGAATGAGTCCTGATGAACAATTAAGTGTGCGCCAGTCTTCTAGAACAAATTATTATCTGAACAAGTTAATGATTGAGCCTTGGTATGCATCCATTACTGTACATAGTTTACAAGAATCCGTAGCTCTCCGGTTGCAATGGAGTCAGCCCGAGCACCTTCTGAAGAAACGCTTCTTCGTAACACAGGTATATTCATCTCCATATGCCCAGCCCAGGTCAGGTGACTGAAGTCAGGAAATAAATCAGTCTCTTACCTCTGAGTCATAGCTTTTCTTTATGTTTACAAAAGGAAAACCCAATGTTTGCAAGAACACAAAATCCGGAAGGTGATCTAACTACCTCACAGAATCATAAAATCGTAGGGGTTGGAAGCAACCTCTGGGGATCACCAAGTCCAACCCTCTGCTAAAGCACATTCCCTACAGCAGATTGCACAGGAAAGTGTCCAGGCGGGTTCTGCATATCTCCAGAGAAGGAGACTCCACGGCCTCTCTGGGCAGCCTGTTCCAGTGCTCTGTCACCCTCACAGTAAACAAGTTCTTCCTCATTTGTATGGAACTTCCTCTGTTCCCATTTGTGCCCACTGCCCCCTGTTCTGTTGCTGCACACCACTGAAAAGAGCTTGGCCCCATACCTCATTTTGCTGTAAGATATTGACCTTCTTCTGAAAGAGAAGGTTGATGTCTTTTTGGTCACTGAGACCCAAAAAGTAAGCAAGCTGCCTGACAGATCCAAAGGCTCCCATCCCTGCCTGAGGTTATCCAGTCACAGGGTGGCAAAAGTGTTCTTCCTCCAAGCATCATGTCCCAGTGCAGCAGGTAAACAGAGACTTTCCAACACTGTCGCTATAAGCGAACTTAATCCCAGGTCTCACGGAAGCATAGCTGGTTGCCCATCTCAGCATTAATTAATATTTAGAGGGGGAGGGAACGGCTTTGGCCTGAATGAGCTGTGTTAGTTGGAGTTATTATTGATGTGAGTATTGCAGATCTGTCCCTGGCACCAAAATTGGCTTTTACGTGATAGGACTCTGGTGTCTTCGAGAATTTTCTCGTTGGAAGCAGGGCGACACATTACGGCCAATTTCCTTCAC
Organism: Penelope pileata; assembly: GCA_013396635.1. NCBI lineage: Eukaryota > Metazoa > Chordata > Aves > Galliformes > Cracidae > Penelope > Penelope pileata. The sequence goes on from WBMW01000091.1 coordinate 273,580, forward strand.
ATACAGCGATAAATCCTACGGGAATTAGGCCTCCTTCCAGGCATGGCAGTTCAGAGGTGAATACTGACAGAAGGCAGCATAGAGTGAGGAGAAACAAACAGATGTAACGGGGAGGAGTGGGGGGTAGGAAGAAGCAGCTTATAAAGATGGGACAGGTGCAGGGGTGAAGCCCCTCAGCTGGTTCGGGTGAGCAAGCATTGTGTTCCCACACCAGCCGTGTCCGGGGCAGCCCTGCGCCTGCGGTGCCGTGCGAGGGGAGCTCATCTGGCAGCGCCGGGGAAGCAGCGCTGGGCCGGGGAAGCCCGGCCGGGGTGGGAGGAGAAGCAGAGCAGGTGCTTCGGCCGCAGCTCCAACTTCCCCGCGACGTAACTCTGCGGGCAGCGGCCTCGGGGATGTTCCCACCCCGCCCGGGCCAGGTTGGGCCGCGGGCTNGGCGGGAGGGGCGCTGAGGAGCGGGGCTTCTTCCTCACTCTGCCTCTCTCTGCCTCTCCCCCGCCCCGAGGATGAGTGGAGCTGAGGGCATCAACTTCAGGCGGGTGGCCATCCGCAGGAAATCCACCCCGGGCTTCGCCCCCGTCTCCAACGGAGCAGCGCACACCTGCCCCGCCGCCGCCCCGCGGGGGGAGCCCGCCTGGAGGCCGCCCGCAGGTAACGGCCCTAACGGCCCCACAGCGTCGTCCCGGGGGGAGGGCTGGGGGCGGCGCGGAGCGCTCCTACACCGGCCCCTGCCCGGCTGGGAGGGCTCCGTGGTGGAGCCGCTCGGTCGGCGTTCGCCAGATGGGCTCCTGTCAGCCCTGGGGCTGCGGGCGCCGCGTGAGGCTGCAGCCCACCGCCCCGCCCCGCGGCCTCTGCCTTCGCCCCGCGTGCTGCCGAGGAGCGTCCGTGCTTCGTGCAGCGCTCTGACAGGGGACGGGCGGCTTAGGCTGGCTGTGTGTGTCACCTCGGCCGTGCTGTCACAATCACTGCCTTAAAATCTGCGCTTTCAGGAGTTTCGTAAAGTTTTATGAGAGTTAATGCGCACAGCCGTGTGTGCGAGCCATGTGGCTCTGTGAGGAGGCAGCAGTGGCAGCTCCAGCGAGCGCAGAGCGCTGTGCTGGTGATGGATGGCCCAGCCGCTTGGTTTTGTGGGTGTGGGAGGCCAAGGAGGACCAAACAGTGTATGAAATCATGAACGGATGCTTCTTGTGAATGGCAAGAATCCCCAGGCAAGAGGCATGCTCAGTAGGACCGTGAATATGGATGCATAAGAGCAGACTATCGTGGTGCTGTTCAAAATGTGCTGTATTTCAGCATTAAATGTCATGATGTTGGCTACGCGCATAAATCCACAATTTCTATTGGTAGTGGGATTTTTTTTCCAAGGCTACACCTGCGTGTTTACATCTGGAAATAGGAATTAGCAGCTGTATTTGTGGTGTGCAGACTTGATGGATTTCAGCCTCTTGGAACATGGGACACCTACAACAGGAACCCTATGTTTTCTGTTTATTTTTTGATGTCATCAGGCTTCTGCAGATGCTTATCATTATCCCAGAGTCCTGAATAACAATTTCATACTCATCTAAATCCTTTCTTATTGCTCTTTTCGCCTGCGCACACACTAATCTCACAGGTGATTGGTGTTTATTAAATGTACACGCAATGCATAGCTTGTCCGTGTTCATGGGAAGCTCTTGTGGCTTTGCATGGCAGCGGGGTGGTGAGGGCTATGACAAGAGCAACGTGGGCTTACCAGGTGTCCCTGCATTGCGGTAACAAATGCCATAGTACCTCCTTGCACCATGGTGGCTAAATATGATTGTAGTACAAAAACAAATCACAAAATGAAGGTGAGGAAATGAGGTCTGTAAACATGCAAAATAAAAGGGAGACTCAGTGATTTTAGCTTTTCTCATGTATTTCCCTGTTTTAATTTCATAATCCATAATCCATTTCTGCTAGAAAATGCTGCGAAGAAACCTTGTGTATACAAGCAATTTATTTCCTCTTAGTGGGTCTTCAGCTCCTCATCTGCTCCTCTGGTTAGCAGTGACCACTACAGCTTGCGCTCCTGCATGCTGTAACCCTGGGGCAGTTTCATAGCCTCTTTCTCTCTTTGTGGTCAGAGTGTGATCTGCTTCTGCTGCTGATAAAAGGTGATTTATGATTCTTGCCTTGATTCTGCAAGTACAAACTTTAATCCCCAGGTGGAACATAAGGCTGGGTGTGCTCTTTTTTCTACCAAAACAAACAAAAAATAAAACCAATGCTTACATTTTCTTTCCAGCTTTTAAAACACTAAGTGGATTTTCAGGGGCCTTCTAATGCAGGACTATGCCTTTAGCCTGCTCGAAGTCCTTTATAGGGGAAAGGAGTTACTACAGCCCACACATCTCCACTCCTTGTCTCTGCCGAGTGTTGTGAAATACACGAGTTACTAACCTTAAGCCTGAGGGCTGGACTCTTTACAATTGCCTCAGATCTGTATCTGACAAGTAACTGAAGGAATAGATGTATGACATGGATTTTGCTTGTAAATACATTGGCAAAAAATCTGGATTTTGTATGTTGCAGGCTTATTGGAGCTTTCCCAGGTTAATAAATTCTGTGTTTATTAGTGAGAAGACTTAATAAGACCTAGTGTAACTCTTCTACATTCAAGAATTTCTTCAACAGCCCTTGATGTTGACTTGGTGAAGAAGGGAATATTGCAGGTTTGCTGTGTTGGGAGATGAGGTCTGGAAGTATTTCTGTTCTTGGTGTTGTCTGAAAACACTTACTGCTGAAGTGGGCTACTTAAGTTGTATGTTATGGCATCGGACTTCTGTTGTGTACTGCAACTTAAGTGTCCAACTTCTAATGGAAATATCTTTCTCCTCTTCAACATACTACAAGTCATTTAGGTTCATTGTCATGAGCAAAATTGCAATTGAATTCTACTAGCATTGACGTTTGAAAATGATTGGTGTGTTTAACTACCTACAGGATCAAGTGAAAATGACTTCCCTTTATAATTTGACATCAGTTTAAAGGCTCGAACAAAAAAATACTAGAATCTTCAGAGGTGCTTTGAGATGGTTGTAAAATGTCAAGGCTGGTATCTGGAGATGGTTTGTAGCAGAGCTTTCAGTGGAGTAGCATGATTAATTTTTTTTTAACAAGAATAACTAATATTTTTTTCCTGCTAAGTTAGAATTTAGAGTTGATACTAACTGGAACAAATCTGTACTTCAAATGCAAGTGTGTACTTTAGCTCAAAATTAGCTGCCAAGAGTTAGGTGTAGGCTGCTGCTTGCTTGCTCAGCACCTTTGACAAACCAATAGCTCTTCAAGGCGTGAGCCTGGCAGCACTTTGACACTGCATTGGATTAAACTATCCTGGAGAGTTGTATATCCATTGAGTTAACTTCATGTAGCTGTGCAGGGAAGGCAGTTCAGAACACAAGGACACAGTAACTTGCTTTCATAGCAATAAATAGCATATTTTCTGGTATCAGTCTGTTCACCTGTGTCCTTGCCACACATTGACTAAGTTAATTTCCTGTGAAATACAAATCTTGCACCGATTCCTTGGCTTTGTTCACTTAAGTGCAAATTTACACCCTTTCCGGACCTTTTCTCATTCTCTTTTACCTAAATACATGCCTGCTGGCATTGCACTGTGTGTTGGCAGCCTCAGACACTGCAGCATGGCTCTTGGGGAGTTGAGGTTATTTGCATTCAGGACAGCATTCACTGCAGCAAGGTATCTGCAAACACTGACAGGTGAAAGAAAAAGTTGCCTGCTGCTGCTGTTGCATCCCTGCCTGTTAAATCAATATGATTTTATGGGATTATGTTAACAAAACTGCAGCAGTCCTTTGGGTTTCCTTTTTGCGCTGGGAGATAGCTAAATGAGCCTCTAATACCATCCTGTTCTAGTCTATGAAAAATGTCTTTTTTGCTCAGGGACTTGTGTTTTAAAAGTTTGCCCTGCCTGATTGGTTTTCGTTGTTGCTGGGTTTGTTTGGTTTTATTTTTGAAAATGATGAACTTTGGACTGTCATTCTCCTTACTTCTGGTTTTATGTTACTCACTATACATTGTTGACTTAGTCTGCAGTGGCTGAAAATCTACTTGCTGTGGAGCGTGTTCAGGGAAAGCCTTTATGATCATTAGGGGAAATGTAAACAGTGGTTGGGGTCTCTAGATGCATTAGAGATGCATCTGTGGAAGAGAACTAGTTGCCTTGTACATTTTCCTGGTGAGAGCAGGGTTTTTGAAAGCTTTCTGAAGTTGAAATATCTTGAGGACAGCTGATACTTGAAAATGTTGGGGGAGGAGGGTGAATATTTAAGAATTTGCTTCTAAATATTCCTCTCCCTTCAAAATAAATGTAAGGGAAGTATAAAAACATTGCTTTTTGCAGAACTTCTGCAGAAATGCATTAGCTATTAAATTTCCCTCTCTGCTGTTATTAGACAACTTCCCGTTTCTGTGGGGCAAATTAATCCCTTGTGCCTCCTGTTGAAGCAAACGTGTTGCGTGGAAAGTGGCAGGAAATGAAGCTTAGTTTCCTGAATATAATTTTACTGTATTCTAATTCCTTTCTCCTTTTCTTCTCCTCCAGATATCTAAGACCAAGACAATCCCTGTGAAGCCAGAAAGAGTTTACTGTTTGGTTTGCAGACTATCAGGAAAGTTGTTTGTATGTTTATTTTGGGTTGGCTGGTGTGGCTATTTAGCCCTTGCTAAGCAACATCTACTTTGCCCAGTAATTGTTGGTCTCGTAATACTGACTTCCTGGAGATCAGGATGGTGATTTTCTTAAACAAACTGGACTTCTTATTCACAGTTGCTTGGCTTGCCAATGACAGAACCCAAGAATTTCAAAGAAAAATTTGACAAGTATTTGCTAATAACGTAAGTCTGCTCTTTGCTGGAGAGACCTCTCTGGACTGGACCCCAAGGGACATAAATGCTGATAAATGCCATTCCTGAAGTGTTTTTAGGGATAGCTGAAATTAGGAAGGTAATAGCATGCACACGTGATCCAAGTTAGTCTGCTATACAAAAATCACAGGAGCAGGATGTAATTGCAGATAAATGAATAAACATAATTGGGAGATTTTTGAATTAGTGGGGAACCTGCTCAGGGACTGTGTTGCTCTTGGATGACCAGTAAAACAAAAAGTACTGAAAAAGCAAGCTGTTAATACAGAAAAAATAATGATTTGCCCTTTGGTTATTATTTTGTCCTTTGTTAATATCTGTGCTTCTTACAGCTGCAGTTGTCAGGCTTTTCACCCACTTTTTAAGTCATGCTAACAGGCTATCTCATCTCCCAGCATTCCAGTCAAAATCCCATTTAAAGCTGGACAGTGTTTTTATTTGGCGTTGTTTGTCAGTACGTCTTGAGTACAGGGTGATCTGTGATAAAGCATTTTAACTGCTGTGTTTTGCATTGTTATGTCTTACAGTACTGTTAAGTATTTGCTGTATAAGACAAATTATCTTCCCAGGATGAAAGATTTGCCAGAGGGGAAGGAAAAATACGTATCAAACTTTAAAATAAGATACTCATGCTTTGTTATTTTTTTCCCCCTCCTTCTTCTGTTTCTCTTAATACTGAATGGATTTACTTCTGAACATTATTATCAATTCAATACTTTAACCAAATTACTGACTGCAGATCTTGTAGCTAACGCTCCTTTTCTATGAGGGAAATAAGGCATTCTATTCCAGCGTGGGACACTGTATATGGATTTACTCTTGCGTATAACTCAGTCTAGGGTGTATAATTGCACTTGTATGAGCATAATGATTCCTTCCATCATGTTAAATCTGGGAGTGATGGCTGACACAGCAGAAGGCTGTGCTGCCATTCAACAAGACCTTGACAGACTGGAGAGTTGGATGGAGAGGAACCTGATGAGATTCAACAAGAGCAAGTGCAGAGTCTTACGTCTGGAGAGAAATGCATGATTGCGTGCATCAGTACAGGTCAGGGACTGACCTGATGCAAAGGAGCTCTGGGGAGAAGGACCTGGTTGTCCTGGTGGACCATGAGCCAGCAGTGTGCCCGTGTGGTCAAGAAGGTCATGGGTGTCCTGGGGTGCGTTTGAAAGAATGTGGGCAGCAGGTTGAGGAAGGTGATCCTCTTGCTTTCCTCTGTCCTGGTGATGTGACATCTGGAGTACTGTGTCCAGTTCTGGGGTCCTCAGTGCAGGAAAGACAGGGAACTTCTAGCGAGAGCCCAGTGGGAGGACACAAAGAGGATTAGTGGCCTGGAGCATCTCCCTAATGAGGAAAAACTGAGAGACCTGGGACTGCTCAGCCTGGAGAAGAGAAGACTGAGAGAGGATCTTATCAATGCTTTATATATATCCATATATTTTATAAATCCGGTGGGGGGGAGTCAAGTGGATGAGGTCAGGCTGTCTTCAGCAGTGCCAAGCAACAGAACAAGGGGCAATGGATGCAAATTGTAACACAGAAAGTTCCGTACGAACATGAGGAAAAATTACTTTGGACACAGCACTGGAACAGGCTGCCTAGAGAGGCTGTGGAGTGTCCTTCTCTGAAGATATTCGAGACCTGCCTGGACACTTTCCTGTGCAACCTGCTGTAGGGAAAATGCTTTAGCATTGAGATTGGTCTAGGGCACGCATTTCCAACCCCTGGCCTGCCTCCTGCTGCTGTGCCATTGTGGCTGTGGCTGTGCCCTGCCAAGTGGCCCAGGCTAGCCCTGAGCATGCATCCATTGCTGAGCAACAGCCAAACCACTGGTGTGCGATTGGCACTGTCTGAGCTGCAGCCGGGACAAGGGGACAGCGCAGCGCAGTGCTAGCTCAAGCTATGGCAAATAATTTTATGCATTTTGATACTTTGGCTAAAGACAGTCCTGCGAATAAAGAAGAACATGCAGCCTTTCTTTCCGTTTTGATAAAGGCGTGTGAGAACAGGTTTCAAGGTCGCTGAAAAAAACATTTTTGGTATATTTTGGTAATTTTTTGGTATATTTGCAACTCTGTTTTCAGTCAACATAAATACATTACCTGCAAATTTTCAAATGGAATGTACAGAGTTGCAATCAAACATTCAATTCAAAGAAAAATCTGAACGTCTCTTTACTAGACTTTTGTAAGATCTGTCTTATCAGAGAAACATATCCCTCGCTTAACAATCTCGCCTTATTCATGTCATTGCTTTTTGGCAGTACGTACATTTATGAACAACTGTTTTCAAGGATGAAGCACAGGAAGAGTAAAATTTCATCAAAAGTCTCTGATGAACACCTCGAGAGCTCACAAAGAATTGCAACAACTTCCTTCAAACCAGACTGATGCATTGGTTTCACAAAAACAAGGTCAAATATCCCACTAGTTTTATATTTGTGTTGCTCTCTTTTTAACGTTTTAATTAAATATATAGATAAATAAATGTTATTAGTTATTAACTATCTTACATATTTTATATGTGGCCTGAGACAATTCCTCTTTGCTCAGTGTGGCCCAGGCAAGCCAAAAGTTTGGACACCCATGGACTAAATGAGATCCAGAGATCCCTTCCAACCCCTACAATTCTGTGATTCTGTGAATAAACATTGCCTCCTATTCTTGATGGTGGAAGCATTCTAATCACATTTAAAGCTGTGGACGTCTTGATATGTTCAGGCCATTATCAACAAACATCTGTACTGCTGACAAGAGGAGACAGAATTCTGTTTAGAGAGGGTATCCCACAGCTGTAGGTTTGTCAAGCATCCAGGCAAGAAAAGGAGGAAATACAAAGAGGAATTCTTAATGTTTTTTTGACGTAGCTGCCTTGGAAGTAGCATTTTAACAGAAATAACTTCAGCAGAAGAGACTACTTTTGAAATTAATGTGGGGAGAGAAGGTTGAGGCTTTGCTGGAATGTTGATGAATGAAATAAAAATCAGAGATGTCATCTCAGTGCGTAAATACACAACAGTGGGATGATATCAGCAGATACGGAGAAATGAATAAAAGCAGAAAAGGAGAGAAACTAGTTGGCACAGTAGTTTACAAAGCAAAATGTAAAGAAAGAAAAATATTTTACCGAGTTTCAGAGCAGTTTGCCTCTGATTGTACTGAACTCAGTAAAATGGAGTATGAAATGGGTTAAAATTGGAGGCAAAAGGCATGGAACTAGAAGGTAGGGCAGAGCAATGCAGAAGTGTTAGTTGCTAAGTATTAATGCTAAGCCTGTCACAGATGCTAATGTAAAATATGTTAAGTAGCCTGAAAGGAGGGAAAACGTGGAACTCTAATCTGAAACAGAAAACCCTGTGATTTATTCCTGACTTCTGAACAAATGTTGTCTCAAAGCATAGATGATAACACATCAGATTTACAAGTCTAGCCTTCTCCTCATAAATAATTACAGGCGCGTTCCTTCCTCTCAAGCAGATGCCAGTGTGCCCAGATGTAGATGAATATTGGAGAGAGAAAATACAGACTAACAAGTAAAAATAATTCTGACTGATTTAGAGGCTGGATTTCTTCTGGCCTTTTTAAAGATTTGGCTTGTCATTAGTGGAGTGTGTGATGTTTCCATGCTAGATTTTTAATTCTGTTTGTCACTGTTGTGACTGGGATTTTCACTAGTGCAGCTTTAGCCAGCCCTGTCGCTATGTGCTTACGCTGTAACTGCATGCAGCTTCTGCATGCTCAGAACCAATGAGGTCTGAGGCGCCTCCTAGTGCTGGTGCTGTGCAACCAGGCCCGTCCCGGGGTTGCTGTGGGCAGTTGTCCTAATTCCATGGTGAACCTCTCACTTAGGCATTAGAACTGCATGATTTCTCTGGACTAGTGGGATTTGATGGAGCTTCTGTGTGATTTCTTCAGGGACCCTGAGGCACTCAAAACGCAAGTAGATTGTTTTCTGATGGCATCCTTGGTACATGTCTTCTGTATCAGTGAGCTGTGAGAGGTGTAGATCTGGGCAAAACTAAAGACGTGGTACCCAGTGAATTCTGGAGATAGAAGAGGAAGGGAGGGAGTGTAGAGCTCCCTGCTCTACACTTCTACCTGAAGATCCTGATAACTGATCTCTTTTTCTTCTGAGGACTACCTATTCTCTAAGCTCCGGCCTGTATGCAGGAGAAGGGTGACTTTCTATTCACTTAATGGTTATATTGGTAGCCTTTATTCTCCTTCTGAGCTGAGCCACTCACTTGCTAATGCTGTTTCAGTCTCCTAGGTTCTCTTCCACCACGGAAACAGCATTTTAAATTGAAAATCAATGTTTGAGCCCATAAGGGGTTTTGAAAGAAAAAGAAAAGAAACTATAACTGACCCAAATTTTATAACTGTTAATCATAGAGTCATAGAATCCTTAGAGTTGGAAGGGACCTTTAAGGGTCATCTAGGCCAACTCCCCTGCAATGTACAGGGACACCTGCAGCTAGATCAGGGTGCTCAGAGCTTGGTCCAGCCTGACCTTGAATGTCTCCAGGGACGGGGCTTCCACCCCCTCTCTGGCAACCTGTTCCAGTGCTTCACCACCCTTACTGTAAAAATTTTTTTCCTTAAATCTAACCTAAATTTCCTCTCTTTCAATTTAAAGCCATTCCCCCTTGTCCTATCCCCAGAGATCCCACTAAAGAGTCTCTCCCTGTCTTTCTTATAGCTCTCCTTTAATATTGAAATATTAAATAATATTTAAAATCTCTCTTTAAATATTTTGTCTGTATCAGGACTTGATGTCAGCTCCTTACAGTGAATAATCAGTCTATTTTTTCTTTGTGCTCATGTACTACAGTTCACTGTCTTGTCTGTGATGCTTCAGTTTCTTAGCTGAACATTAATATGCTCATTATTTGTGTTAACATCAGTAACTGAGTTAGGAAATGAAACTTACTGGCTAATTACATTCATCTTCAGAACTGGGGATTAGAGAATCAAAACAAAGCCACTGATACAGGAAAAATACTCTGTTTTTGAAAGTACTGAAACTTTTTTTAGTTCTGTGCAATTGTATTGCTTGACTTTCTTCAGATGACTCTTGCCAAAATGCCCCTAATTTTAATACAGACATACTTTATGTTCCTTTTCATTGTCTGACACTGACTCTGGTCATTAAGAAATCACATTTTGTCTGTGAGAGTAAATTCATTTTGTACTCCTGCCTTCTCCTACAGGCTAGCAGTACTATAGCATTTGAGAAAGTATGTGGGATGACAGATTCCTGAGGATGGTTCTCAAGAGTTGGATGTCCTTTTTATTTGCTCTTTGAACATCTATAACTTCTTAGTTCTTAAAAAAAAGAGGGCTTTTATCTCTCTAAAACAGAAGCTGAGAAATTCTCTGGTGAAAACGGGATTCCAGAAAAGTCCTTATAAAACATGAAATTTTATGGTATATGCAGTAAAATGAGAACTACGAAGGCTGATCCAAAAGTAATGCATCCTATTTTACTGTGTTGGCCCACGATGTCAGAGGTGGATGTTGGTTGTGTGGTAGCAGAGGTTGAACCTTTCTGCCAATGTTCCATTACAGTTCATTGCCATGTGACAGATGGCAGCAGAGGGACAGTCTGACAAAACAGCATCTGACATGGAAGTGTGTATGAAGCAAAGGTGTGGAATCGAAAACCTCCATGTAGGGAAAAAAGTGCACCCATTGACATTCATGAACGCTTGCTGAGTATTTCTGGAGACCAAACAGTGGATGTCAACGCAGTGAAAGCTGGACTGTGTGGGCAATGTTTTTCTAACAATGATGCTGTCATAGCAGCTGCGAAACTGGGGGTCACCTCTGGTGGTGCAGATTTTGATGAGCACGGCATGCAGGCTCTTGTTCATTGCTGATGAAAGTGTGTAGCTAATGGCGGTGATGATGTTGAAAAACAGTTTTTTGTAGCTGAGAATTGGCTCTATCAAATAGTAGTATTATGCTCTTTGTCATAGTTTCCATGGAAATAAGTAAGAAGCATTACTTTTGGAGTGGCCTACGTATTATTAGTGCATAAAGTCATTCAGCATTTGCAGTTTGGCTTATTTTTCTTCTAAGTGTTGAACTATGTGAATTAAGATGCATTTGAAATTTGAAAGCAGTTAAGTTGCGTATGTTTAGCAGTAATAATTGTTGTCTCTTTTAGAAAACTGTGGTTATTATGGCAGAAGTTTGACTTTCATCAGGTTCTCCTGACAATCTGAACCAGCTGTTGCTGACTACCTTTGCACTCTCTGGATAATGAATGATAGTGCAGTAAAAAGTGTCCTTTATAATTTATTAATCTATATCTGATCCAGTGGACAGGCTTCCAAGCGAAGGGCGTGTTAATGACTGAGCTGGCTGTTCACAAGCTGGTTAGAGCCTGCCAAGCTAGGCCAAGGTAGCAGAACCTAATGGCAGTAGGACTGTGAGGCAACTTTTGTGGTTGGGGTTGAATGAAAGGGGATGAGTAAATCAAAACACAGCAGTCCCACTGGCTGGTTTTGCACATAACCTATTTCTAAACTTCTTATATCCTTACCCTGACCCATACCAAGCACGGAGCAGATCTTCAGAATAAGACCGCTGACCTGCAGTCAAAGGAGGGGATTTAAAAAGTCCATCCCATCTGCTGTATATAGCCATCAAAAGTCAGCGTTCGCATGGCTGTCCTCAGTGTTCGACTTCGATGTTGAGAATTACCCCTTTACGTTTATCTTGTTGTCTGTATAAGGGCTTTACTGCTTGTGGACTGGATCTACTAACAGCTGTTTGCTGATAGGAATGAGAACAATATTAGCATTCAGTGCATTAATGAAGAAGTTAAAGGCAATTATAGCCGAGATCAACTAGCTCTTCCAAGCGTTTTGTTACAGCCTAAGTAAACAAGGGCATATTCATCTTAATTGTGGAGAATTCTTACTTCCTAGTTTTAACAACTGTTAACTTTTAACAGTATGATCTCTGCTTTTCTTACCTGTCTGACACCGTGTAGTTACCTAGGTTTGTGTGAAGTTACTTTGGTTGTTTTCAGCAAATGCAGTTGAACTGTAACAAAAGTGTAGACTTATTTTAAAATCTGAATGTTAGCTATATGTTGAAATTTGGTACATGATGTAAATTTTACCATTGTTAGTATTGTATCCTCGTTACTCCCTAAATACTATTCAGCGTTTGGGCTGGACTAGATCCTGATTAAAAATAACTTTTATTTTTTTTTTCCCCTGTAACTTATAGAAAATGTTGAAATATGAATGTGATAGGTCCTGAATGAGAAAGATTAAGTGGTTTCACTGTACACATTTTGTGATCTGCTGATTTAAATGTTTACATCATTTAGAAAACCAAAGATTATTTCTAAGGGTGTCCCATACATCTCAAATTGTCAGATTAACTTTTTTTTCTGTACCTGGTTAGACGGTGATGACTAAAGACATTTTCCACGCCTGTTCAGCGCTCCTGTGAAATAGCATTCAGCATTTGACAAGTGTGAGCAGGACCATGATCTCCTGATAGAAGACATCACAAAGCATTCATAGTCTTATAAAACTTCTTTGATGCAAATTATTCAGACTCTTATTCTGTAAAATCCATGATATTCACTATGGTTTTGTGAGAGAATATTAACGTAATCCTTTCAAAAAGGAAAGCAATTTTAAAGCTGACACTGAGGAAAAAAATGCCAGTGTCAGCAAGACTGACTTGGTAATGCTACTGAAGCATCTGCATGGGGAACAGATCTGGGGCACAGCAGTTTAAGTTAACTCTTTTCCAGGTAATGCATCTGGGCATGATGTCCTGAATAGTCAAATGTGGTTGAGTTGCAGAATCCAAACCCTCACTTGTGAAGAACTGAGTATACAACGCTGCCAATGAAAAATCAACTTATGTCGTTCGTGCCTAGTAAGTGTTGTAAGTGCCACTTTCCTTTCAGCTGGAGGTGTTAAGGAGATATTCTACAGTTCAGTAAAAAATCACAGAAATTTTCCTTTAGAGTAATGTTTTGGAGAGATTTTGCTGCAGAAGAAAATTCAACTTCCCTCTGCTGCCCTGTGGTGCAGAGTGCTATTGTTCACACCAATGCTGGCTTTAAAAAAAATAAAAAATACCTTGCACTGTTTCCTTCCTTTGGACTCTGGGAAAGAGATTAGAGAACTGAGAAGTAGATGACTTTTGCTCTTTGAAGGCTGTGGGAGTGCATATATTTAGTAGTCTTCCATCTTGTACAATGCTCTCTTTAGCTCTGTTTGCTTGTGCAAAAATAAGTACAAGAAAAAAAAAAGCACGCTTGCACATTCTTCATGTCACTAATATTTGGGCTGCCTGTTTGACCACATGCTATCCTGAATCTATCATTTAGCATAAAAATGGAGGAAATTGTTCTTTTTTTCTTCTTAAGAAATCCAACAAAATAGCTCTTTGCTGTCAAATATTAGCTTTGGTTTCAGGAAGGAAAAAATACTTCTTATATATGAAAAGTGAGAATATATCATACTTGACAAGGGCTGCATACTTATAATCAGTGAGGTGTGGGTAAAGCTGGCAGAGCTGAAACCTACAATACAAAGAGCTTAAGTCTCTGAAGTATTACAGTTGGAATTTTTTTGTACATGTGCAAGGGCAGGTTGTTTGAAGTTAAAATACAACGTTGTTTACAGTGGCTAAGGGCGTAGAAGCAGGATCAGCTTTCTGATAAGAGTTTTTTTCCAGGTATGGTACACAAGGGGTTAGAGAAGCAGGAGCAATTTAGTAACTGAAAGTCAGGAGAGAGAACTGTGAGCTGCGTGCATGCTGCTGAAAGAACTCTTTATGCAAAGAATTTTTTCTTTTATTTTTCTTGGTGTGTGGGCTTACAGTGGATGATCTTTTTGAGAGAAGGCAGGAGAACCCTGAAAGCTGGTAAGCACGTTAAACTTCAAATGAAAACTGTTGTACATCTTTACAGCAGCAGCTAACAAGCCACACAGGGTAAAAAATAGAATAAAATCCAGTATTAATTAAGAGGAACTTCTGTTCTTACCATAAACCCTTGAATGCTACATCTTCAAGTAGATAGAAGAAAATTGTTTATGTTTCTTTGTGGTTGTATACTGTGTTCTATCTCTATCGTTTTTCTAGATGTGGATGTTAAATCACTGAATTTGGTGATTTATTTTCACATTCAGTTCATATTATCCGGAGTGTGACCCTTAACTGTAGCATGGCTCCTGTTACTGGGCTTTTGTTTGCTTGTTTGTTTTTAAATCTTGTTATGGAAAGCGTTTTTAAGGATGAGTTAAAATCTTTCAGCAAATTGACTGTGCAGGTGAATTGAGAGTGTATAACATCTTCAGTGTTAGGTAAAGCAGAGGTTTGATATTCTTATCTTTTGTTCAAAAGGTTACAGGTAACTTGCTGCAGATAGATTCTTTCTTCTGATAGTTTATATGGATTTATCATTTGCTTATTTATTTATTTCAAAACAGCATTGGGTCAGCATTTACCTATTTGGGAGATGAAGGCAATCTACACAAATATTACCTGAATGTTCATGGAAAACAAGGAACATCTTTAAAAGTTAACGTACACAATCAAGAACTAAAAATTGCCATCAATAAAATACAAGCTTCTCTGAGAAGAATGCTTCTAATGCTCGATGTCTGCTAGCTCACACTGCCATACTGTTTTGTTGTGCCAAGGGGGATGGTTTCTCCATGCTTTGGCTTTGTCATGGGCACTGCCATATAGCACTTCTTAAGCAGCTTTTATTGTAATCTAAAAATATTCCCTATATATAAAACATCAGTGGGCCATTATAATCCCTAGTATGATTTGATAGACTGAACTTCAGCTAAGCGTTTGGATACAGTCGGATATGGATATCATTTCAGTTTAAGCATTTGGGTATGATTAATACCTTCAAGTATTAAACCTTCATTTGTATAGTGTTATTTTTTCAGACATTAATCCTGACTTTCTGTTCTTCATATTAACAAGTGAAGGTCAAGATCAATGCCTCTTAGCCACTGCTTTTTGTCTTGCTTTGACTATAGCCATATCTGCCATATGGAGTTTATGGAGTAACAGAGAAAAGGACTACCCCAGCTGAGATTATTCTTCAGGATTATCTGCCCTCATGTATGTTTAAACAATGTTGCCTGCCTGCCCTGTTAGTAAAGTGGCTGCTGTGCAGGAGGCCAGAGAAAGCAAACTGAGACAATGAAGTCACCAGTGTTTTGGGCTTTGGAATACGTTCTGTTGATGACAATGTGAAAGACAGGCTAGTTTTCTTTTAGATATCATATGAATTTGAGTAGAAAATGTGCATACTTGTCTACTAGATGTAAGCAGTGAATTTTGATGTTGAAGATGATGGTTAATGCATATCTGATGTAAGGTAATTTAATAGATAAAGGATAGGTTCCTGGCAGTCAGATTTTACTGGCCATTTTTATTTCTCCCCCTCCATTAAAACTCAGGAGGGGCTTGCATTTGTCTATTGTTACAAAAATCAAATCTAGAAATATATCAAGCGCCTCAAATATTTTCTAAAGCTGAAGTTTTCCCCTTTTCACATGGTTACTGTAACCTTGCTTTTATCAGTGTAGGGCAGCACACAGCTTGCTCTCTGGCTGATTTTTCTGTAGGTGCTGTAACTAATAGCATCTGCAGCAGCTGTTGCCTTCCACAGTCTCAAGGAACCAGCATGTGAAGCAGCAGTTCTTGCTGCACTGGACCCTTGTCCACTGAGATTCTCCTTCTGTTCTCTTTCTTCCCTGCACCAGCACTGTGTGGGAAGAAAACAAGCTCCTTCTGTTGTGAATGCGTGGAATAAATAATGAAAATATGACGATCCCTATGCAGAATGGTCATCTCTTGATCCTCCCCCTCTACTCCACTCCTGGTCAGGCCTCAGCTGGAGTACTGTATCCAGTTCTGGGCTCCCCAGTATAAAAAAGGCAGGGACCTCCTGGAAAGTGTTCAGTGGAGGGCCACAAAGGTGATAAAGGGCGTGGAACATCTCCCTTATGAGGAGAGGCTCAGTAATCTGGGTCTGTTCAGCCTTGGGAAAAGAAGGCTGAGAGGAGATCTGATCAATGTGAACAAATATCTTAAGTGCAGGAGGCAAATGTACGTGGGGAATCTTTTTTCTGTGGTCAGTGGGGACAGGACAAGGGGCAATGGCCTAAATCTGGAGCCTAGGAAGTTCCGCACCAACATGCGGAAGAACTTCTTCACGGTGCGGGTGACGGAGCACTGGCACAGGCTGCCCAGGGAGGCTGTGGAGTCTCCTTCCCTGGAGATATTCAAGACCCGCCTGGACGCCCACCTGTGCAACCTGCTGTAGGGAACCTGCTCTGGCAGGGGGGTTGGCCTTGATGGTCTCTTGAGGTCCCTTCCAACCCCTACAATTCGGTGATTCTGTGATTTCTTGTTCTGTTTGTATGTTTGTTTATATGATCCAGATACATCGGGGTACAATGAAAATGATCAAAGAATTTGCTGCCAAGCACTTAATTTAGCAGAAGACTACCATGGGCTGCCTTTTTGATTCTGGTATGGTGGTTGCTACAAAGATTATGATGTCAAAGCAGTAAAGATCCTTTTTGCACATCATATTGACTCAACGAGAGATTTTTCTTTCAGTGAGCCTAGGCAGGTTTGTTTCTCACTTCATCAAAACACCCACTAAGAGTAAGGTCAAGTCTTTTATTATTCGCTCCCTTTAACTTGGAAGGTGATTTTTTAATTCAATGTTTTAAATTCTAATACTATCTTTTTTCGTAAATAGAGAGATATAGGCAAAATAACTTTCTGAAAAGATGCATAATGCTTGCTTCCTGAACAGGCGATTGTGGAGAACATATGGTTGTTGTCTTTGACTCATTTATCTGTATTAAATAGAATGCAGTCATGTACCCATTCTATTAATTCTAAAGTAGGTGTTTGAATTAAGAAATAAATTGAAAACAAACACACCTGTGTTTTGCAACTCCTCAGAGTCTAAAATGAAGATAATTTTATATTCTAACCTTATACTTACGACAAGAATCTGATTTGTGAGATCTAAAGCTAAATTTTATTCAACTTCAGTTAAAGTAACTTTAATTATAACAAAGCTAATTCTACAGCAGCATAACTGAAACAGCCCTTTAGAGATCGTAAAGTCTTTATACCCGGTGGGAACGGCAACCTGGAAGCATTGTTGGTTGCATACAAAGTGCTTTTGACCACGTTGAGGAACACAATGGATGACAATGGGACCTGTGTCTCTGAGTGCTGTTGTCACCCCAGCTGTCTATTACCAGAGAAGGCTGCTTAGTGTGCTTCCCCATATGTTCTTTTTTGTGTATGTTCCAATGAAGTACCTCACTCAGCATTGTTTTTAACAAAACAGAACTTTGAGTGAACTGGGAAAGAACTACACCTGAGATGAATGTTCATACATTGACCTTGCTTGAACTCTTGGTGGCTGGCATATTTGTAAATATTTGCAAATATTCTGTGCCTGGTAATGCGTTGATTCAATAGAAATGATTGTGTTGACTAAATTGGCCATGTGATAAGAAAAGGTGAAGGGAGTTATGCTTAATCAGCTGAATGTTTATATCTAATCATGCCTGATCTTTTTCATGTTCAAGGTGAAGGCAGAACATAGGTTTGTTCCCTGCAGATTTCATTTTCTTTTTTAAAAGATCTTCCTCTCACAGATTGATCTGTTTGGACTGTGTATATGTTAAAGATCATACTTGCACCATAAAATGCTTACATTTAGCTGTGCCTTAGCATGTTGATTTTCTATCCTTAGTTCAAAGCCTAGAATAAAAATGCACCAATTTACCAGTATATTTCTTTCTTTGTGAGTTGCAAACTTGGAGCTAGAGACCAATGGTAAAAAATTGGAACTGAGAATAGACTGTCTGTGGAAGTGGATAAAGATAGTTGATGATTACAGCTGGGTGAAAGACCCTTAGCCTTTTAGTGGCTGATATTCCTTTTGCTGTAATCCCTGTACTTTAATCCCTGTACAAAAAAAGCTAGTGCAAATGCAACATTCTTCTCATGTTCCCAGGTTTTAAGTAACTTAGAAATTTGGTGTGGTTTCTGAAAGCTTAGTGAATCCTTTTCTGAAATGCTGATGGATGGCAGAATAAATTTGTCTCAGCAATCTTCTCTCCTGTCCTTCTTTCTTACTGCTGAGCATCATAAAAAGGAATGACATACATGTTAATGACTATATTTTAGGACATAAGAAGCAGATGTATCCATTAAGTGCGCTTGACTCCAAGTAGGAACAATCTGCAGACCAAACCACTGGATCCTTTACTGATCATGTCCAGAATTAGTTAAAAAAAATAAAATAAAAATAAAAATCTGACTTGTGGTTTTGGTTTAATTGTTTTGTGTGCTACTACAGTAAAGCCACATAAAAATCATACATCATCTATGCCAAGTTACCTTGTTGCCCACTTGAAAACATTGACCTGACTGGTAAAGTTAATCCTAGTTTTACTAAATCGTCACCCTGAGTGATCAGCTGTAGCCCTCAGCATGGTGACTGTAATTCTCAAGATGCCATGGAGTTCTCAGGGATAAATGGTATCACACAGTACTGTATGACAGAGAATATTACTGTGCTGATCATTCCAGAAAACTGAAGTCTTCTATTTGTCCTCAAACAGATGCCATTGGAGATTGGCTGGCTGCTGTGAAATTCCTGGGATTTAATTGAGAACTGTGGAGTGTTTTCAAATTAAATGGAAAATCAGTGTATTTTAGGTCTCATTAACATAAAACTCTTGATATTTTAACAGAAAATTATTCATGTTTTAAACTTAGAAACAAATAAAGAAAACTCACACTATTGTAGACATTTGGGATTGTGACCAGACAGCGGGTCTATTTTAAATGCTTGAAACCTATGTTGATAGCATAATTTCTAAATTTTTGTTTAATTCAGGCAGCTCTGAGGCTCTATAGCTTATTTCTTCAACAACTGGTAACTTCCCTGTGATTCTGGGATTCTGTAGTGTTCCTATTCATATATGTATTTTTCTTTCAGAAGCAAATCATAAGCCTTCAGAGGTTTTGAAAACAAGTATTTTGATAAAATATTTTTGACCTATTTATTGTAGTTTTATGAAGGTATTGTTTGCCTCTGGAATTGCCTTCTAAGTAAAAGAAACCTGAAAGGATCACTACCCCTCCCTCCGCATTCAAAAACAGAAGAATGCTTCTGTGTTTTATTTAACTGATATCTCTGTTATTGGACAAATGGTCCTTGAAACTTCACGTTGCTGCATAAAGCACTCTGAAAGAGTATGGTGGACAAGGTCAAATGTAATGTTACTATATATATTTTCAGTGTTTTCACACCATAGACCTTAAGTTAGAGAAACCAGAACTACCTAACTAGCTGTCACATTTAGACCGTTCTTGCTTATTTTGAGAAGTCTTCAACAGCATTGTGGTGAAGAGACATTCTGCAAAAATATTGACCTTGTATACTGTGAGAGCAAGATACTTCAGCTGCAGGATTTCTCCAAAACTGTTTGATATGATTTCACTATTCTAATATTTGTGAAACTGCAAAGAAATGAGTGGAAGTTGTGATACCTTCTGTGCCTGCCTCATGAAAACAACTTCCTCCTTCAACCAAGCAAGCAGAGTAAGATGAAGCATGTTTACAGCTATCTTCTGTGCATTTTCAGTGAGGATATGCTGTGTTAAAGATAGACTGGCAGGGGTCAGGTTCTCAGATGCACGTAACATAAAACACGGTTGTTGATGTCAGTTGAGACTTTCCTATAGAAATAATAGGCAATATTCAGTAAGCAACCAGATCACTCTTTAAGGAATGGTGAAGTGCAGTCTAATGATACATTCCTTTGGTAGCTACAATAATGTTCTTTCCTTTTATCCAGACAGACTTTAATGATCACTTAAGTGTCCACTTTCTGGAGTATATGTTAGGAGTGCAGAGTGCAGCAATGGGAATGAAGGGGAAGCATTCTGATCTTTTACTAAACATTGGCATCTTAGAGGTCAGAGCAAATTTAGTAGGAGAGCATGTATCAGAAGGCAAGAATAAAGCTCTCACTTTTCAGTTGTTTTATGAATATGCTGTTTTTTCAAAAATACAGTATTCTGCTGACCAAAACCTCTCTCATTTATTTTGGTCTTGAGAGCCACAAAAGGAAGTGAAAGACAGCGAGCCCTTCAGCATGTAGGCTGTACAGCTTGCTTTAGTGTGAATATTGAGGATGCAAACAGGAAGCAAGCTCGATATAGAAAGAACTGTGTTTTGACCCAAGCAGAAGAAATGAATCCATTATTTCTTAAATGCTCATAGATATCTTTGCTGGTAAGTTAATATATTAGTGTGATTGGATAAAAATGCTTCAGAATAATAAGGGTATGATATGGGTCATCATTTTCCATGGAGCATCTTTTCTTACAGCAGATATTTAAGGTAGTGAATATTTAAGTGAAAAAGTAGTTGTGGATTTGTGTACTTTGGAATGTTGAGGAGCAAAAAGAAGAAGAAAAAAGCTTAAACTGTTTTCTGCCAACAATGCTATTCAGAATTTAAAATATGTTTTTAAATTCTTGAGTGTAGTTCATTAGGATTGAGCATATATCTATATATAGTTATACATCAGGAAAGCAAAATATTACTCAGTGCAATTAATTAGAAAGTTGAGAGCAAGGCAGAAATTATTCAGTTCTGTAGCCAGGATTTTCTGTACAAATTTGAGTTAAATAGCCTGGTTTTCTAAGGAAATGAGTTTGAGCTCTTCTGAAAACCAATTCACTAATTTGCAAGTCTAAATACTGGATTTGTATTTTCTAACATTAGGCCTGCAAACCAACAGATTCAGGTGCATAATTTGAAAGATTAGCATCAGTAAGTACGTTCCTATGTATTGTGGCTATTTTTGGAAATCTGACAAGCACCTATTATCTGTTTAAAATAAAGTAAAATAAAGAAGATTGCTTCCCCCTTTTGGAGTGTTAAATTTGCCAGTAAGAAGAAAATCTAAACTGAGTAAATGGCATCTGCAGACTGCTGAGGTTTGTAGTCCAGTGGAAATGTGAATTCTAGAATGCAGTAATTAGAGGGGATAGTCAATACTTGTTAATGAAGCTGGTGCTTGTGATCCATCTTTAAAAGGAGAGCAAAGCAGCACTGCCCTTCCTGTGGTGCTCTTATTGACCTGCAGCAGCAGCTGCTGTCTGCTTGCACAGCTCATCCACAGAACAATTGGTAAGCTTCCTTTAAGAATAAATTGTCTATTTTCCAAAAGTCATTGAAGTATTTCAAGAAAAATGAAAGAACTTAGGACTGGAAGGGATATGTATGTAGTCTGTGTGCACAATTACTGCACTTGAATGTACATTTTGTCCACTCTTTTATTTATGCAGTTCCCATGAACTGTTTTTCTGATTTTTTTTCCCCGGGATGCCAGCTTCTAGGAGGTGATCAGAATAGCTGGCTTGTGGCAGTAACCTCTTCTTTGTTGAAGCTGTCAAAGCAAGTTTGCTGGGATCAAAGATGGTGAAATGGTTCCTCTTAGAAATGAGTCTTTGCATAATGTTTCTTTTAAGACTATTCTAAATCTGGATTAAGATGAGGAATATGTCATTGAGGTCTCTGTCATCCTATTTAGTTCCACGGTTACAGGAGAAAGTACCAAAGACTGAGAGCTGTTCATTTTCCCTTGACAGAGGAAAGCTATTCCTTTTTTATTTTGGTGTAAGGTAAATGAAGCAGATAACTTTTGGAAATACCTTTATAAAATTTTTCAGCTCATTGTAATCTGTTTTATTGAGGGTGGATGCACTGCCATGATTGAGGAAAACTAGTCAAAAAACTGAATTCTGCTTCTTAAGTTTATCATGCTCGTTATGCTTATTAGCATAATTTGGTAGTGATCAAGGCTGCTCTTAGAAGCTCTTACAGCCTATAAACATTGGTATGCTTGTGGTACAGTTCAGTACTCCCAGAGCAGCTGCATCTAAAGGAAAATGTCCCTTGCTTCTGATGACCCCTGGGCTCGCAGTGTTTTTGATGCCTGAATCTATCCCTTGCAAGCTTACACTGGCATAAATAGATTCCATTTTTCTTATCCTTTAACAAAGCTTCAAATATTTAAAATGTTGTCTTTCTCAATTAATACCGAGAACAATAACCATTAATTTAATGAAAAAAACCTTACTTATTGGAAGTGACTTTTGTCAGGACTGCTCTAACTTCATAGCTGCAAGATACTGCAGTGACAGACCACTGATGCTAATGGTCCTCTTCAGATTGTCAGTCTAATCCTATGGGCATTTAAAACTTCTTTGCTTTGGTGTTTACAAGATGCCCACATAAACTTGTAGCTGATTGAGCTGCTGGTATGTTGAAAATAGTTCTAGACCTGTATTTATCAAATGCTATATTTGTAGATGGTTTATGTTCTGGTATTTGCAGACCTTTACTTCTTCTGTGCTAAAGTTAGTTAAGTGGGATATTGATCTTTATGTGGAGGTTACTCCCAATAAACCCAATAAAGTTTATGAATTCAGCCAGACTGAAACCATGGGAGAAAAGATGTCTTTTGCACTGATTTATGACTGGGGAAAGAAGAAAGGGTAGGAAGCCAAGCTTTTGAGTATACCAGATCACTAGGAGAGTCCAAACCAAAGTTGAAAGCTGCAGTTTAAGCTTGTTTTTCCCTCTTTCTCTGGTAAATCTTGCAGTACTTAACTTGAAGTACAGCTGGGGCCTTGTTTGGGGAAATGCAATGTCAAAGCACAAGTTTATATGAGTAAAGAATGAGCTATATTGAGTCTGTTTGTACTGTTTGTCAGATGAAAGGCCTCATTTAAATTTAGATACTTCCTCTGTGCTGCCTTGATGGGACCATGAAGTTCTTCTCCTTAGATGGAGCTCTGTATGCTTTGAAATAAAGAGAGAAGAAAGGGATGCTTTAAACAAGACATTTGTGGTGTTATAGAAGTTCTGTGAACACAGTGGAAAGAACTGATTTTCTGAGTAGAAAATGCCATTTTCAAGGGAAAATGATTGCTTAGAAAGAAGTATATTAAAATAAATTGCTGATTCCAGTTCTGCAATTTTTATGGAAGCTAGGCAATGGGGAAAGAGAGGGAATTCAGTTTTGTCTTTGTAAATCCAAAGAACAAAGCATAGTTGACTTACATACTTATCATTGTTTCTAGATGAAGTGTTGTCTGTCACCCATTAAAAAAAAAGAATGACAAATGTACACACACAAAAAATTCCTAAACTCTGAAATTTGAAAAAAAATGAATCTGTGCCAATCCTCTAGTCACTCCTTTTGCAAGCTTTATCACGTGGGGAATTCAGAATTCTTAGTAAGAAGCACCTACTATCTATATATTAGTTTTGAGAGAGAAGAAGCTTGTATATTAAGGTTCTTGCATTGCAGTGGGGTTTGTGCTATTTGCAATCTGCAAAGCAAAGCCTTCACAAGTTCTACTGTTGCTGTGCTTCTTCCACCCTTTCTTCCCTGAACTGCTAGCTGCAGAATGGAAACGCAGGCGTGTAATGCAAGTGGGATATAATGTCTGTGTGTGTGTTCATTCATGTGCATGTATGTGCAGGAGATAGATATGCAGCAAGGGAAATGAGCACATTGAGGTAGAGTGGACTGAAAGAAGAGAGAAAAGAGAATAGAAAAGATGTGTGAGGTGATGGGGTAAGAGGAGTAGATAAGACGGTAGGCAGTGTGTCCGTTGTCCCTTCTTTACAGAACCAGTTTTCTCCTTTAAAGTCTGGTTTGGAAGTGAACATATATGTGTTCTGCTTTGATTAAATTCAGCAGCTAATCCTTGTCCATTATTAGCAGAACTCAAGTGACTGTCTTGTGGAGTTCTATTCCCGTGTTTTGAGCATATTCACACACAATGAGAAATATGCCAAGTTTGCTTAGTAAAGTGAAGTCCTGAAGAGTCTTGTTCCTAAACTTACAGCTCAGTGCTTTTTGGTTTCTATACTTGGCTTCAGCTGTTCCCTAGACTACTGAAGAATGCATAAAACCAGCCTCCTGTACCAGAGGAGGAATGGTGACATCCTCTCTGGAAAGATCTATCTGATAAGATGGTTCTGCCAAGAGCTTTGGCCCTAAAATGTTAACAATTACTCGAAGCCCAAAGGCATGAAAAATCAAAACTCTTGTATAGGTTCTGGCTCAAGTCAGAACAGAACAGGATGGCTTTTTTCCTTTTCCTTTCTTTAGTGATCTGCTTCAGGGCTTGCCAGCCATTGCTTTCTGCAAGGTGCTGACTGACAAGTTACTGCTCTCTCCTGGCTTCCTGGGGCACCTGGAAGTCCTTTTTATCTGAGTTTCCTCCATCATGCCTGAAGTCCTAGCCCTGTATTATTTTGTCCACTGCTGTGTTACGTGATCCTCCTGTGAATTTTCATCCTTGGCTTCAGGATCCTGACGTTGCCTTGAGAAAGCTCTTTTTATTTATTTATTTTTAATTTTTTTTTTTGCATCAAACTGCACCAAAACAGTGAGATTTATGGAGCAGAAAATATTGTAGTACACAACACTGTAACTGCGATGCAAAATGCTTCTGATGAAACACAAAATACAATCTTTATGGAGTAGAGTGGTTGTCCTAGGTATCACAGAGAACAGCTTGTTCCTTTGTGAAACTTGACCTGTCCTTGATTTAAAAACAAAACCCAACAAAAAGTAAATGTTCCTCTCAGTAATAGTTTATCTCCCTCTAATAGTCAAAGTGAAACTGGTTAGCCAATGAGTTTGTGTACAATTTGGCTTATTTTTAAAAGTTCCTTCTTTTTCTTGAATGTATTCCAAGTATTCTTATCTTCATACCTCAGGAAGGTACAACCAGTGTATAACAGACACCCCTAAGCTTGATAAACCTGCTTTGGACTTTAACTCATCTTGACACTTGAACTTTAAATAGCGTTGGTGGAAATATGTATGTACCAAAGGAAAGGACAGGCTTTTGTTAAGAAGGCTTTTTTTTTTTTTTTTTTTTAAATAACTTTGACAAAA
>WBMW01000091.1:298548-434328 GCA_013396635.1 Penelope pileata
AACTTGTACAATGCGAAAATCTAGAAAATCTATTTAATATTAAAGGTTTTCTTAAACTGCTCTTGAAGGTAGTCAAACTGTACTTACAACAAACCTCTGATTGCTTGTTAAGTCTTTAGTATTTTTTCTCCTCTGTGTCCCTAGATATGATTCTCAAGGTGCAAATAGGATTTTGAGGTTCCTGTTTTATGGCCTAGTTTGTACTGTAAGTAGAAAAGTAAATGGCTGGCTGGCAGCTCTTTCAACAGGAAATATTTACAGCCTTAGAGATTTGTCCAACCGTTACTGAAAGAGGCAGTGATGTTGGTCACTGTGAAACAGCAGTGAAATACAGTAACCATGATTTCATAGAATCATGGAATGGCTTGGGTTGGAAGGGACCTTAAAGATCATCTAGTTCCAAACCTCTTCAGTGGGCAGGGCTGCCACCCACCAGATCAGGCTGCCCAGGGCCCCATCCAGCATGGCCTTGAACACCTCCAGGGATGGGGCATCCCCAACTGTAATCGCTTCTGTTGTGATAATGGTTGAATGCTTTAATGAGCTGTTGAATAGCAGTAGAATCCTTCCCTTTTTGATGATAAGCATGTGTGGTTCCATTTTTCATCAAGTTTGTTACATAAATTTTTAAGTTCTTGTAACAATACTTACTGATAGGCACCCAGTCTTTCTGGGAAATAATGACCTTCAATGTGGAGTAGTTTCCCCTCATTCCCTACACACATTGCATACTGGTCACCCTTGTAACTAGAGAGGCACAATATTACATCTTGTCAGTTCTATCAAAAGTGATAAATTTCAGACCATTCATTTGCTTCTGATTGAAGAGAGTGGGCAGCAGAACTTCTGGCTAAAATTTAGACTGTAATAAATATTTCCTGGTTGTTTGAGTGGTTAAAATAAGCGACAGCTGGGTCTGAGGGTGTTAAAGGATGTGATGCAGTGCTTGTGGATCTGAGTTTCTTCCTGCATCTGTCTTTGCTGCTCTTTTTCCAGCTGATTCTGTATGTGATGAACATCTGCAGCTTGTTTTCAAATGAATCACTTGGGTCTTTGGTTTGCACACCTTTACATCCTTCCTTCATCATCTGTTTGAGGGGTTCCTGGTGAGGTCTCAGAAGTATCACACAGATGATATGTTCGCCCTTTACATCACTTTTGATATCAATGCCATGCTTTACAAACAAATTTTATTACTCAATAAAAAAAAAACCCAAATTTGAAAAAAGTCACACTTTATTTGCGATCACATTGTTACATGGGAAAAACCTTGTTGCTTTTTCTTGGGTTGCATTTGACTAGAGTTAGCCCTTTTAAGTCCTAAAATACTTGAAAATTTACTCATCACCAATGCTTCTCTAAAAATATCAAGAGTGCATTGCTGAGAGCCTTGTACATGAATAATCTTAAAATACTGAGAGAAATTTTATATCAGCTCTCCTCCCAGAAGCACCATTCGTTGCTCAGTAAAAATAGATCTGTGACGATATAGTAGCAGCAATGTTCTCAGTCTAGAAGTAGCCTCCTTTGGAGTGGGATGTGCAGAACTGAATTCAGATAAACTGGGGAACTGGAAACTCTTTAAGTAGGGACATGAGCAGAAAAAAAGAACATTGTTTGCATTTTTGGAATAGATGTTTTGATGCTGAACCTGGGAAATCACGAGATGAATCTTAACCAACTTCCTGGTATCCTGGAAATTCACTGTCTTCTCCATGGAATTTTTCCTTACAAGGTCAGTATCTGAACTCTCTAGTGGCATTTCTCTAATACACTTTTAGAACAGCTAACTCCTTCAGCTTGGCAGAAACAGGCAGCTGTAGCCCTCAAGTGATCCTTGGCAGTTGACTACTGCTTTCCCCAGCTGGCAAGTTTTCCTGTTGTTTTCCTTTTCCCTTTTGTGTAAATCAGTTGATGAGATTTGTTTTTTCTGTAATGGGGAAGTAGTTTCCTTCATCCGATATCAGAACAAAGTCTGATTTTTATTTTGATTTCTGGGTCACTTTTTTCTCATGTAGCTGCTTAAAAATACCCTGTATGCCATCCAGAACTGTGTGCTCATTTTTCTTGGTTTATATTCCTTGCTTTAAAATGTCTGCACAACCTCCAGTAATTAAAGACTGTTTACTCTTTGTACCTTCACAGACAGTGGGATTCGTAAAAATGCTGTAGTTACCCACATCTGTGCAGAGGATGAAGGACTAAGCGGAGGACATAAAAATTCATTGTAGAACCAAAGAACTTGAACTGAGATCTCTTTAAGTAATTCCATAGCTTACCGTCAGAGTCATCCATGACTCTTTTGTCATGGAGTTTTGTCATTTTAAATTCTCCATGCAGGTTATGAC
This sequence comes from Penelope pileata, assembly GCA_013396635.1. Taxonomy (NCBI): domain Eukaryota; kingdom Metazoa; phylum Chordata; class Aves; order Galliformes; family Cracidae; genus Penelope; species Penelope pileata. Next base: position 300,897 of record WBMW01000091.1, read on the forward strand.
ATAGTAATTCATTCATTAATTCCTATTTGGATTGCCGTGTTTCCCACTGTTTTGTTTTTTTTTTTTTTCATAGGTAACTTTGTTTTCCTGGTTCAAAGCATCTCTAAAACAAATGCAGATTTTTGTAAGCTGTTTGCACTCTTGAGCGTGAGGAGGACACAGTGGTGTAGTGAACTTCTTTGGAAAGGATTAACATGTCCTGTGCTCCACTTTAGTGTCTAATGGAGCTTTTTTTATCTCAGGGAATGTGAAGACAACTGTCTGACTCAAAGAATTTATTAAACTAGCTTTTGTATGTCTAAGCTTAATCTCTATTGCCCCAGAGTACTAAAGGTTTTTTCTCTCTACTCCAAATAAATTATTTAGGAATATTTAGGCATAAGCAAATTCCCTGGAATTTTTGCTTATGACTGTAGCTAAGGTCCAAGGTTGTGATGCACATCATCCATCAAAAATGTCCACAAACTTATTTTCTGTGAATAACGATAATTTGGTATTGTTATTATTTAGGCTTTCCTGCTTCCTGCCGAAGACCCCAAACAAAATGTCAGTTTGACATTTAGTGAGTCCGTTTATTTCTTTTTTCCATGCAAATAGTTGTTCAATGCCTTCATATAGCAAAAATGTAAAAATTCTTGCCCTTCCATGAGGTTACTGAATTCTAAAACTCCTCAAAGGATCTTTTGAGGAAAAAAAAACCACCAAAACAATTTTGCAAGGTTCCTCTTGTTTGTTTTCTGTGATGTACATGAATAGTTCGTAAGCCTTAAAACATTTGAAACTCAGCAGATGAAGAAAAATAATGAATAACAGTTGCAGCTGATGTTCTTTTGATACTTTAAACGATGCTCAGAGTAAAGCAGTTTGCGCGGTGTTAAATTGTGACATGGAAGCTAGTAGGAGCCACTTGATTGTTCTGTGCTTACATTTCTTGAAATTTTACTCTTTGGGTAGAGAGAGTGCGGTGAGACGGTGATTCTGGGGATGGTTCTGGCTCCCAAAGCGCTTGTAATTGCTGGAGGACACTGTTCAATTAATAGGCCAGTCAGTTTACACGTATGGCCTGGAAGACGGGTAAAGGATAATTCCTTTTTCCTGGGTTAATTCTGGGGTTGACACTGTTCCTTATCAATGGCAATTAATTACCTTGACAATGGGAAGTAGGTTCATCATCAGCATCATCAGCAAGTTTGCGGATGATGCTGAATGAAGGTGGAGCAGTTGCTATGGGTAGGGTAGGGATGCTATTCAGAAGGACCTTGTCAAGCTGGGCAAGTGGATTGGCAGAAACATCCTGCAGTTCATCATGGGCAAATCAAAATTGGAGTATCTGGGCCAGAACATCTCTGGGCAATGGTACAGGCTGGTGGTTGGATAGCAGTACTGCAGAAAAGGATGTGGGGAGCTGGTGAAGAAGTTGTATACGAGTCACCAGTGTGCCCCTGTGGTGAAACAGAACCAGCTGCAGCAAGTCAAGGATTCTTTCAGTGACAGTTCTGTACATGCTAAATCATGTGTCAAGGCTAATATGGAAAAGATTAATGAAATCCTTGGAAAATGCAAAGCTGACCATTTTTTTTTTTTTAATTCTTATTTTTAAAGGTGTAAATGTAGAACATGGTGCTCTTCTAGGCTGCAGTATTTCTTACATGTGCATCTGATTTCAGTGTCATGATGAGGATGTCCTAATCCATAAAAAGAGTAGGAAGCAACGAAAGAATAAATAGCAATGTTTGCATTCTAAAATAGTGAGTCAGAGTCATGGGTGTACATGGCTATTGGCTTGGCAAGAGGCAGGGCATCCGTTCAGAATTTTGCAGTAAAGAGAGAGGGATCCAAATGAAGATGGGTATCTTTCTCTTTCTTCTTTAGTATTGATCATCTAAACACTTCTGTATTTAAAACCAATTCTTAAAAAAAAAAAAAAAAGCTTTCCAGTGTGTATTTGCTCAATAGTAATGTTGATAACACAAATGTTTTGTGGAGTAAATTTTGACAGAGTAAAGAGCTTTTGTGTTCTGTGATATTTTTTTTAGTTTTCTTGACCCTTGCTGCATGAAAAAATTGTCTTGTGTGCTATAACTGATACGTGTAATTTACTGTTTTAATTCAGGAGGATGCATACAGAACATACAACTGTAAGGACAGTCAGATGTTGGTAACTTGACATGACCTGAACATGATTAATAGTAACTGTGCAGGGCCTGGCTTGTTTACAAGCTTAAAAACAACACCGCCACCACCCCACCTCAAAAAAAAAAGCAATATCGTGGGATTGAGTACACCCTCAGTAGGTTAGCAGATGACACCAAGTCAGGGGAAGATGTGTTGATGTGTCTGAGGGTGGGAAGGCCTTGCAGAGGGCTCTGGATAGGCTGGATTAATGGGCTGAGGCCAATTGCAGGAGCTTCAACAAGACCAAGTGCTGGATCCTTCACTTTAGTCAAAACAACCCCATGCAATGCTACNGAAGAAGCACAACGAAGCTGTGAAGGGTCTGGAGCACGGTCTGATGGGGAGTGGCAGAGGGAACTGGGATTGTTCAGTCTGCAGAAGAGGAGCCTCAGGGGAGAGCTTATCACTCTCTCCAACTGCCTGGAAGGAGGTTGTGGTGGGGTGGGGGTCGGCCTCTTCTCCTGGGTAACAGTGATAGGACGAGAGGGAATGGCCTCAAGTTGCACCAGGGAAAGTTCAGGTTGAATATTATGAGAAATTTCTTCTCAGAAAGAGTGGTGATACATTGGAACAGGCTGCCCAAGGTATTTCAGAATACCTGAGGCTTGTGTCTCAATTGTGATATAGTCTGTAAAGCAACAGAATCTAAAAAGGAATATTCATTCATCTTGGTTGCTTATTCAAAAACAAAAACAAAAAAACAAAGGAAAAACCCTGTGTATAATCAAACCTTGCTATTGTTCTTCCCCTGGAAATGGAAGAGAATGTGGTGTTAGCATGGAAAATTTCCTTTGTACAATCATAACATTTTTGCTTATTTTGGGTTAGCAGTTGGTAGTCTCCCTAAAATACAGTTTGTTGACACACTACTTTCAATACTCAGTGAAGATGTATGCTGTTGAAGGGGGAAGGGAAAACAGCAAGGATGTTTACCATCATGTAGTGTACTTACATTGGCTTCCTGTGTATCCTGAGAGAACTTCTCAGATCTTCCTGCTCCCAAATCTAAACAACATAATCCCTCCAATCTCCAGAGACTGCTGAGGAAGACAGTATGGCTTCTTGTGGTTTACAGAGTCCTCATAGTCTAAATAACTGTGACTGGAGTCTGTTTCAGCATTGGAATTTCCTAAATTCTTGGTGACAACAAAATCATTGGATTTTCCTTTTTAAAATAAAATGCTGAGCAGTCTCTCCCTCTAGTCAACAAATAGCAGAGGTGTTTCTAACTCCAGCTGCTGCTTTATAGGAAGGTGGCACATGTGTAGAATGCATTTATGTGCCAGAATACACTTATTGTCAGTTTGACAGCGTCTACCACTGTTCCTAAATCGTGTGGAGTCCAGTGAAGAATTTGTGTCCAATTTTAGCATTGTTTTTGATAAATCCCAAATGTAGGTGCCTCCGGTCTGATGACTGAGTGTCTTGAATCTGCATGTGCTGAATCTTCTCTGAATTGAGGAGTGGAAGCATTTCGGAGATTATTTGTTTTCGATCGAGTAGGACTGAACTAAAAATCTATTCCAGGATCTTCTGTCTCAGTTCTGTAGCTTCCAGGTGTGAATGTCACAACTTATTAAAATCTCTACTTGTTTGAAAATAGATTGACTGATTAATAACTCAATCTGAAATCTGTTAGACATGAAATTTGCCTATACTGTGTCTCATCATACTACGGGATTATGTTAAAATTAGATGATTTACTGAAGCAACATAAATAGAAGGAGACAGAAAAATCCCTCTCAGGGTGCAGCCTTAATTATTATTTGCTATTTAAACTTGTTTTAAGCTTTTTATAAAATAATAAATGTTAAGATAAATGTCTGCGTAGCTTATGATGTAATGCTCTATTCGAGGTAATTATGGTCTAGATGAATAAATGCTCTTTTTAGACTGTCAGATGCAGATGCATTTTGTTGATGACAGTAATCACTCCTAATAGTGCTGAAATCAGTTACAACCTTGCAAAATGAAAAGCAAAATTTTTATGGTGGTTTCATTAATTTCTGTTCAGATACCACTTCTTTCTATAATCTGAAATTGCAAGAAGAAAGAATTCGCTGTCTTCTATTAAAGTGGCAAGAGGTTGGTAGAAATAGCATGACCAAAAAGGTGGTTATAATTCATACAGAACTTTTAAATTCTAGCTACAGAGCTCGAAGGTGAGGAGGATGTCTGGGTAAGATAATGGACAGTGTTACAGATGATGATTAAACTCCAGTTTCTCTGTGAATGCTGAGGATCTCAGCCCAGCTGGTAGTAGGGGAGAAAGGTTGACTTACTGTAGTAACATCAGATGGCTTTCTTATTGAAGGTGCATTAATAAACAATTCACAAGTTTGTCAGCTGAAGTGTCTGGCTGCACTGTGCTATTCTTCCTCTTCTGTTAGGCTAAAGTAGGTGTAGTGCATGCACGTGATGACGTAGTGTTGTCATAGCCATCTTCCCAGAATGGACTGGGCATACTGAGCGTGGTTCAGGGCTGAGCACTGGACTATGTACTCTCCCAAGATTTCATCCATTTCTGTAGCTATCTTTCTTGCTTATCGCTAAAGGACAATTTTCTGAAATCTAAATTTTCACACTTCATAGAGCAGTAGTGCAGTAGACACATGTTCAGCATTCTGTTTTAGCTGGCAATGCTTCCTGGTTTCAAAAATCAGTTTGAGGTGGAGGTACTGCAGTGAGTGTTACTGACGCCTTCCTACTTCTGCCTTTCGTGAAGTTCATTTTTTCCATGAGGACCCTTAATGTGTATGGGGCAATTCCTTTTGCCTTTGCAAGCATTTATTTGGTCTTCTGCTTTGCCATATGATTGTATCTTACTGTTGTGAAAATCAAACAAGTTTTTGATAGTTGTTCAAAAAACAATGTTTTCGTTTTGCATCTACTTCATTTTGTCACCTTTTCAGGGTTTAAATCTTATCCCAACATGAGGGCTGAGAAGCTGTTTCATGTGGAACCTGAGATTTGCTGTGATTATTCTCCTTTTGCCAGGAGATGGAAATTCTAATATGTTGAGAAATTATGATACTACTGTTTTTTTCGAGTAACTCTTTACTACAGCCGATACCTATGAGTTGTGCTTATAAACGAATTCACACAGTGTAACTTCAAAGGAAGGAGACTGTCTGAAAGAGGCAGTTAGTTGCACCTGGTAGCTTGGATGACATAGTGCATACTTGGAAATCTGTTGAAGTAGACTTTTCTTTCTGTATGTAATGTACCTGAAAGGCATTGAGTATTTAATGGACTTCTAAAGAAACTGTATGTAACAGATGGTGTGACAGGTGAGTATATTGCTGTCAAGAGTACTTTATAAAGAAAGCTGCTGGCATCATCTGTCTAATTCTATAGGATTTTGTCATAAGGGTTCATTACCGTGACACACTGCAAAATGTCAAGTCTTTTATTCTGGTTGAAAATTCTCTAGTACAATTTCAGTAAAGTAATAGTCAACACTGAAAAGAGCCAGAAGGTTTTGGCAGTCACTGCTTATGTGTTTCTGTGCTGAATTTTGCATGGCTTGAACATGTAGCAGTAGAGAGCTTAGGCTTTCTGCTGAAGCTGGGTACAAATACCATACAGATAAGAAACCAAAATGAAAAAAAAACAGAAATGCAAATTATAAGATTCTTATGTTTATGAGTTTTCTGATAGTGACACTAGAAGTCACTTGAAAAGAATAGTGACACTACAAGTGGAAATAACTTGCAAAAATTCTTTATTTATTCAGGTGTTTCTAGTTCTTTGCAAACTGAAATATTCACATTGAGTGACAGTCATTCTGCATTGCAAGAGTTGCCCATCATTTTTGTAATAAATGAGTGCTCTTAAAAAGCTCCTCAATACGTAATTAGACTGTAGCTTATATAGTGTGGGATAAAACAGCTGTAGGATTCTCCTTACTGGTGACACTGAGTCAAGTAAATGTTAACCTATAAGGATTTTATTTCTTTTTAAAGAAGCATTTGCTCTGACTTAAATGCCCACTCGCACAATGTGCTGTTAGCGTGTGTTGAAATGTTTCTTGTTGCGTATTTCCTGATATGTCAGTGAGTTATGAAATTCAGAACTTCCTTTTTTATATAATGAGTTGATAACGCTTGTTTTATGAAGTTTAAAGACTGCCTCCTAGATGGGTAGAGTTACTTGCACGAAAACATTGGAATGTAAGGAGTTCTGCTCACAGTAATGACATTCCAATGTAAGGCATGGGTAGCTGTAAGTAGACCTCTCTTTTTGCCTGTTTTTTCCTTTTTTTTCCCCCCTTTTGTAATATTTCACTGTTTTTGAAGTAAATTAATGAATTTATAACCTGTGGGAGAGTCTCTGAAATATTTGAAAATGAAGAAGCTTTATATAGTTTTCTCATCCCACCCTGGAACTCATATGGATCTCTCTTAAAGAATTAGAAGACAGCAGGAGTCAAATAAGACTTTATTAGTCTGTGATTAAGCTTCTCTATGCGGGAGTGCAGTCTGTAGTCTAGACTTATTTTTTCTGCTAATATCAACAAGAGAGCTTGCTTCTTGCTGTCAGTGAGGAAGGAAAAGTCATCTATCAGTGTCCAAGGGCTTTGAAAACTGGGGCAGTTGCACTGAATTGAACTCTCATTGCATGGATGAGCAGCAGTGGAAGCAGAACATGAGTGCACTGATCAAAGGCAGCTATCACAGCAGTGAGAAGTAGAATCTTGTGACCTTTCGTGCAGCACACGATGGGTTTCTGTTTAAATCTGAGCCTATTTTCTGACACTTTTTTATGGTTTCTCCTTCCTATTTTTCTGTCACGTGCAGTCTAAGAATAGTGATGATGGTTGTTACACTATGGATGGGGATGGGGAGTGCATGCTCCTACCGCCCACCCACATCATTAGCTAGCAGTGCATCACCTAATAGGCTCTTCTCTTGACAGTGGAATTTAGATAATACTTCTATCTACCAGTGTCTATTTAAAATGTAGATATAGGCAGTGTTATATTGGATGAAGAATATTTCACGGTAGTGTATGTATATAATATCTATACATACATACAACAACATTTGCACTATATTGCATTACCTGAGGGACATAGAAATGCTGCTAAAATACTCATCCCTGTTTGTACTGCATGGTCTTTTGAGTCAATGAGCTCATCAGTGTTTATAGCAAAGACAGCAAATGCTTGGAACTAAAACCTTTTCTTTCCAAACATTTTTTTAGTGAGCAAGGTCAGTTTTAGTTCTGCTCTGCATGTGTCCGTATCAGTCACTATTAATTTCTCAGAGTGTGTTGGTGGCTTGGGTTTTGAAGTCTTTCTTTATAAATACATCTTGATTGATGTTATTTTCTTTTTCCATATCCTTATGTGTACTAAGTACTTCTGCAGTTAATGACAAATGATAACAAGCCTAGATCTTTCAAAGTATTAGACTGCCAATATCCTTTTTGTCCCCACGTTGTAGCAAAAGAATAAAATCCTTGAAAGCTATGGCTCCTTCTTTGTTGTACCACTATGTTAATAGTAAAATACAAACCTCCATGATATCCTTGCTGTGAGAAATGCTGTACAATAGTAGGCTATACTAAACCTATTACTTATATTGAAAATAATCTGAAAAAGAGATGACCTATGTTTTCATGCTCTATGTTTCTAATGCTCTTTATCTGTTATGGGTTCACCTGGGAGCTCCATCAGTGATCAAGACTCTTGGTATTCATTGGATTTGTCTACGTAGTGTCTGCTAAAACCTTCACTTATTTTGAAGCTGAGGATGTGATTGCTTATCCTTTTGGAAGGGGCAGACTGCACAGGGAGCTTTGAGCCATTAGCATGTATACATAATAAAACCACAGATATTTCAGGTGACTTCAACGTAAGATGTGGTTGCTGTCAGCCTAAGCTGTGCTGTAAAGTAGGACTATTTAAAAAAAAAGCAAACTCACTTGTGTAAACTGGCATGGGATGCAGGCAGATTTGTTGGCATTTCACTGGCATGGCCGCAGTAAATCCTGCAGTGCTGCTTTTCCTTCTGCTGGCAGCGGAGCCAACATCTGCAGGCAGGGATAGGGCCTGCTCCACTGCTGCCTGCTCACATACCACCAGAGAAGCTTCAGGTGAGGGGAAAGGAAGGTGTTTTGTAAAGCGAATCTGCTGCTCTGACAGAGAACTGTTGCAGGCTGCTCAGGGAAGTGTTTGTGTTGGATCTAACACAGGTGTTTCTAGATCTTAGAAGTCTGTGTCAGAGCTGTGCCTGGTGAGTTTGGAGAAGAATTTAAATTGAGTCAACGTGTATTACGTGAGTGGGTCTGCTAAATGCATTTTAAGGTTGTTTTCTGGGTTCTTTGCCACTAATAGGATAGCCACCTGTATTGGGCTGGAGCACAAGGGTGCTGGGGTAGGACTGAGTGCAGCTCCACCACCACCACTGTGCCTGTACCTCAGATTACCTCTGTGAAGCACGAACTAAAGTTCCAGAGTTAAAAAAAACAAAACCTTTTTCTTCTCAACTCTAATTTTTAAAGAATGAGAATGTGTTTTGGCAGGACTTTTCCAAGCCACAGTAGGCTAGCAGTCCTCTGGTTGCCATCTGGGCCTCTCAGAAACTCTTCAGTAAACCCTGAGGAGAGAGGAAAGCCCCGTGGCTGCAGTTCCTACCCATGTGCTACTCAGATGTCTGTTCTGCTTTCACTGGGATCCTAACTGGTAAATAAAAAGAGCATGGGACAGAGCAGCCCCCTAGATCTGCTTTTACTCCTGCGTTGCTCAGAACCCTGTCCAAAGAGCCGCCTGTGATCTCTCTTTGAGCCTTGCATGTCTGAGCGTTGGCTGGCTCAGCTGTCAGATGCTGAATGTGTCAAACCAGAAGGCTGCTGCTTTTCCATGGAAACGCTCTGTGCAATTGCAGAAATAATCAGGTACGTCTGGCAGTCGCTGTGCCCTATTGTTGGACATTTCCAGACACTGAATTGAATTGTTCTACCTTGGTAAACTAAGTTTTCAGTAAAAATCCGGCTCTGCTTTTTTCATTCCTCTTGCCTTTTTTACTGTGTGCACAGATGGATTGAAAATTGTTGGTGTCACAGTTTATTCTGCTGTTGCAGTATAAACCCCTTGATGTTGGCTGTCCCTTTTCTCTCCGCTCATGCCCATCTTGCAAAACCACCTTCAGACCATTTGCTTCTGGGTACCACTAATATGAGCTGTCCTCCAAGTGCCAGACCTGAGCTGTTGTGTCCTCTTCAGGGAGGCTGTGCAATCTCCTTAAAAACTCTCCTTTGCAGTACTTTCTACTGTTGATATAAAATAATTCAATGTTTACAAAACAAATCTTATTGATGTAACTGATGTGTTTCTTTGTGCTCAGCAATTTTCAGGAAAAGGGAATTCTGATCTCCAGTCTTTGCAGTGGTGGTGTTTTTGGGGTTACATTTTGTATAATCTGCTTTCCACAATACCTTAACATGATATTAATCGTTGTGCTTGGCTTACTTATAGATATGATTTGCTGTTGGCTTTAAGGAACAAAACAATGCCTTTCCCAACAGGCATAGCTAACTTGGAGATGCTACTGATACAGATCAATGGGAGAGTTGCCATGAAGTACTTGGAGGCTAAAGTAATTGCAGATTATGGAATAAGTGTTTCAGTTTATTGGGCCAGTGATGCTCTTGAGTCTTTGGAGACATGGAAGTCTTGAATTTTCTCCTTCTGTAAGGAATTTAATTTCATAACTTGAACATTGTTCTGGAAGACAGCCTGTGAAAGAAGGATGACTGTCAGACTTGTGCACCAAATGCTTATGGGTCACTAAGTGTAGTATGAGCTCTGTCCGTGTTTCTTTGTTGTCCTTTAGTAATAGCTGCCAAAAATAAACATCCACATAAACAGTTGTCTTAACCTTTTGATTTGCTGCGGAGACTGGAGTCGGTCCATGTCATTGAACTGGTGAGAAGGAGATAGCCTGCCTTCCTATTGTGAATCCTACTTTTATAAGCAATAACAATTTGGAAGGAAAAGATTTACCACTCAAAATGTTAACATCACTTAATCAAACGGTGACCTTAAGAACAACAAAAAAACAGTTGCTGCCTTTCTCCCACATCCAACACGCACAGGTCTGACCCTGTGGGACACAGCGTGGGAGAAGAAGAAATTCAGTAGCTTTGCTGCTTTTGTGTCTGTGAGGAAGTGTGTGCTGACTGAAAACCAGGGGGTCTGAAAACACTTGGGAGGTAAGGGGAGCACAGCCCACCCAGATGTGAGCTCTCCATTTGCTTTATATCTGCAGAGGTGCAGCTGATCAAGTACTTGCTGTCAGCAGGGTTTATTTCATTGCTTTCCTGCTGCAAAATACAGTGTTTTACAATTTGGGAAAATGGCCAGTTGAGATAGGACTGAGAGAGCATCTCTGTAGTATGAAGGCGTCTAAAAGGACTGATGTGGAAGCCTTACCCCTTCTGTGGTGATCTCAGAAAATACTGAATCTTGGACGTTTTTATGTTGTACATAAGTAAGAGGAAAATCTGTGAGTTTCAGCCTTTACAATTGCTTACAGAATATTTTTTATACTCTTAAAAAATGAGACATCCTGTTTCACTTAAATTGAACTTCCTCATTACTAGATGCAGTCAAGTTAAAAGAAATACATACATGTTATGTTGAAGCTGTTACTCGTAATGGTAATATACCAGACTGTCTTATTTCTCTCTTTTGCAAGAAATATTACTCCCCTTTAGAAACAAGGATGAGATTTTAAAGTATCCTTACGCCTTTTAAAGTCATATGTCACATTCTGGTAGTAAGGATTGCTTTCACTGTGGTTTATTTATTTGTTTTCTACAGTGGTGCAAACGTTCGTGAGATGTACGCCTGTATTACCCCGTCTAGAACTTTAATTATAAAAATAAGCTCATCTTGGAGAGTTAAAAATGATCTTTTCAGAAACGGGTGATACTGTAATAGAGGAGATCAGTGGTCTTTTGTAGTGCTTTATCTCTGGCACTGGCTTTCAATTCATACAACAGCCAGAAATTACAGAGTGATTTCAGTAAAGCTCTGAGAGCAGGTATGAGAAATGGGCAAAAGTTCAAAACCATGCACATGTCAGGCCTGTCATTGGTTACTTAGATGCAGCGGTTGGCTTTGCTAATAAAGCTTTTAAATCTTACAAAGAGGATGGAGACTAACTTCTGCTCATATTTTTCTCTGATTAATAACCTACATTATTCTAAACTCATGTGACTGATTTTGGATTAATGTATTTTCAGCAGTCATCCAAAGAAATATCCAATTTAAATAACATACGCTTCTAAAGTCCAGTTTGAGTCTCCGTCAACTTCAGCAAAATACCAAAGCTTTTGTCTATCAGATAGCAACAAGGACAGGAGAAAGTTGAAGTAAACAGAGTCATCATTATGAAAGACATTCCCTGTATGGGATCTCCTTCAGTGGAATCGGTTCAGGACACAGAATGTCAACGTGTTGTTTATTTTTCACTGCTACCTTCTGTGTAAAACCAGTTTGTTCCTAAACACCTCTCTGGCTCATGTTGGAGCAGACAATAAAGGAGATGCCTAAGTTTCCTTTCTCTCCTCCCTCCCTCCTTAAAAGCATTGTGGATGTGCTGTTTTCCTCTCTCCATTTCAAGCAGTTCAAGCAAAATATTTGTCAAATATGCAGAGGATGCTTTTTTAATGTTGCTCCATGTAACATTATTATTGCCTTTACCAAAATTTGTAATTTATCCTGTTACCCCTTTGTGTTGTGGGTGCTGCTTGTCGTTTGTTAAAACTGTGTAAAATCAGACTTAAGAATTAAAGAAATTAAGAAGGTTAGATGGATTCTGACTGCCGTTGGCCTGTATTCTGCTGGCAGTTGTCATATGGTGGGTACAACTCGCACATGTAGAATTACAACTTGAGGGGTTTTGTCAGTGTCTGGAACAGGTCTTCTGGTGCTAAAGTATTTTTTTTTTAAACAGTCAGAATTAACATAAATCTAGAGAATTACTTTGTAGGAGGTCTTTCATAGAGGAAAAAAGACTGAAACCGATCTGGAATCCCAGTAATTTCAAAGTCAGTCTGTTTGCCAAGAATTGTAATTGCTACATTTTTTTCCAGAAATGCATAAATGCATAAAATATACAAGTACATAAAACTCATTTTTTGAGCTGCGCTCTCTACTTTTAAGAGAAAAAGCAAGGAATGTTATCTGTGTGTTTCATAATGCTTAAACACAGAAAAGTTTTTATTATTAACGTTTGGCAAATTTAATAGGAAATCGGCTTCCTTCCTTACATTATTTTACACTTGTTGCTGGTGAATGAATAGGTTTGGTGCCCGTGGTTGTTTAAGAAATTTTGGTGACGTAAAAATGGCTTATTTAGTGGCAGAAAATGCGTTGAGAGGTTTTTCTTCCTCATTTGACAACGTGAGACTAAACGAGAAATGGCATTCCCAGCCCTGAGCGGGCACTGTTGTGCCAGGAGGAGGTGGGGACGGTGCTCCTCACTGGGCACTTGGATGAACGGTGCGAGGCAGAGTGATACCATAGCCCTGGGGTGGGAGCTGCCAGAGCTTGGTTTTCCTCCACACCTGCTGCTGGTGCTCCAGGGTCCTGCATGAGCAGCGCAGGTCCCTTCCTCGGGCTGGGTCCTGCTCAGCTGCTGAGTGCTGCATGGTGGAGACGGTCTCACACAGCTCACAGGCACAGCACCTCACCTGCGTGCACTGGCAGCAGTCATCAGAGGGGCTCCAGTGCTGATGTGCTGGCCATTTAATAGCGATGTGTAAGAAAATCTGAGCTGCACTCACTGTGAAACAAAGCGGACTTCCTTGTGCAGTGAGGTTGAGGGAAACTGAAAACTTAAGAGGGGAAGAAAATCTCTGACCGCTGCATGGGGTCACCTGAGGGAACAGACGAGCTTTTTGTCATGGTGGGTTCAGTGCAGAGTTTTGCATCTTACTGTAGGAACCAGTGCTGCCCTGCAGGGCCAGCTACAAGGAGATCAGAGGTGAAGGAGACAGGAATCCATTTTCCCTTCCTCGGAAGAATAATGTGCCAAACCTAAGTCAGTGTGTAAGACTTCGAAGTCCAAATTTGGCTCAGCTTTAAATAAAGTTACCCACAGACTTTTGACACACTGTTAGTCATATGTGTTGTGTGGCTTTGAGAGCAAAGGAAACAAAAGTTGAACGTGTTGACACACTCAGTCCATGGGCCATTGTGTTATACGCTTCATATCCAGTGGTTAGGGCCTTAAGTATGCTGGGATGCAGTCCTGTGCAACTCATCAGCTTACAAAGCCTTAATATGTTCTTTCCTAGCTCTTCTTGTTTTCTGGACACGATTGTTACTGGGTGGTTTTTAGAACTCCCTTCTCATCCCCAGCTGAGGTCTTTGAAAATGTGGCTGTGCTGAGCAGGTGCACACCAGCACGGGAGGTGTGTAGCTGTGCAGGACCTGGTCCTGTGAAAGCTGTGGTTTTAAGTCCAGCTTTGATGCCAAAAAATCGAAAAGCTTTTCCAGACACTCCCCCCCCCAGCAGCCTGGCCGTACAGCAGAGAAACAGCAGCTTCTGCCTGCTGAATCAGCAGCAAATGCAAGAGCAGATAAGCCTCAGAGGAGCTGAGACCAAAAGCAAAGTCCATTCTTGGTGACTGAAACCTGGACTGGGAGATAATGGGATGCTCCAGGAGAGCAATTGCAGGGTCTAGGAGATAGAGAACAGGCAGCACGTGTTCCATTAGTGCTGAATTGAAACCCATTCAGGGGAAATAATCCTTCCTTCAGAAAATAATTTTGTCAGGGGAGGGAACTGTTCTCAGCTGATTCCTCTGAACCCTTCTGTGCTTTAAAATACATGAACGTTTTTGCTATCTCCACCTCCATCTTAGCGTGCACGTTACACCCCTTTTCCCCCGTGGGAACACGGGCGCAGGCAGTGCCAAGGTTAAACCTGGCGGAAAGCTTTGTTAAGGTGCTCCCAGCCTGCTGGGGAAGGCACGGCACCTGCTAGGCATGCCCAGTGCGCACCCGCAGCCGGCTCTCCCTTCGGGAAGGATTTGTGAGGCTGAAGCACAAAGAGCGCTTGTTGCCCAGTCCCCGGTAGTCTCCCAGTGCTCCCACTAGCTGGGGAGGACTGGTTACCATGGAGGCTGCCATCTGTTCGCTCCCCGCTGAAATGTGATTATCCGTGCTGGGTTGGGAACCGGCACGAGCAGGGGAGCGTGTGCTGGCTGCAATTATCTGCAATGGAGTGTGGTAATGGAAGGCTTGAATGAGCGAGCTGGAGCAGCACATAAAAGGATTTTACCAAAACTGTTAATGATTTCTACCCAAGAGGAGTAAACGCAGCTTTCTGTAAGGTCAGTGCTAAATTCACAACGCGTGCAGGTGATTTTTAACGGGGGAGATGTATTTGTGATTTAAAGCCGGTAGTACCATGGCAATAATGCTTATTGTTAGGAGAGCGGCGGGGAGGGGAGCGGCTGTGTTTTAAAGATTTCTGTTTCTCTGTTTCAGTTCAGGCAGTTTAATTTGGGGTCATTAAAGTAGTAAGTCAGAACAATAACTGGCCACGCTGACACAAATGGAGCAATTCATATCTCTTGTCTTTATGAAATGCTGTTCGCTGCCAAATCTGTTTGATTTACGTGCCTTTTCACACTGATTGCTTTCTGTCTGAGTGATATATATATATTTTATGTGATAAGTGCTTTGTTTTTCATACTGTAATGAACAGTGAGATGAGGGTAACATTGAGCCAACGATACAATAGATATTTGGGGTGTTTCACGCAGTTTGCTCGGAGGAAGCAGTGTAAGGTAGGCAGAAGGCAGTGTCAGTTTTTTACTCTTCACTCCCACCCTCTGCCCCTGCTTCCAGCTCACCGACTGACCAAACATTTTGCAGTCTTTCTCTCATGTAGCTTAATTGTGCAGAGACTCTAGGCAAGTTTTCAGGATGCTCTGCAAATATTGTGCCTATTGTTTCCTTTATTTCGCATGTAAAGGAAAATAAATTGGAAGTATATGCTTGTAAGGCTTTTGTGTCCTCTGAAAGAGATTTTTGTTATCCTCCAGGAGAAGGTGTATTAATCTTTTTCATAAGAAATGCATGATGAACGTTTGTTTGCAGTTTAATCATTGTCTTCAGGGGCACTAAAATTCATTCCTTGGAGTCCAGTTGCATGCCAAATAGATAAAATGTTACACCAGCAGATATTCTCAGTCCTGTAGGGACTTTCCCTTTTCAAATAAAGCTGCATCCCTCATGCCAGGACTGCCATTTTTATTTGGTACAGGGGAGGATACTCCTAGAGGCTTTTAATTAAAACTGTGTCAGTCCCAATTCTTCCCTCTGTTTTCATGCACTTAAAATGTCAGTGCATTGGAGTTGAGGAGGAAAGTTACCATTGTGGTTAAAGTTGCTATTGCAACACAGTTGACTATGATAAATTCTTAACCTACAAGAGGCTTTCAAAGTCTAGAGCCTAACAAAAGTGTGTGGGGGAAGGGGCTTGGTATTTCTCTGAGTACTTAAACTGTTGGTTGTATATGAGCTTTTCTGATGCTTGTGAGAGCCTGACATATGTGGCTGAAGTCCTCTCAGATGTTGTTACTCTGCGCAGTGGTGGAACAGGGTGAGTGTTCTCAATGGAAGCTGCATCACCCTTGTAAGTCAAAAGATTTCTTTTCAACCTCTTCTTTCTCCAAAATTGAAGCCTTCTGTTACCATTGAAGTGGGTGATTTACGCAAAACGTGCTTTTAATGGGCTGCAGTGGGCTTGTTCACACGTGCTGTTTACATGTATGTAATCACGTTGTTAGAAAGAGCGCGGGAGGCAGATTGGCTTTTGTCCTTGGAAAGAGATCAGGCTTTCACCCTTCAAACACTATGCTGAAGCTTGCTGAGGGCATCAGGAGGGAAGGGTAACCACCCTGAGGTCATCCTGGAGCTCATGTGGGATGTGTTTCTCTTCTCTGATCCGTTTCTAGTAAGGCAGCTGTGGCCAGCAGAGTTCCCTGTCACTGGGAACGGGAATTACTGGCTCATTGGAAAGTCTTCACAGAAGGCAGCAATCATGTTGACCTAAAGGCAGTGTCTTGTATGTCCTCCCTGAGGTGATTACTCCTAATTGCTAGCTCACATGCTGGGAAGCTTGCTTTTCCACTGCCTTTGCTAAACCTGTTCCAAAGATAAGCAGCAGGACTTTCCATTTGGCATTCTCCAGCCCTCGTTTTTGTACTCTCCGATAAGCAGAGTCCTAAGCAACTGATTTTATTATTATTTTTAATTATTATTTCCTTTTCTGAATGATCTATATGTGGCTGTTGAATATACATATTTTCTACTACTAAAATTTGCTTTAGGTCACTAGGTCAGTCTTGATTTGCAGATACAGGATTTAAAAGCTAGGCACTCTGTAATCCATTTGAGCATCTGGCCTTTCATAGTAGGCATCCCATTTCCATGTAACAGAGCAACTGTTAAATGTCTGTTCAAAATTAATTATTTTTTAAAAGATTTATTTTAGTCTTTGGTAGATCATCACAATCAGCTCTGATGTTCATGCTTAATGCAAACAAATGAGGGTCAGTGCAATCTGCTACGTGATCTCTTGAAGGAGATTTGTTCTAAAAGCTGGCTTTGTGGGCCAGCAGAGGTGGTGGTAAGCTCAGTTTTGGTACTTCATCTTATAGAAGAGGCACTCAGGATGAACTCTCAACTAATTAGTGTCTAGGAATACAACCTAGTATACAGTGGGCTTTTCATAATCTTGTTTATCGTACAGATATACACACATATCAAGCTTTCAGGGAGACTTGCTACTAAATGGTGAAATCCTGAGTCAATATACAGGAGGCTGGCTTGCATATAAACGATCACAATTGTTTTCTTCAAACAGACAAGTCTTTCTGCTTTTCATTCGACGCATGACTGTGGAATGCTGTTTGACATGACTTGCCTTTATTTATACATTGTCTTCAGGCTGCTGCTTTGCAGAGCTTTTAAACATGCTCAGTTTTTGATTCACTTTCTTTCCTGCCATTTACTATTGTGTTCTGAACATAAAAACAAAAAAGCTGAGGGTCTGTACCATTTGCTTATAGTAGCATGGCTACTTGGAGGTTAAAGCCTGCAGCTCCCCCTAAAGAGTTTGCTGTTTTGGGAAGTCTTGGTGCCTGTTTACAAACTGTTCTCTTTGCAACTCTCGTGGAATAATGGAGTCCTCGAGATACTGGATGTGGGAGGACAAAGCTGCCGACACAGCACTGCTGCTGTTGGTCTGTCCGCAGGGCCTCGCGTCTTTTATGCCTTGTATGGGTGGAGACAAAATGCAGGCATTAACACTTTTTTTGATGATACTAGAAATGATTGTACCGGATTTTAGAAAACATGACATTGGCTGAATTGCTTCTAAAGCAGATCTCCTCACTAACCCGGTGCAATGAGGTTATTCTGCGTGACTAAATGTGAGAGACTGGCAACGCACGGAGGAATGACACACCTAGGAATTGTGGCAGGTCTTTTTTAGCCTATTCCAGGGAGGGGTGGAATGACTTCAGAAAACATTCCTTTCAGTTAATCATTGCTCAGACTTCACAGTTAGAAGAACGGGGGAGGTAAATGACTGCAAGCCAACGAATGTCTCAAAGTGGCATTATTTCTGAGGTGTTCATCCAGTTGCTTTTACTGAACGTAATAATTAGCTGTTGATTTTAAGTACAGAAGTACTACTTGGTCTGATGGAACCATGGAAATTGTTTGCTTTGTAATGAATAACTGAGCAGAGCGAGTACTTGAGTACATTTGGGAAATTGGAGCTCTGAAATGGATATTTGTAGGCAGCCATATAATTTATGTCTCATTTAGTTGTTCAGTGGACTTCTCTTCCAGTACATGGGTAATTACAGATTGTTACAGGCTATTGAAAACAAATAAACTTTAAACACAACTTTAAACTGTAGTAAATGACCAAAAGCCATTGCTACATTGTGCTTCACAAACTGAGCCAGAAAAATCAGTGTCCTGTTACGAGAAAATCAGTGTCACCAGAGTCCTGTTATCAAAACATTGAAGCAGACACTTGAGAGAAGTGAATTCTACTTTTCTGCCCAGGGTCAATAGGGCTTCAGAGGACAGGGAACCCAAAAGCAGACACATTTTGGATCAGAGGGAAGAGAAGTCTTCTAGTCCTGACAGATGGCTAGTAGGAGTGCTTTTCCAACTGTTGATCTTCAGAGGATCCTTCACTGCAGTTTTTTTATGCTTGTTCCTGACTACTTGTACGCTTCTACTAGCTTGTATATCCTTTGGACTGTACTTCACTATTGTGGCTTCTTCACCACCACAGGACTCACCTTCATGAAGGTCATGTAGATGCGGCTAACTGTGGTATTTAATGTTGTTCCACTTACACTTGTACTGATACTTTTTTGGGAAAAAAAAATTAAATCCATGTTCAGCTGCCCAATTAAGTAGGAGTTGTGATTATAGCTCTGTGTATCTGGTACACATTTGGTAGCTGAGATTAAAAATATGTACCATGTGAGGCTTCTTGGCTGATGAACTCTACCTAAACTGGGGACTGAGGCTTCGGAAGTCCTGAATTCCTTTCTTCTCTATCATCACGAGTTTTGTTTTGCCAGCACTGAGTGGTGTCACGGGCAGTGTGGTGTATTCCCGGGAGCGTTGTTGATCACAGTTGCTGTTTGAGTGGTAGAAGAAGATTAGCTCAAGAGCTTGTGTTGTTACTTTGAGTAAGAAGTTGATTCTGTACTGAGTTACTTCGGCAGGAGAAAACTCAAACTTCCAACTTGGAATTTTCCTTACTGGTGTCTCCTCCTCTGTCCCAGCATGACTTCTGTGCAGCCACATTCCTGTCTCATTTCTGACCTGAGTTAATGTTTCTGTCTTCTTCCTCTTAAGGAGGTCATTGATGTTAAGGAAAATGAGTGAAAACATGAAGTGTCTTTTCTTTAGTGCAGAACAGTTCATGGTGGCTTCCCTCATCATGCTGTCAGGAGTTACATTGTGAGACTGAGGTCTGTCACCTAGAAGAAATATCTTGATGCTGTGTTTACTTGCATTCAACACGGCTGAGTGTTGAACAGCTGTTGTTAAGCTTCCCTAAGTATTAAAAGAGTTCATAGTTTTATACAACTACATTTTTCCTTGCACTTTTCTCTGTAATAGTTCTCTGTCAGCTCTATGTGACAAGTCAGCTTCCATGACTAATTTTGATGTTAATTCTCCTCAGTAGCTCTTGTTCATGTCATTGCTTGGAGCCCTATTTAGCTGTTACAACTCAGACACCCACTGTAATGCAACCGGCAAGTTTTTTTGTCCTTTGCCAAGATTTCTGTGTGTGAGTCAGTTTTAATTGTGGAAGCTGCAGTAAAATCTTAAGAATAGCTGCTGTAAGTCAGAAATGAAATGGAAGGCTTCGTGGTGGAATTAAAGCTTTACCTAAAACTGAAAATGCAACACATCCTAATATGATGAAATATTCAGACGTAGCCGTGTGAACGCTATTTGCACTCAGTGAAGTCAGCAATGCTGCCCTGTGCTGTCTGCTGGCGTTGTGTTATTTTTGGTATATGTTCTTTTGAAGACTCATCCAACATGCTGTAGGTAAAGCACAAGTTTATGCTCGTTTTACCATTAGTTCTGCATGCTGTGGCCTTGCTGCTTGGCATAACAGCAAGTAGCATGACTGCTACTTTCATTTCTAATTTTTTTTATGTATCTGTCAGTCTGTAAAACTGCTCTTATTGATTATAATATGGTCTGTCTAAACAATTGACTTAAATTTTCCAGACTTGTCTTATTGCTGATGTTATTGTGGTATGACTGGGAATATTCCAAAATATTCCTAATGTTAAAAAATTCTGAAAATTGTAGAACATTTTTTTTGCTTACTGTTTAAAAGAGTAATAGAACTTCAGTTGGTAGCTGAGGGTTTTGTTTCTTTTTTTTTGCATATACATGTGTTCTCTGTAACATCTTCAGCATGAGTGAATGACCTGCAAAGCTAACAAAAGTTATTACTGTTATTACTGATATTACTGCAATTTCACATTAGACATTTTCAGTGTAAAACAATGCACAGAGCATAGTCATTATGGGAAGGAAAAGCCACTCAATCCTGTGTGATCTACTTACTGTTCTTTGATATTGCAGTCCATTAATCATGCTTTGATGTTTTAAGATTTTCTTTGTGGGACACTGACACTGCTTTAATCCATGTTTATTTCAAAATTGGATGAAATTTTAGGATCCCTTTCCACAAGAAAGGCAATGATAACTTTTTATTGTGTATGTTTTACAGCTGGCATCTTTTCTGATTCTATTTTTTTTTTTTTAGAGTTCATAGATAGCAGTAAAAGAACTGCGAGGAAAAGCTTATTGATTGCTTTTGAGTTAAAACAGATGATGAAAAGCTATTACCGGCTGGCTGATGAGGTTCTGGGGTGTGGAAAGCAATAATTTAAAGGAAATTATAGTTTCATTAGTACTAGTGTGGTCTCTGTGAAGGCTGTGGTTAACTCTCAGGGTAACTTCACTATGTAAAAGGGACAGTCATGGTCGTCACTAATCTTGTACCCATATTGTACCAAAAGCTGAAATACACTTCTAAATTCTATTCTGTTGTTTTTCACTACTATCTGTATCATCACCTTTCTTTTCTGAATGAATTTTGTTTGGGAAATCCCTTTTGATCGTTTTCCTCTGGCCACTTGAATTTAGCCAGGCTAGATGGACTGGGAAAAAAGAAACAACAGTAATATGTACTAATGGCAGGAATTAAAGACTTTGTAAAGAAGGTCCCAGTTTGCTGACTATCCTGTGAGTACTAGATTAGGCCGGTGCTAATAGGACAAATTCGAGAGACTAAAGCTGTTAGTCATGAACAGATAGTGGATTTTTCTTTGTCATAAGATGTTCTCAGGAGCTGATGTGTTCTGGAGAAAGTTACCCTGATGCCTTTTAGAATGTGATGGGAATGATGGAAAAGGGTGGAAGGGAAAGGGCAACAGTATTGTGCTATCGAGTGCTTTCTCCAGAAAGCACAGAGTCAGAGTTAAGGCAGAGCGTGTTGAAAATGCCTATGCCATCTCATATTCTGTACAAGAAATGCAAACGGGACTGGGGAAGAGACCGAGCAAACTCATGGTGAATATGCCTGTCAGCAGCCATAAAATGCAATGTACGAATGCATCTGCTGACTCTGATCTCTAGACATCGGATGTTGAAGCCATGGGGATTGAGGGAAAAATCACCTTGTGCTAGCCACCTTCTGCTGTAGGTTATCCAAACATTTGCTACTGGTTCTTTTCAGATGTGAGATAATTGATTAAATGACTTCTCCCTGACCATGGTTAGTAGTTTATTTGCCCTTATTTACTTTGGAAGTGCACTGGTGTCTTCCACTCTTGTGCTTATTGTGCATCTTTCATCCTATTTTTTTTGTTAACTGAAAGCAAAAATAATTTGTACTTTTATATTTATCACTTGACACTGCTCAGACTTGTTTTTTGTTAATATTTTTATAAAGAAGCAAAGTCACTGTCACTGCATACCGACGTGTTTCACTTGTGAGTCTTTGTGCTGTCTGGATTTCTAACATGGCAGGGATAGCTTTCAAGCTGAGGATGCAGCCTTTCGCTAATGGCTAAATTTAAAGAAAGTCTGTGTCTTGGTGCTTCTGGTTGGATTGTGTTGTTGTTGTTGTTTGTTTCTTTGTTTTGAGGAGGAGGTCATGCTCTTTTTTAGGTGTAATGTGTGACCAAAAGCTAAATTAACTGGAAAATGAGAGTCTGTGTTCTTCAGCTGTTTTGCAAAGTTGTTAAATGAGCAAATGTGTTGCATATGCAGGTGAAGAAAGACGGATGGCACAATGCTCTTAGGATACGTCCCAAACTTTCTACCCTCTTCCCTTTTTTGCACTCTTCTTAAAGGAAATGTGTGGCTTCCTGTGGTAGCAGCTTAGTACATGGTTCCCACCCAGTGAGCACTGGAGCTGCTCTGCCAGCCTGGCACCGCTGGGCTCTGTTAGCTCAGGCCTCCATCCTGGCTGGCAGCAGTGACAAGTGGGACCATCCTTGATGGAGGTAACAGGGTCACTGGGGAGGAGAGAGCACCTGCGGTGCAGGCAGGAGGCATGGAGAAGCGGCCTTCTTGAGGGGGAAGGCACGGGGAGGGAAAAGCAGTGAAGACAACAGAGAAAAGGCAGAGCTGTTGGGCTGCAGGGTCTCCGCTTGGTATTAATTTGCTAACTGTGTGGTAGTGTAACAGAAGGGATACCACCATAGTCACTTCCTCTTCCCTAAATTGTAACATGAAACTTTTCTCTCAAGGTTGTAAACTCTTGACAGATTTAAAAAATGAAAATTATAAAAAGGAAGTGTAAGAAATAGCGAACTGTTGAGCCATGTTTTTTTGAACAGGAGAATCAAACCCAGTTGATAAGGCAAAGCCTTTGTCCACTTCTCGCATTTAAAACCAAAAATATTTTTAAAATTGCTGATCTTTCTCTGCTAGAGAAGATTACATGAAAAATGAACCACAAGTTCCTGGATTTTTGGTAAATATGGGAAATACTTTAAGTTACAGCAACATTACTTTATATGGTTAGGAGATGGCAGTCACATGGTGCTCAAACATCTTCAGTATTGGTCTTTCATTTTTGTAGAACTGTGACCATTTCATTATTTGTTTGGAGACTTTATGTTGCTTGTATGCTTCCACTAAATTGCAGACACCAAGATTCTACAGTGACAAATGCTGTGCAAATGTAGGGCAAAAAGGCAGACTTTTCTCTTAAGAATTCTTATTACGTGTCCTTTGGGCTTTCGCGCAGCCACTGGCTTTCCCTTTGGGGCACATGTTACAGCTGAGCTGGAAGGGGAGAAAAAAGATGGAAAAATACTGCTATTTGCCTTCTAATTGCGGCATGGCAACTGCTCAGCATACCTGCCTTGGTATTGCTTGCCTTAAACCCAAATCCTTGCACGTGAACAAGGAGAGCTGGAGGAGGAACTGGAGGAATAGTTTTTGATCTCAGAACTGGGAGGGTAAGTGCCATTTTAATGAAGTTACTTCTGTGTATGCTGCAGGTCCAGCATCTCTCATACTGTTTCTCACCTTGTGAGGGCCTAGATACTCATCTCTTTAAGGTGCTGTTGTTGGTTTTTGTTATGGCAGTCCTGAATACTCATGCCTAAACTCCTTTTCCACCCAATTCACTGCTGTCTGAACTTTTCCTTGTCCGTTCTTTTCCTCATGGTCACTTGTATCTGTAGGTCACTTGCTGAATCTAGAAATTTGTCACCCATCTTATTTTTTGGTGGGTACATGCAAATCTTGAGTTGTTGTACCACTGCTTCTTCCTTCCTCACATGCCTGAGTGGAAAAGCTTAAAGGATGCAGCTTAATGAGACAGCAAATAACTAGGTTTGCTTACTGAAAGGAATTTGTCCTTCTCTGTCTCTCTTTCTTCTTCTGTTGACACTGGTGCTCATCTAACCCCATAGGCCTGCTCAGCCTGCTAAGTTATTGGACCAATCCAAGAGAAAATTAGTATGTTTCTGGCAGGTTAGTGACCTGGACTGGCTTTCTGCACTGCTAGACAAGACTCTCAGCGAGGAGAGGAAGAGCAGCATGTTCCTTCATCAGCCACTGGCTTGACATAACCGTCCTCTTGGGCTGCACGCTGATTATCTCGCCTTGCCTCTCCTGAGGATATTGGGCAATCATGCATGAATTTCACCCTTCCTTTACCCATTCAAGGGCCTTTGTCAACACTTCACAGCTACTGCATTCAGTCATCATTAACCTCTGCAGTCATGGGCTGGCCCCCACTGCTGCCCCTGGACGAGATATCAGAGCTGAGTTAACATGACAGACTGGCACTGGGAAGGGCACTCATGTTCCTGCCCTCCATGCTGAGCTGTGCCGTGCTGCGATTTCCACCACACACCTGGAGCTTGTCGCATTGTAGGAAACTGTGGTTCCGCTTGCTCACCTGAAAGAAAACTGTTCGCTTCTCCTATGGGGATTTTACTGCTCGGTTACAGTGGCTGACCGTGGGCTGGGTGTTTTGATAAGGGAGAATCTTGACTATAGCTGTAAGAGGGGAATTATGGGAGTGGGATCTGTTTGTGTAGAACCCTTAGACTGAAATGCAGCTGTAACATAAACCACATCCTTGTGGCCATCGTCTTCGCCCCTCCTTAGCTGAGAGGGGAAACTTACGAACATCTGTGTGTTGGTTTTCCTCATGTGTAGTTTGTGGTAGTTGGCTGCTTGACTTTTTAAGCCATTTACTTCCTTGCCACACTTAGGCTCTGCAGTTCTACTGCCCGGCTGCGGCAGGGGCTTCCTGCCTTTGATCAGCGTGTCTTCAACTACTAACAAAAGAAACCACTGAGCACCAGTGGTAGGGCTATTTTGGACTCTTGCATGTGACTGAAGCCTCAGTATTCTAGGCAGTGCTCAAACAGAAAGCAGATGACAGCTAGCACATCAGCCCAGGAAGAAGGTGCAGCAGGAAGAGGTAAAGCTGCTGCCTCTCTGCTTAGCATGCCTGGAACATTGCGGCTGCCTCCCAGATCTCAGCCTGGGCTGGTGTACAGTTCTGCATATCTGCAATTCCAAAGATGTCCTTTGTTTTGTGTGGAACTGCAGGAACAGTGTTTATTATTTTATGTTGCATCACTGATTTTAGACTTTCCCAAGGGTCAAGAAAAGGACAGCACAAGGAAGGATTGACAGGAGAGTGGATTTCTTTGGGATAAGGGTGTGTGGTACCTTGCTAGCTAATCCCATTTCCCTATGAACAGCTGGGAGCCAAACTGAACCCTCTGCAAGCTACTGCAGGAGTTTTAAGCCTGGCTTTTAGCAGCACCTTGGAAACTGTTTTAGATTAGGGACAAAGCACGCCTTTGTTTTTGCCCAGGACCAAATCACTGCGCTTGTGAAGAACTGGAGTAGAAAGGAGAAGGAAAATGGTTAGTAACAGTGTGAGACAGCCGTACCTACTTTAGAGGAGCCCCATGGAAAGTGCTTTTTTAGTTGTTGTGAGTTTAATTCTCTGTTGAATTAAAAGAGATGTTTAAACATTTGTCACGGGGAAAAAAAAAATAAACACAATGAATCATAGAATCATAGAATGGTTCACGTTGAAAGGGACCTTAGAGATCATCTTGTTCCAACCCCCCTGCCATGAGCAAGGACACCTCCCACTAGACCAGGTTGCTTAAAGCCCCATCCAGCCTGGCTTTGAATACTTCCAGGGAGGGGGCATGAAGGAGGTGTGCTTTCAACAGAAAGCCTTGATGTTTTGGAATTCAGAAGTGCTTTTCTGTGCTAGAAGACTCCTGGATTACTGATCCTTCAGATTGGACAAATATCACTTTTTCTCCATCACTGGCTTGCAGAAACGTCATATCGTATCGTGATGCAGTATTCTCGGCACAACTCTTTTGGAGTGAGTCTGCAGTAGGAAGCCAGCTGAAGGCAGACAGGCTGAATGTTGGTCTGTGATTCACTGTCACATGAGCTGATTTGTTTTCAGGGGTGTGTGTCAGTGTGGAATGTTGTCCCTGTAGCTCTTTAATACTTTGTTCAACTTTTCAGATTTATTTCTTGAGAGTGCTCATGATCATGTGACTTCTCTCAACTCTAGCTTCATCAAATTAAGAATATTCAAAAGAGGTAAATAATTTGTGTCCCTCTTACCTGCAAAATGGGAAAAGTGAGTGCTAAGAGAGCTTGTGAAGTTTGAAGAGTGCTCAGAGGTGGAGTAAATGCCCTGTATTTACTCTGAGACATCTGTAAAAACACTTTAGAACTGGAGTGATGAAGTCATATGATGAGACAATAATTTTGAGTTGAGGTAACTTAGTTTTGTAGAATTTCACTTGTCTACCGTGCATTTCTGTGAAACAAAACTATGCTGGTTTTAGTCTGAATAGTTATTTTATTCATATATATTAAATGTCAGCAACTACACAGTGGTATGATTTTAATTACCCACTAATGAGAACATGTCATGTAACTAGCTATTCTCCATACCCATTTATCTACTTTTAGAGAAATTTAATAAAATCAACTTTATTCCTTAGTTAACTTTAATGGTCAAAGGCATGTTCTAATGACAGGTAAGACATAGCTGTGCCTCTTGTCAGCATGATTACAACTAAGATTTGATACTGTGACATTAAGGAGTAGGTTGTACTTTGTACTGTTTCTGTTCTTGAGTAAGCAAAGCTGGATATAAAACTCATGTGAAACCAAGGGAATAGGTTAATGAGATGTCCCCATTGTATCTGTTTTAATCTCCCCTAAATCTCCTTATCTGCTAGCTAATCAAATAGAGATAAAACAATTAATCTTTTACCTTTTTTAAGATGGAGGAGTTGAGCTGTGTTTTGAAGTTAGGCTTTGGAGATGCCTTTAGACCTGTTTTAATGTTGTTGCTTCTGGAAATAGAATGAAGTTCACAATTTCCTTCAAGTTTGTAAAATTCCCTCTCTTTCCTTGAGCAAATCAGGATCTGGGCTTGCTCTCTGTGAGCTTTTGCAAGTGATGGAGTTGCTTGTGGGTAGGAGATGAACCCTGCAGGGCCAATCAGAACTCTGATGTATGGTGTCTTCTGTGACTCCTGCTGTCACCTCAGCAATGGGGGAGAGCAGAACCTGGCAGCTCAAATGTCATCCCTCCCACACAGCTCATGTGATGGAGTTTGTAACAGCTGTGATATGTGTTTACCCAAAAGGGAAACTTGGTACAGTTGGCCTTCCTGGTTCCCTGGGCACACTGTTCCTTTGTGGAGATGAACTTCAGAACAGACATGCAACCCATGCTTTGGTATTCTTAGTCTCTTAGTCCAGTCTATAACAGACTTTATCATTTCAGTCACTTTTGGTTTTACTGGTGCATTAATGACCTGAGTGAATGAGACTTGTATGTGTCTTTAAAGACACTGGGATTACTGTCTAGCAGTATCGAGAATGGCAAATTGCAACTTTCTATCTTAGCTATTTAAAAATACATGCCCACCACAAAAAAAATAAAAAACCACATGCATGTCTGTGTCAAAGTGCTAAAAATTGATTCCATTTAGATTTCAAAGCCATGCGCACAGAACTTGCATCTCCTCATCTCGAGAAGAAAAGTGTGCCAAAGTTTTGAAGTAAATAGGAGAAAATAGTTGTTTTTGCTGGTTTTGGCAAAAATTCCTTTGCTCAACATCTGTAGTAGAAAGGAAGTAATTAGCTGCCCTCGTCCAGGGAGCTGTCTCCTCAGTGAAAAACACACATTCATAACAACGGATTGTTTTGCAAGTGTGTTCCCTGTAACCTTTGGTATTGGTCCTTCAGAGCAGTTCTGCAGAGGCTTGCTTGTGCGTAGCCTCGAGTGTGAGGATCGGGAGTGGACCTTGGAGGAAGGGGCTGCAGGGAGATGTGGTTTGGAGCTGTGGTTGGAGATGACCTCAGCTGCAGTGAATGAAGATCTGGCTGCTGTATTCTGATTCATATTATCCAAATTGACAGGGCTGGACTATAAATCCCCATTTCTTTCTCCTCCTGGTATAAAAGCATGCCAGCCTGGGACCACGTGATGGGAGAGCTCACACGTGAGCAACAAGAAAATGCTGCTTGCAGTAACTTCTCTTTTCAGTTTGTCCTTTCACTTTTTGAAAATGTGCATTTTCACAGTTCAGAATTCACTGTAATCTCTTTGTATTCTACCCTTGGGCACAGTATCTAGCATATGCCATTTAAAAATTGATTTTAAATGATTCCAGGGAGTTTTAATCTGTGCCAAATAGGGTAACATTTTCATGACAGTCCCTTGGTGTAGACTTTTTTTGATCACTGCTTCAGCATCCTGCATGTTGTGTTTACTTTGTTCTAGGAATAAGTTTAC
The DNA here is from genome assembly GCA_013396635.1 of Penelope pileata. NCBI lineage: Eukaryota > Metazoa > Chordata > Aves > Galliformes > Cracidae > Penelope > Penelope pileata. The sequence goes on from WBMW01000091.1 coordinate 328,996, forward strand.
ATACACATTATGCAGTGAAAAATATTATTGGAAACAGGCACAGTGTAGTGCTAGAGAACAAAGTCCCAGCCACAGAAATTTACTAGCTTGTCCTTTAACCTTGATACCGCTTTATTTTCAAAGAGCCACACAGTTAATAGTGGCAAAACTTTCATAGCTGCTGGGGCATTAGCCAAAACAATTTACAGTCGTCCCTCCTCCTCTCTCTCCTCCCTTCTCCAGCAGTGTGTAGTTACATAAGCTGATTTCTTTGTTTTTCCTCTTTAATAGTGAGCAGACTTCACTCCTTTCTCTAAGCGGACTGGCTCGCATGCTTACGTTTTTCCTCTCAAAACAGGCTGGCCTTCAAAGAGGAGGAGCACAGTGTAACTGAAAGAGCCAGCATGCAAACTGTCAGCGTATACTGTACATCTGGGGAGAAGTCCTCTGACAGCTAATAGGTCATGTAAATAGGATGTATGTGAGCCTGCCGTAGGGTTATTACTGTTGCGAAAGCAATTCCTCGTGCAGTGGTACCGGAATCCACTAAATATATATATATATATATATAAAATAATGTCTTCTGAACCAGGTAAGACTGAATGGGATGCTTCTGTTAAACCTTGATCTCTTCAAGGCTCGGGGGTGTTTGTCTAGAGGTACAAGTTAAGCTTTCTAGAGGGATGCCTTGAAGCAAATAAACATGTTAAAATCCAGCTGCTGTGTGAGGCAATACAGCTGGAATGTGGTGGTGTCTTTTTGCTCCTATTCTGAGTCAGTGACATTGCAGTTACTTGAGCTGCTTGCCCAGTAAATCTGCCACACAGGGAACTGTGATACTTTTTGACTCATTTTGCAGCTGCTTTCACCATTTAAAGACTTTCTAAAGCAAATCAGTTTTGTGGTGTTTATTTCTACTTCTGACTCATTTGCAAGGTTTATTATAATGTTCTTTTTGTAGCTGCAAGGTTTCTGTAGTGCACAGCAGTGGCTCGAAGAATTATCTTCCTCATTGCTTTAGGAAATAGGTGTACACTTCTGACATGCTTAGCTTTTCCTGTGTGATCTTGCAATAATGTGTTTAACTTGCGCTTACACTACTGTTAATGCACAGAATAGGTTTCCAGAATGAAACAGTGCCTTCTTGTATTTGGAGTTTTTGCATTGCAAACATGTTTCTAACTTAACTTTTAAGAATACTGTTGAAATCCCTGCTTTATTTTGTGAGTGCATTTTGCAATTCTGAGAAAAGTTCAGCTTAGGGCAAGTTGAATTAAAAGGGCTTATTTTCAGCCCTAATGGCTAAATATTTTTAATTCAGTTCTGCACAGAGATACGGGTGAAACAGAACTGTGAGAGTTTTGGGGTCAGCATGCTGGTTTCCCTCTGGAGAGCCCTCTGAGAGTGAATAGAGGAAAGAAAATAATTGCATGGGTAAGCTTGAGAGATTTGCTAGGGGAGCTTGGAGCAGATGCATGCAAATGTCTCTGCCTCTTCAGTGCTTGTGGGCATCTGATTTTTCATGTGTACAAAGAACACTTGCTTTAAAATCTTTATATTGGTTCCTTATCTGTTTCATTACTGAGTTTGAAATTGCCCTTCTCTCTCTAGATTTTGATAATCACCCAGCAGAATGGGAATCATACTTCTTCTCTTACTCTTCATGTACCATTTTTCTGTATCCTGAGAAAAATCTGCGTATGGTTGTAGGAAGCATTTTTTTTTTCAAAAATGAAAAAATGAACAGCACTCTTAAGTGCCGTTTTCTAGGATCTGTAATGCATACTCTTTTCCTGTAAATGTAGCACAAAACCCTTGTGGATTTTCAGGAAGCTCAGTGTAATGCCATGACTACTATTTTCGGTATTACAACTCATCTTTCCTTTTCTCCTTCGCCTTATTTTTGGTTATTTCAGTTTGCAGAGGCCAACAGTGTACTTACAACAGCGGCAGGATGTAAAATGGACTGGTGAAGCTGTGATCTCCGGGTGTACTATCATACTACTGTGGTATTTTTCAGGCAGTGTCTTTGCTCCAGCTCTGGTTAGAAGTTACATGAAAGCAGTTAGAACAGTAGTGAACTGTCTTACAAATACCTGGCTTGAAGGGCGAGCAGAGCGAGCTTCTAGCAGCACACAGAAGGGCATGTCGGTACCTCATGGCATGACCTTTCCAGGATGGTATCAGGAGACCAAAGTTAACATAGACAGCATGCATAGAAAAGGTGATACAGAGAAGTTCCAGTCTGTGCAGGCTTGAAATCAAGCAGACAAATATCCCTTGACATTCCTAAATAGCATCTGAAAGACATGTGGATTTATTGCTTCTGCTGTCACTTGCTGGAGCACTGCCGGCTTACAGTCAGGAACGGGCGAGACAGAATCGCTGAACCTGAAGGTACAGTGCCTAGTCCGGGATGGAAACTCACACATCACTTTAATCGTTGCTACTGCAATGTCAAAAACATGCAGTTGAGAGCGCGTCCAGTTGCCTAAGCAAAGGAATTATTCCAAGTGTCGAAGGCCAAATAGCAGAAATGTGAAGAGTGTACCTTTTCTCAAGCTTTGATGTTTTGGAAGAAAGGAACTTCATGGCTTTCTTCTCATTATTACTATTATTCACTCTAAGGTGAAAGCATCACTGAAAAACTAATCTCAAGCGATGTGCTTTGGGAAGGTTCAATGACACCGTGACCCACAGAAGTCTCAGAGAGCTAGGTGTTCTCATCAGCACCATCGCTACACTTCGCACTGTGACTGCAGCCCCCCGAGTCTTCTGCTAGTTATTTTAGTGCTAGGTGCTATGTAAACAGCGGAAGACAGTCTGATGGTTTACGTCAGCGCCTGGAAACCCAGTGAATTTGTTAAGTCTTTACTAAAAATACAAACTAGTTATGACGCGCTCTTTTACCCCATCTCTCCCACCTGCTTTGGGTTTATGATCATTCTAAGATGAAAGGATTAAATTCCCTTAAGGGTGTGGAAATGTAGTGCCTGCATGTTCCTTACAGTTTGATGGGCAATACTTGACAGGGAGAAGAGTAGGCAGTGAGCAAACACAATCTTTGCTTTATATTGCTGTATAATATTTAGCATATTGTGACTGCTCTCACTTGCTTTTGAAGAAGCCCATACGAGAATGACCTGTCACTGGGCTGGGGGGAGAGTGGGGAAAGGAAAAAAGAAGGAGGGGAGCAACAACTGATTAAGGTCATAAAAGGTGGAGAGGGACTGGAGTACTGCCAAAGCTTACTTTAAGAAAGAAATGAATTGTTTAGCCTGAAACGAATGTTATGAGATTTTTTTTTTTGCTTGGGGTTTTTTTTTTTTTTTTTTTTTAAATGAATATTCTGATACTCTTTCTTCTGATGCCAAAAAGTGAGGCTTTAAGGAATGTGATAAATATTGCATAGGAGTCCTCGAGGTTGGGCTGCAGTTCTGTGAGCAGCCCACTTGATCAAATGGGTGGGTGCTGCCAAGAGGCTGCCCAGTCCTTCCCTGAGACTTTCCCAGGCTTTTGGTCTCATCCCCAAGCCATTTCAGCTCACTCACACAGCAGAAAACAAGTTTGATAAAAGCAGGGTATTGTTTCCTGCTGTGGTTCCGTTGGCCTGGAGGTAGATCCAAGAAGTATTAGAATGGGTAAGAAGTAAGTGGTGGGGGCTCAGAGAATGACAGGGGAAGGAGGGGATAATACTTCTTTTTCCTCTCAGTCTCTGTAGCTGTTTTTTTGGTTTTGAGCAGCCTTTTTTGGTCAGTCCTGAGACCATAACCATTTTCAGAATATCTGCAAAGTGAAAGGTTGCACACCCTTCAAGTGTGCTGGACCTAACTTGAGCTATTTTGAAATCATTTCATGAAGTGTTGGTGTGTTTAGTGCATTTTTTCCTTCATGTGGTTTTTTTTTTTTTCTCAGAAGCATTTCCTACCATTTGCTCACTTGAAGGTAGGAAAGTTATTTAAACAATCATATCGCTACTGAACTTTTTGGAACAGAGTGGTATATGTTCATCCCAGTCTGCATGAAAAACCATTTTAATTTTCCAAATGAAGAGGTTTCATGAGATGACATTTTACATTTGTCATTATTACATTACTACTTTTTAAAATATAGTTTAAATGGGATTCTGGAAAAGAGAGGAGAGAGAAATAAACAATAAAATTGTTGTGAAGTTGTTTCTCTTGGCCAGTCCGCAGCATGATGTGCAAAGCCATTCCAGCCCGTATGGCACTGAAGAGGTGCTTGCGCTGATGTGCAGGTAGGACTGTTCAGCTGAAGTGAGCTCTGTGGCCAGCAGCACCAGCAGGAATAATCTTTGGCAGTGTAAGGCTAGGACTCCGATCTCCATTTGGATTCCAAGCAACATGTATTTGATTTCCGTAAGGATGATTAGAAGCTGATGAGTTAGCACGGTGATCTCTCTGTCTTGTTCTTTACAGGCAAGACATCACATATAAACTGGCATGATTATGGCAGGCTCTGAGAAGATTGCACAAGGAAGGTTCTTCTTAAATTATTTCAAGTAGGCCCTAAATGTACTTAAACCAGGCTTTCGTGGCTATTCTCCTTTTCTTTTTTTCTTTCTAACCAGGTCAAAAGCAGGAAGCACTTGAATTCTTGTGAAGTGTCCAGCTTTGGGTTCTTTATATTTCTGTTTTGGTGCAGTGAGCCATTCCAAGGGAGCTGCTTGTTTTTCTGTGTCTTGTAGATGATGGTTGTTAATTACTTGGCAGGGAGATGGGAGCGCTGGGGGAGCCTGACAGCAGGCTGCGTGCCCCTAACTTTGGGGAGGAAAAGCATTCTCTGCTGAGCAGCTGGAGCAGCGCACAGCTGCGCTGCTGGTACTTATTTACAGGATTGCAGCCACATGTTTCCCTCCATCCTGTCTTTGTTCTTTATCAAGTACATGATTTTAAACATACGTTTAACCTTTCAAATAACAGAAAGTAGTGCCCGGTGTCCTGTTGTGGTCCTATTGTGCAGTAAATAGCCTGCAGCCTGTTCTTTAATTACAGCATATTTTAAGTCGTGATTCACATAATTTTAGAGAATAGATTTTTGATTTTTATTCCCCCTCCCTCCTGTTTGCTCCAACTGTAACTGCTGAGGAGTGATTCAGTGGAATTAACATTATCTAGTGGCCACTTACCTCTGAAAAGGGAGCCTTGTTTTCCTTTTGCCTGTCAAGACGTTTGCATCCTTGCCCAAGCTCCAGTGCATCTAAGGTGAATGAAAGTGAGAATCTTGAAGAGAGCTAGTTGCTGCTATTTTTTTGGTGGGATTACATTTCTGATGGCTTAGCCTTTCCGGACTGCATCCTGAGGCTAGATGCGTGCCAGCACCGGTGCAAAGTGCTGGCAGCAGGCAGCTGGGAGGGTGGGGAGTGGTCAGGACAACTCGTGTCTGTGCTGGCTGCCTCCTGGATGGTTTTGGGTTCTCACATCTGGCCCGACACACTGCCTCAGCAGCTGGATGTGGCAACCATTTCCTATCTATCAGCGATAATTTTATTGGCTGGTATTGAATAATCGACTTCTGTTTGGATCTTTGGCTGTTCTGCATTTCAGATAAAATACATGTGTAGTTTTACTTCTAAAGTATTTGAATGCTATTAGTGTGTATGTTTATACAACTTGGGCTCAGATCTTCTGAAATAATAGCTGTCAGTTATACTTTGAACCTTCTGTAATTAGACCTTTTTTTTTTCCTGTCTGTCTGTGGTATCTTTTCAGCATCCTGTTTCTATAAATGTTGTCTTAGCAGTCCATCTTTTAGCAACAGAACTAGCTGAATTTGTCTCAAAGCATATGTATGTTTTCTAAAATAGCTCTGAGTTGAGATTAATCTGAAATAACTGCACAAATAACTGGGCAGAGTAGAAGATGAAAATCTCAATGACTGGCTTGTTAGAGAAGTCTTCTTAAGCAGTATGTAGTGATGAAAACAGTGACATTTGTATTTTGGTCTCATTTTTTTTTGTAAATCTATTAATATTTGTCAAAATCTCAACACTATTATTTCATAATGGCTTACAATTTATAAGCCATAATTTATAACCTGTTTGGGGAGAGCTTCATTCTTGCAGACTAAGTATATCTTAATGTATGATCTTGAATAATTCCAATGGTTTGTATAAAATATATGTATCTGCATCTTTTCCTAACATGACATCAGTACTGCAGGTGCTCTCCTTAATATGAAACATTAGATTGTGCCGCTTCATATGACATCATGCTGCTTGTCTTATGTATAGTAACAGGAAGAAAATAAACCTTCTTAAGACTTGCCAAATCAAGCGTACAGAATAATCAGGGCTCAGTGCCACAACCTTCATTCAGACGAGTGGCTCTTCAGTGATCAGTGAGTCTGCGTATGCAGATGGGGTGTCTTGTTGGCTAGGAGTTCAGGATATTCCAAAAAATGGTGATTGCCATCTGTATACAGTATGCTGTTATCAAATGAACACTCAAAAAAAATTCACTGTTTATTAAAACAGTTCACAAGGACAGGGGTGGAAAGAAATGACCCTCACACAACGCTCACCAACTTTACCACGATTGCTACAGGGAAGAGGTGTAAGCATGTAGTCCTAGGACTGTAAAATACAGCCATGTGAGAAGGAGTTTGTGAGCTGAGAGTTACTGTCATGCATTATGGGACTAGCAAAAGGCTGTGGTGACAAGGAGGGAGGAATTACCTGAAATTACACGACGGAGAAATAAGACAGTAACAGCAGAGTAGCTGAACGTGATTTCAAGGATCAACTTATTCTTCATTATCCTGGAGTGATGAAACTGCTGCTGCTTACTGTACTGATTTTCTTTTTCAATGTTTTTTGTGGTCACTTGCAGTAGCCCCAGAGATAGTCTTCAGAAAAAGAAAAGGAAGAAAAAAATCAGACCAAAACTGCTTAAACAGATATCCATACTATTTTCTGAAAAACAAGCTATGAAAAAGTCTCTACAGGTAAAAGAACAGTGCTGCATATTTTCTGTATAGATTTTGGGCTCAATAATACATGATCAAAGACCAAAGTGAAAGCAAAAGTCTGAGGAAATGTTTGGTAATACAGGAGTGAAGTATAAGAAGGAGCAGTTCCTGATTCCTGTAAACAGGACTTGTTTTGATTAGAGCTTTCCCTTAAATTACACATTTTTCTGGAATTTGCTGAAAAGTTGATTGTTTCTGATAGTTGACTTACGATTGCCATCAGCAAAACCAGTGCATGTAAGTATAGGTGACTCATAAGAGCCTTAATGTGATAGATTCTGTGGTTTTGACCAAGGACTTCAGTCATAAGCTTCTACTCTCAAACCACAAGCTGTGCGTTGGCAGCTTACTCTAAACCAGTGGCATCCAGTCTGGGGAAATGCAGACATGCTTCAGCCAGAGCTGGGTACTTCTGTCTTCTCTGTCCAGCACCTCTGCTCCCCTTTGGAAGACAGAGCAGCAGTTGCAGGTGTCTGGGGGTCCTGCTTTCTGGAGCAGCTGCTCGGTCAGTAGCACGGCCCACAGAGCGGCTGCCTCCCCTTGCTGTGATAGGGGAAGGTGTAGGAGTAGGAAGCCCCAGCAGCTAAGGCCAGGGGGAAGGTTGTCATGTTATCTCAGCAGCTTCCGCAACCCTTCATCCCCACGGCCATCAGTTACCTCAGCTCTAGCGGTCCTCCACCCCTAAGGTGCCTCAGCATCAGTTTCACCATTGGTATCCTCCGGAGGCTGGGTGGTTAGACAGCAGTGGCACTGCTAGGCTACAGATAACGTTAGGAAAGTAGTGCTCCATCAGGGAAAAGGTGCAGAAGGTGATGACTGCAGAGAGGCTTGTACTCGGAAGGCTCAAACTGTGGGTTTTTAATACAGTCTTTAAAAGCTGTTCACTGTTTCTTTTTCTGCTGTATTTTACACAACTAGTTAGCATAAATAGTATATGCCACATGGAGAAGACTGAGAGGTGAGCTGATCAACGTTTATAAATATCTGAAGCGCAGGAGGTATATGGATGGGGCCAGGCCATTCTCAGTGCTGTGCTGCGACAGGACAAGGGGCATTGGCCAAAACCTGTATCACTTCAAGTTCCACACAAACATAAGAACTTCTTTACAGTGAGAGTGATGGAGCACTGGAACAGGCTGCCCAGAAAGACTGTGGAGTCTCCTTCTCAGGAGATATCCAAGACCTGTTTGGATGCCTACCTGTGCAGCCTGCTGTAGGGAACTGCTTTAGCAGGGGTTGGACTGAATGATCTCTAGAGGTCTCTTCCAACCCCTACAATTCTGTGATTGTGATTCTGTGACTTCTGTCAAATTAAATTCGCTTTTAAAGACTTCACATCTAAAGGTGTTTTTTTTTTTTTTTTTTTTTGACTTGCTTTGCATTCCCTTTCCTCATGTTGCATCTCCATATTCCTGACTCTGGAACGTGCCCTTCTGATGAGCCTATATTGTAATTCCCACATGTTGCCTGAAGAAACTGTAATTTCTTCTAAGGAAATCATTTCTGGGCTCTGTCCAGGAAAGAGCCATTTGAAGTCTTGTACAGTGCTTTTTGTTTTGTTGGAACAGCACCAGAAATGCAAGTTATATTAATGTGCTAATCCAAAATTTAGACAAATGTTAAGAGAGAGTCCCATTAATGGCTTACTTATTCCTTTTACTAAAACCACAGCAGATGCACCGGCCTGCTTGCATGGAAATTACTATTTGATCAGAGATCACAGCCAGGCAGGGAGACAGAGTTTTGACACACTGAGTCTGCCTGCAGTAGCCAGCATTGGCTCAACATCTGTAGGGAATGTGAAATTCATCATTTGGTTCTGCACTTTGCGTGATATACAGCATACTGAGACTGAGATCAAGAGGTTATTGATGTTAAATCTTACTTTGTTAGTATTCAGTGCTTCCATTTAAAGGTCAGGCTTTAAAGTAGGTAACCTGCTAGAATGTCAGTAGTTGCTAGCTTGGCAAATTCTGGCTCTTTAGTAGCAGCTACTGTAAGCACTATTTCAGCTGAAAACTACAAAAAGCTACTGTGGGAGAGGCACATGGTTTCTCCCAACCAGAACAACCGGAACGCTTGAGAAAGCACAGGAAAGGCAGCATTGAATGCACGAGTCTCATGAACACCCACAAAACTAGACCACTGCAGTAACATGTCTTAGACCAAGCTGGTATGGATACGTCTGCTTTGAATTGGGTTCTGTTGTGAACACTTTAGCTGATTAGAAGTAGAATTGTTTCAAAAGTCAATGTAGTTTTTCTGGTTAGAATATTATCTGTGTGTCTCGCACAGTTGAACTTGCTGAAGTTTGTTTCAGTTCTCCTGTATTACTGCGTGGTTGGTTCTAAGTGGCTCACGTACTTGGTGTTGTGCATGCTGCAGTTGGGAAACCTCTGCGTTATTACGTAAGCTAGCTTATGTAGTAAGAAGCTGAATAGTTTCTGGTTCCCAGAAAGTATTGTGTAGCACATGTGAGAGGTATTCCAAAAGTAATGCCTCCTATTTTATTATGTTGGCCCACGATGTCAGAGGCGGATGTTGGTGACACAGCAGCAGAGGCTGAACCTTCCCACCAATATTCCATTCCATTTTGTTGCTGTGAGACAGATGGCAGCAGAGGGACAGCCTGACCAAATGGCGTTTGGCGTGGAAGTGCAGATGAAGCAGAGGTGTGGAATTGAGTTCCTCTATGCAGAAAAAACTTCACCCACTGACATTGACATGCTTGCTGAAGGTTTGTGGACACCAAACAGTGGCTGTGAGCACAGTGAGGCGGTGGTGGTGCGTTTCAGCAGTGGTGACAGCCACAATGGGGCATCTCCACTGGTGCAGATTTTTACAAGCATGGCATGCAGGCTCTTGTTGATTGCTGGTGAAAATGCATAGCTAATGGTGGTGACTATGCTGAAAACGAATGTTTTTTAGCTAAGAATTTGCTCTATCAAATAGTGTTATTGTGCTCTTCATATCTCTTGTAGTTTTCATGGAAACAAATGGGAGACATTACTTTTGGAGCGACCTACATATTTTGCATCCCAGTGTAAAGTTCAATAAAGTTTCATCTCTTCAATTTCACCATCAAATATTGTGGGTGCATTCTCATTGATTATTAAAAATAGGAGCAATATCATTACACTTTTTGCTATCCACAAGTAATACAGAATCACGGAATCCTAGGGATTGGAAGGGACCTTGGGAGATCATTGAGTCCAACCCCCTGCTAAAGCAGGTTCCCTACAGCAGGTCACACAGGAAAATGTCCAGGTGAGTCTTGAATATCCCCAGAGAAGAAGACTCCACAGCCTCTCTGGGCAGCCTGTTCCAGTGCTCTGTCACCCTCACAGTAAAGAAGTTTTTCCTCATGTTCATATGGAACTTCCTCTTCCCACTTCCCAGTTTGTGCCCACTGCCCCTTGTTCTGTCACTGGGCACCATTAAGGAGAGCCTCTTCCCATCTGCTAGACTCCCATTCATTAGATATTTATAAACATTGATAAGATCTCCTCTCAGTCAGTCTTCTCTTCTCCAGGCTGAACAGCCCCAGGTCTCTCAGCCTTTCCTCATAAGAGAGGTGCTTCAGGCCCCTCATCATCTCTGTGGCCCTTCACTGGTCTCTCTCTAGAAGTTCCCTGCCTTTCTTGAACTGAGGAGCCCAGAACTGGACATAGCACTCCAGGTGAGGCCTCACCAAGGCAGAGTGGAGTGTGAGGATTGCTTCTCTCAACCTGCTGGCCACGCTCTTTCTAATGCACCCCGGGATCCCATTGGCCTTCTCAGCCACCAGGGCACACTGCTGGCTCATGGCCAAGCTGCTGTCCACCAGGACACCCTGGTCCTTCTCCACAGAGCTCCTTTCCACGGGTCAGCCCCTAACCTATACTGATGCACACACCTACTTCACTTACTTGCAGATTGATTTACTCCTTGCAATAAATGCTGTGACAGTATTTGTTAATCCTAGGAACGTCTCCATGCAGTGATATCAGAAATAATAGCCTTATTCCCAGAAAGTGGTCTGCATTTTTCTGCTGAACTTAGAATATTTTTTTTTTGCCTGTGTCTGGAGAATAGCTTTGCAAGAAAAATTCCTTTACTTTTGTATTTTGCTAGCTGTGTATCTGAACTAATCCTTTACCAGAACTTGATCCGTGTCCTAAGTTTTGCCAAGATTCCACTCTTCAGAGATAATTCTAAGCCTTCTGATGTTTGCCTTTTTTTTTTTGACCAGCACCATATTGCAGAAAGAAAACAAACTTGTTCAACTCAGCAGCCCTCCTGACTTCAGCAAGTTATTTTTCTCTTTCCTATAGCACTGCATTATCAGCTGTTTGCAGCATTACAGCAGTGGCTCACTGCAATAAACACTGACCCGACGTTTAACCTTCAGAGCTCAACTGCACAGAACAAGATGTTAATATGAAATTTTTGTACAATTCTCAAGCTGCAAAGCATTCACAGATCTATCATCATTGTGATGGCAGAGGGATGCTTGTGATTTGAGCAAAACTCAAATATGTAATTAACTTGAGAGGATAGCATTTAGTAGAATTTGGAAGAAGGTAAGGTGTTCTTGTTTTTTTCTTTTTTTCTTTTTTTTTTTTTTTTTCGGGAGAGAAACTTGGGCCTCCAGACTTCCTACTCTCTTCCATACTTTTAATTTACGTAGTCTGGGTTAGTCTAGACAGTTATTTCTAAAACATGCTTGAGTATGCAATTAGTAGTATATGCCTGATAGACTCGTATGTGTTCCTTGCAAACAGGACAAACCTGTGAGCAGTAGGTACTGCTTAAATTGCTAGAAAATTTATTTTGAGGGCAGGTTTGGGCACAGCTGTGGGCAAAATCCATGACTTGATTTACTTGATTTCGTGCTCAGGCCTCAACAATTCTGTTACTGTAACTCCCTGTGCAAGAATCCCCTGGCTGTTTTCTTGCTTGTGCTCAGGAAACTGCTCTTCCTTATACTGACTCTGCTACAACTCCTTAAGTGTTCAATGAGCAACCGAGAGTGTTGAATGAATCTCCTTTAGCGCCAGTGCTACTGTGCTGTTTTGAACTGACCAGGAGACGGTATGGCTCGGTTACTGTGGCTCAGCTGATGGTTTCATTACAGGTTTGGTAGGGAGAACGTTAGCTGGACCTCCATGTGTGTTGGGGGAAGGGTGAAGCTTTGCATTGATGTTGCATGAGAAGATGTGGCAATGTAATGTCAAGCCCATGGCAGGGATTCTGGGGACTTAACACTCTGGATGTGTATGTAGTTATGTAGATTGAAGAAAAGTAAAGCTGATTTGAGACTTAAATTTTGCCTCCTGACAGTCACGAGAGAATACCTCCGCATAAGATCGAGTTACATCCAGAAATGCTGCATTTCTTTCATTCAGAACGCACAAACAAGAGTAGGATCACAATGGCAGCAAAAATTAAGGGATGCTGGAACAGTATAGATGAGAACTAAAAACAGATATGACAGAAAATCTAACAATCTTGAGATTGTCTTGCTGAAGCTCATGGAACTGCTGATAGAGGACCTATGCAATGCTAAAATATTAGTTTAACCTTTGGTAAATACAAATAAGCAATTTTTTCGTGTTACTGGCACTTCAAGTGCCAGCTATTTTTAATTAAAATGCTCTGAAAAATTAGATAATATGTTTCCTAGTTTTAAACAACTTCTAATTTTCTGGCTGATAATGAAGAAAACAATTGAGTGCTTATCAAATATACAGCATTTCTTTCTCTTTCCTATTAGTTATTTATTACCTTTGCTTTATCACTTAGATTCTTGCCTGCACCCATTTTAAATTTTTAAAATCCTTCCCATCTCTCCTCTTCAGCATATTTAATCATCCCCAATTATAAGAGGCAGCATTAGTCATGTTCTGGTGAGCACAGTTACTGGCTAGTAGTACTTTGTTGCTCACTGCATTTCTGAGTTCAGTTAAAATCTCCCCGTTATTATAATACATAAAACTGCAGCAATATCTGAGTGCTTCTTTAATCAGATCAGAATCAATCACAATGGGAATCTGATTCAGCCCAGTAGAAGTTACAGGTTTTTGCAGCATGTCTGGCTTTTGCATGTGTGATTAGACCTTAAGTTGCACCTACAGGACAGCAACTGAATTTCTGAAGTGTAGTCAGTCTCTGCTTATTTAAACGGACTGAGTTGAGCAGCCCTACTGAAGTGCATGCCACTGCTTGAGGAGCAAGTACGTGGTATTTTTGTAGGCACTGAAAATTACGTTGGGAGCTTTTTTATATTATACTTGCAAGTCTTTGCTACTAGATAGAAATCTGTGGTGAATATTCCTGTATTTCTGTCATAACTTTTTTGCCTGTATCACCTGGAAAGTATTATCTTTCACCGGCAAGAAACCAGAGCGTGGATTGCCAGGGATCTTAAAGAGTGCTTTTAATCTAGAGAATGTGACTACTCAGTTTTGCTTCAATGTTGTGACTAGATTGCCTTTACCTTTTTCCACTCCAGCTTTCCAGATGAAGAAAGCTGAACATATTTTGTTTATCCTGTTATGGCTGTATTACTCTTCAAAGCACGCGGCTTGGGGATGTGGCATGAATAACAGAATTACTGGTTTGAAATGTATCTTAAATGTCTGTAGCGTGTCAATCTGCAGCAAACAGGCCTTCCAGACAGGGTGAAGTGCTCATTAATGAATTTGAATATGTTCTTCCCTATTCCACCTGGAGAAGAGAAGGCTGCGGGGGGACCTGATAGCAGTCTTCCACTACCTGAAGGGAGCCTGCAGGAAAGCTGGGGAGGGGCTTTTTACAAGGATAGATCATGGCAGGACAAGGGGTAATGGCTATAAACTGAAAGAGGGTAGATTTAGACTAGATATAAGGAGGAAATTCCTCACTGTGAGGGTGATGAGACACTGGAACAGGTTGCCCAGAGAAGTTGTGGATGCCCCCTCCCTGAAAGTGTTCAAGACCAGGCTGGATGGGGCTTTGAGCAACCTGGTCTGGTGGGAGGTGTCCTTGCCCATGGCAGGGGGATTGGAACAAGATGATCTCTAAGGTCCCTTCCAACCTGAACTATTCTATGATTCTGTGATTCCCTGCACCCACCATGTGCTGAATTGTTGAGTGTGTTAAACCAGAGCACATCTTAGGTGAGAATACCTCTTGAAGTTTGTTTTATGTCTGCAAATGCAAAAGATCCTACTGCAAAGAAGCAACCTTTTCTGTTGCTTGTATTGCATTGGAGAGGCTTTGCAAAATGGCTTTTGTGCACTGAATGCAATGAACATATGCCAGTCCAATGGATGTGTTTTGGGATGCTGAAATTGATTCGTAAAGCAGCCTGATGATTTTGAGTTAGAAGTTTTTGAGATGTTCCTGATTTTGCCAGATTTTGTGTCAAGGCCATGTGTGTGTTCACCAGACAGAATCCAAGTCTGAATGCTCACATGAGGGGCTGGGATGCATTTAAATGATGACTTTAGGCCGATGTAAATAGGGGCTGCTGCAGCAGGCCAGCCGTATTCCTGCCTCTTCCCTTATGCCTGCAGCGATGCTGCAGTGCCCAAGGTTTCTCTGACCCCATATGTGTAAAACAGTAATCCATCCTACTGTGGTATCATTTCTGCTGCTTATCTCACTGTGTGGTTGTACAGGTGCGGGTGCTAGCCAGGGGAGAGGTGTAGCCAGGAGGGGAAGCTGGGTTAGATGGTGATGAGGTGGGAGGCAGAGAATGGAACTGACCTGTTTGGCAGCAGCTCTATATCTGATTGTGAGTGATGACCTCAAACAGGAAAAAGCATGGTAATAAGTTTGCGTGTGCAAAATATTCAGTACCTTGCTTTCTTAGGGAATCCTTTAAATAAATAATAAGGTATGATTTTGATGGAGATTCCCAGCCTTGTCCTGAACAGTTGACAGCGGCAATGCCCCTTACTGATCTGCAGTTGTGGAGCTGGGGGTGTTGAAGAAGTGCATTAATTGTCAAATCTGCAGTCAGAGCAGTTTTCAGAAGGCTCTAGGATGTTATGCTGTCACCCTCATTGCAGTTATAATGTAGATTTGTGACATATGTTCAGTTGCCTACGTGATGTGTGGGATGTACTGATCCTGCCAGGAGCTGCTATTTCTTAAAATTGTTTCTAAACTGGAGATTTCCCAGTTCGAGTGTGAGCAGTTACAATATGATACAGGATTCTGTGGGAGAGGGAAGTTTAGCTCTTTGATGGAGATAGGAAGACTTGCTTGTACAACCCCTGTTCCATGCCCTTGGTCTGTGAAAGAACTTTCAATACTCCAATTGATATAGGGAGGCAGGAGTGGCACTTAAGCTGAATCCCTGTGCAGTGAGGAAAGGTCTGGGACAGCGTTCCCACTGCTGTAGTACAAGACAACATTTCGTGTATGGTGATACCCAAAGAAACACAACTGAAGAATTTCTGCCTAAGATGATGAATGTGTGAGAAGTTTCCACATAGGGTGGACCTCATTAAATTAGTGGCTTTGTTCTGGGATCAGCCACTTCTACGCTCCTGGGAGATCTATTGGTATGTGAATGAAACGGAAGAGGGAGTGATGCCGTGTTGCAGCCACAAGTGTCCTGCATGTGTTGTGATCCAGGTACCAGTGCCTTCACTGGTGGGGTTGCTGATCTCAGCGTGAACCTCTGCAAGTCTCAGCGTTTGCAAAAGCAGCTTCTTGGTGCAGTACTACTAAAGTCTTTAAAAACAAACTAAGCTTCTAAGAAATAAAACATCAGTACTTGAAGATATTTTTGCAATCTACAAAGTGTTGAAGAGCCTTTGAATAGTGTTAAGCAATAGCTCTGGAACCTCTTTCCACTGCTGTTTAAAGAGTGGGCTGGGCTATTGCTAGGAATGGCTTGATATAATGGATTTTGCCTTGGGATAGGAAGATGCATTAGATCAGCACTTCCAGACTCTGCAGACCAGTTGTTGTTTAGAAGACAACAGAAGATTGCCTTATTAAATGAATGATAGGCTGGGTTTTGGATTTGATTTTTTGGAAATAAGCAAACAAAACCCCAATTCTACTTGCATTTCTACTGGTACAAGCAAACAAAGATAAAATGGTGGCAAATAAAACCAACAAATTTAGATGTTCAAACTCTACCCTAGTTATTTCATTACAATGAAAATAATTATGGCAACAGTACAGTAAATAAGAAGAGGATATGTCCTTCTTTGTTCCTCCTTACAAACAAAGTTCTGGGTTTTTTTGATTCAGAGATGGAAGAACATTGACTTAAGTAAGATACCAAGTTCCTTCATAATAGTATTTTAAGTCTTTTGTTATGTTTACAGAATGAGTAACTTCCTCACACACAAAAATGCATAGTCTAGGCTTATGTGAGTGCATTCTAGTACATGCTTTTACGACAGTTTCTATTGTTTCGATATGTCTTGCTTTATTTTTTCATCCAGAGTTCTTACAAATGGCAGCATACTGATGCTCTCAGAATAAATTCCGCTCTGCTAGGAAGAAGTGCAATAGAAATGTCAGCTGACTTTGTTCTTTGCTTATATTTTTAATGGTATAGCTAGTAGCTCTTGGGTACGAAAAAAATGGAATAAAGAAAAATTTTGAATGTATAGTATTTTGTAAACACTTTTGACTACACAAATTGAATGACTGTACAAAAATGCTATTCTTTCAAAATCTCTTCCGCTAAACAAGTGTGTTGATAATTCAGATAGGAAGGAGACAGTCAGAGATTGTAATAACCAGCAATAACCTAGGATGGTCGTGGTGGAAATATTTTTGTATATATATGCTTTGAGATTTAAACAATGTAATAAATCTCAGTGGAAGGCAAAGTGTGTTTTTACAATGAGACACTTCAAAATGAAGACAAGTGTTCTAATTTTCTCTGCAAAGAAGCAATAACACTTCATAGGTGTGTTTATAGTCATTTTACCTTGCATTTTATTCTGTTTCTAACTCTTGCTTCTTTTTGTTTTTCAGGCAGCAGCATCTGTCCAAAGTCCTTAATATTGTCTAGATCTTGTCTAGCAAGTGCCACAACCAGGCTTGTTGAGCAGAATGTACATAATGAAGTGGCTCAGGGAATAAATGGAAGTGTGCCAGTCAAACAGTCCCCACGTTCAGCCTCTAATCCAAAGCCACAAGGTAAATATTCTCAAATACTTTGGTTAGCTAATTTCTTCTTCAGCTCATACTTTCATAGAAATAGAACACCTTGAAAGAATTGTGCTTCTCACAGAGAAAATAGTGGGGTAAAAGCTTGCTGCTGAAATACAGACATCCTGTGAATGTTTTGAAAGTTTTGAGTTTCTGATAAATTAATATTTCACTGAAAAGGGTTCTCAGAAGAACGGTTAAACTTACTAAAAAAAAAAAAAGAATTGTAGATGTACCTCTGTGCTTGCATGTCAGGTGTCTAGTAATTTGCTGTGCACTTACTGCCAGACAGCAAATGTGAAATTCTTTCTGTGCCCAAGATGGCAGAGCACGCGTAAGTCCCTTGTTTGTATTAAGCTATTGCTAGGGCTGTTAGGGCTTATTTTTCATAAAGATTGCCATTTTTGAGATGGAACATTGTGATACTATTTTTGAATGAGATGGAGAGCTTAGCAGGCTGGCTTCATGAGAGGAAGGAAATTCAGAACCTTTGGGATTCCAGCTGAGCTCAACAGGGGCCTTCCAGTAGAATTACATGGAAAGAGATGGGAACTCAGTGCTTGCACAGTAAAAGCTCTCCAGTATGTCTGCAGAGTAGTTGACTTCTCTTCTTGCTGTCCATAAATAATATCTTCAATATTAGAAGATGGATAGATTCCTAACCTACACGTTGAGATTGTACATCTAAACCACAAACAATTTTTGTGTAGTCTTCTGAACGATATCAGTGATTCTGCTGAGGTTGATCATAACAAAGAGCCTTTGTCTTCTGGAAGTCTTGGATTCAAAGATAGTCTGGACTGGTGTCTTTTAGGAGTGATGTGCAGTAGAAGCTTCGTTCATGTCAAAAGGTCAAAAAGAGAGTTTTGAAGACTGATATTGTGATCCTGCTCAGTTAATTGAATTTTGAACCACGTGGCTGATACGACAGAAGCTAGAGTCACTTATAGAAAACAAGATTACATCTAAATCGTGTGTAGAAACTAAAATTATTTAGAACTGTATAACCATCGTGTAGTGGATTTAAAAATCTGTGTATCAATCTATGGGAAAATACATCTTGAAGAATTTTGTATTAGCCCTGAATTCATCTTAAAGTTAAGGAGGGGAAGAAGTTTTGTTGGGGTTTTGCTTGTTTTTATTAAACCTTTGATAAAACATTTTAGTTTAGTGAACAATACTGGCAGTCATGTGTAAACATGGCTTATCTGAGTGCTCTTTCTGTACCAGTTCCTAGGGCTCTGAAAAGCATTTTCTGAAGATAAGTTAGCAAAGGAACAAATGCTTTTCCTAAGAGAAATATTTTAGAAGAAAAATGGGCAACGAATGAAAAGATTTAAACTTTCCAAAACCCAAACCAACCCACTTACTATAAATTTTAGTTGTTAGGTAAATTACGAGTTGGAAATTATTAGGCTCCATTCATTCAAGTCATTATGCAGCTGTTGTTGCTGTTCTGTGGCCATGACTTTTGTGTTTATCAAAAAGCAGCATAGCTAGGAATAATGTTGGAGTCTAAGAAAGGCAGCTGTGTAGATTCTAAACAATATAATGTTGTAAATAATAATTTATGCATACTCTGTTTATGGGTCTATGTGTTTGTTTGGTTGTTCCTATTAAAGGTGTGTAGCATATCAAAGTTATAGAGTATTCATTTTCTACTTTTTTGTTTAATTGAAGCAAAACAAAATAGAATTAATGAGATCAGCTTTTGGGAGACCAAATGGTCCAAGCTAACTAAATTGCTCTTTTTTAAAAAAAAAAACAAACAGGTATTAGTGTACAAGTGCAAAGCCATTTTAGCTTTATAGTAGCAGGAAATGTTTTTCCAAATTCTTGTTCTAGTCACGCAAATACTAAATGTCCTTTCGTAAGGGAAGGAGGATCACAGACCTGGATTGTAATGCCAGTGTGTTTGGCTGTTGATGAATTAACTGCAAGATTGGGACTTTCAAAACCTACAAAAATGTATAAAATTAAAATGAGAGAGATTAAGATCACTTTGAGGTTGCATTTTAAGTGGGGTATGGATATTTTTAATAAGCTTAGCTTTTGGATAGAGGAAAAATGTCCAAAATCTTGCACTTGAAGTGAACCATAAAGTGAAGTTGTTTTGTTCTGTACTTGGTCACTGAGAAGTAGTTTAAATTTTTGGAAACAGATCACTTAGGGCAGTTAGAGCAAGTGAATAGATTTCTGCACAGAATCCAATATGAAATTCTTTCCTTTCAATTTCACTTTTTTTCCTGGCATTTAAAGGAGAAAACAAACTTGCTGTCTGATATAATGAAAGAACAATTTTTGTTCCACAACAGTTCCTTCCATCAACAATTTAGCAATTCATATGTTAAAATTCTTTGCTAAGTATAGGTTGATTCGTGAAAGTCTGCAAATTTGGAACAAAAGCAGAAAAGTGAGTGAGGACTAGTGAGGGAGTTCAGCAAGAAATTGTGACTGCAGAGAAATGCATCTGTACCAGCTGTGAAACACGGTACTTTGCATCATGTCAGTATGGTGCATTTTCTAATAAAGGGGCTAATCCAGACTGGAGGTAATCACTGGGAATGCCAAAATACGCTAATGAGTTCTGAGACTAACGTGATGTGTGAGAAATGAAGCCAATTGTTACAAATAATAATGATAATTGAAATTTGCTCTTACCTACAAATACTTGGACAGTGATCTGGACCTAGCTATAGCAGACTGCATGTAGAGTGACATGAACAAATTTAATTGTTTTTTCTAGGTTCTTCTCTTCCCGACTATTTGAACCTCTTGCATGGGTTTTATATGATGTTCAATTACTAAATACTAGATGCTGCAGTTGTTGTCTGTAGCAGCCAGTTTTATTGTAGGGTGGAAAATCTGTTGAAGTGTCAACACTTCCTCAAAGCAGCGAAGCGTCTTGTCAGTTGAAGACTTTGCATCACTTGCTCATTTAGATTTTTCTAATGAGCACTGAGGAGTACTTGTGAGTCTCTTACTGATGCCAAAGACACCTTTGTTAGTGTCAGAGACGATGTGGCACTCCAGAAGATGGCCTGCTCTGTGCTACTATGAAATGGCACGGACAGATCTTCAACACTTAGTCAAGTGAAACTGAATGCTATAGTACATCTGCTCTGTAGCATCAGTCCTGCCCTCGTTTCTCAGATAATTATAATTTTCTCCGTAGTTTTGAAGATATTCAGTGGCCTGGGCTCACAAAAGCTGAAAAAAATTTTGAAGGTCTGCAATGTAGACTATTTCTCTAGCAAATGGAAATTCTACAATTGAAAGTGAACTGAACTGAGTCTTAAGAGCTGTTTCTGGCTAGACTTCTCAAACTGCATAGTGATTTAAGAAACCTGTAGCAATGTCTCTTAGCAACAAAAATTGAGTAGGCCTCGAATATTATCTACAGAAAGATGAATGAGAGAACAAAGCACGCTTGATTATAATTGATCTCATTTCTTAATATGTTATTGAAAGATAATTGTTCTGACATGGTGTAAAAATGGGAAAATGTACACCCTAAAGAAATGCTGCCTTTTTTCTCCTCCTTCTGCTGAGTCTAGGTCACTGGTTATTTTGTACTGTTCTTGCTAGTGTAAGTCTTTGGTATCTGTCCAGCTGCGCTTATTTGATCCTCATCAAAGGTGATGGAGCATGCAATAAGGTAGTGAAGGATGACTCAGACAGAAGAGCTGTAGTTGTTTAACACAGACAAATATAAAGCTAAAATGTAGCAGCAGTTTAACCAGCAGAATTTAAATTCATAGAGGAGGAATGAACATGTGTTTTCCAAGAAAAGTGATATCAAAGGCCATTTATCACTTCTCTTGGATAATATGCCTTGACATCAGCAGAGGCTGTTGCAACTATTAGGGCCATTTGTAGGTGTGTCAGATTGTCTCCCATTTCTTTATGCATGTACAAAATTGAATGCACAACGGGGAACTACAACTTAAACCTCGATTGCATATTTTGGCTAGCATATTGCAGTAGTAGCTACCTGAGTGTAGTGAAGGGTTTTCTCTAGGCAGAGCATGCTGTTCAGATCTCCTAATAAGCTCAAAAATCTACGCTATAGAGACAAGAGTATTTATAGACTGGAACAGAGCTCTGTATTATGCAGTGTATTACAATGCACCAGTCTTCTCTCATTTTTTTTTTCTTTAAGATCCTTGCTGTGTGCACATTGAAAAATAATCTGATTAAAACAAAGCACTTCAGAAGTACATTGAGGGAAGTATTAATGGAATTTGTTTTCCATAATCCCTGTTAACAAGGTTGACCTTACAGGAAGGTTTTCAGGGTTTTTGTACTATTGATGCTTTTCTTTTCATTGATCTTGTGACTGTCCTTTTCCCCCTGCTCTATTTCTAAAACTAACAGCAGCTACAGCAGCAGCTGATTAGGGGAAATGCTGCCTGTCAGATGGTAATAGAGAATAATGATGAAAATAACTTATACTCGGGATTTGGTATGGCTGTTTGCTTTGTGGTTCTTCTCTGAAGAAGTTAAAGTGATTTTCAATATGCTGGTATTGTCCAGTTTGACTGGAGGTTCCTCGTGCTCACCCTACTGAAGTGCTGTTACTTTGATTTTTTTTTTCCCTTTTTTTCTTAGTAATAGCTACAAAAGTATGCAGCCCTTCCACAGTATGTCTTTGAATTTGATTTTTGTCCCAATGGATCCAGTATAAAAATAGCTTTGAACTAATTATTTCTACTTAATTAGTAGACATGAATTCCCTCAAGTTTAGTAGTTTTAATATATCCTTGTGTGGATATTAACCTTTTATAAGATGTACAAAAGAACTGATGTATGAGTCCATTAAGTAAGAAAATACACAGGACCACGGGCTCTGCACTATGTGTTGCAAGAGCCAGGAGCCAGCCCAGTGCTGGTCAGTAACCCACCCAGTGTTCTCTTTCCCATCTGTCTCCTGCCCTGGGGGAATGGCAATGCCCATGCTCAGTTACGTGGCCTGCTTTTCCCAGATCGCTTGTCTCGCATTTTTCAGCTGTCCCGCTGCCTTTGTCAGCACGGTAACCTATTCAGCACTTTGACAGCTCTGTGATGCTCGTTGGCCTAATTCTGCCAGGCGCTCTCAGAGCTCCCTGGGAAGACAGAGTATAGGAGAAACTGCTCCACGGCACTGCAGCTGCGGCTGAGCAAATGTGCATGGCCCCACCAGAAGGGCTCCAGTTAGCACGCATACTTGTGTGCTTATACAATTTTATGTTCTTGTTGTTTCAGGATTGCTTTGTAACTATTTGTAAATCACAATATTTTCAGTTTCCTTTCTGCGCTGCATCCTTCTCTGGACTTCCATTTTCATTGTGTTAGCAAATACAAATAAAACTTGAAAGATCCAAAGATACACACATTTACATTAAAGCATCTGATCTACAGTGATTTCCATTCTTCTCCCTCTGTTTCATTTGTCCTCATTGATAGGATTGAAATCTTAAGCTTTTTGTGGTGCATTTCTTCGTAGTGCCCCTCATGATACTTTTCAGAATGCAGCTATCCCTGCGATCTCTCTCTTAAGTGCAATTTGGTTATTGGAAGCACCAAGAAATATTACCTGCTATCAATTCAATCTAAGATAGAGATGGAAAGTCATCTGAAATCAAGCGTTCCTTCAGATCTGTCATATTCTGTGATAGTGTATTTGCAAGAATTGTTTTCACCACTACTTTGAAATGTTGGTCGGCAGGATTTAAGCTAATTGCTGTGGTGCACAGGTATTGCAGGGTAGGTCAGGAAGCTGTCCTAGAGTCAGTGATGTGACAAATATGGCTTTTTCACATCCACCTGTTGTGCACTGTGTACCAGTGCTAACTCTTCAGCTATGTGGCTTGCACACAATTGCTGATGCACATTCTTGGCCTCCTTTCCTTGTTGCTTGCTCCCTAGCAAGTCCCATACCTGCTGGGGTCAGGCTCTGCGGCACACCTGGGAGCTGCCTGCAGAGCCCAAAGAACAGTTGCTGCCAGAGGCAATGACTTGTCTTCCAGTCATTGCCCTATTAAACAATGACAGATCATTAACAATCTAACGTGGTAGGGCTTATGGTAGGGATATAGAAAAAAATGCAAAAAATAATTAAAAAATATTTTGCGGGGAGCCAGATTTTCAGCCATATAGTAGGTAGACAAAAGTCGAAGCTGAAGGCAAATCTCTCTTTTTCACTGATTATTATTTTTGAAGTAATGAGGGAGAAGATAAAGAATGAGGGCACCAGAGTTTTGGAGCAGCAGTTTAAGTCTCTCTTGAGGAAAGATTCTTGAGTTCCAGAACATGATTAGATCTTCTGCTTAGTGCCTTTTTAGGATAAAATCTGCGTTTGTGGATGTCATGTATGAGTTTACTACAGAACACAAAAGAGGGAAAAATAAATAAATAAATAAATAAATAAAATGGAGGGTAGAGAGACCTTAAATTTTAGCTTCAGTACCATGTGGTTTGACTTTTATCCAAGAAATAAAAGAAGACACCTGATACCACACAGCACATTAAAGACTATATGGAGTTCCTGAATTCATAGAGCTACTTTAAGGCTAAGTAAATGAAATAACCTCTCTTCTTACTGTGATAAGTCCTCATGCAAAAAAATATCGTGTGTTCTGACAGTTCAAAGAAACAATTGCCAGCTGATTGCTCATTGTTACTGTTGTTTGCAGTGCCTCCAAAGCCAGTTCATCTGCAGAAGATACCACCTGTTACGTACCAAACCCCTAGGCACAAAGCTTTATCAGGTCAGAAGCCAAGAATGGAGGAAGATACACCTACCCCTGTTTCTGGTGTCACAAAAGAAAAGGCCAGTAAAGTGTCTGATCTCATCCATCGGTTTGAGGGAGGCAGGTATGTGATATGATTTGAATTGTTTTGTGATGCTGCTGTATGTAAGGAAGAACACTGATGTTGTGGTAGCACTTAAACCTATCCCTGTTAGAGGAGCTTACGACAAAACTGGGTGTTTTGAAATGATGCAAGGGAATTGTGTATTTGGTCTGTACAGGCCTGCACTTTTTCATGGGGCACCAGTTTTTCCTTAAAACAAACAACAACAACAAAAAACACACACAGTACCTACAGCATTTTTAAAACATCCTGAAAACCATCAGCAGTTTGAAATAAATGCTTATTTTAGAATGGAACTTTTGAGTTAATCCTAAATGCTTTTTTTTTGTGCAGGAAAAAAAAATCCTTTTTATAGGCAAATAGAAAAACTGGAAATCCTGACTTTCCTTTAATACTGACCTAACATCTTCAGGTCATTCATGTGAAGAGAATTAACTATATGAGTTTTTTGTATTGATGTGCCATGCATCCACTAAACTGTTTGCGTTGTAGTGCTTAGTGATTTTAGTTGATGTTTATTAGATTTTATGCTGCATTTTACAGGAAAGACTTGAGAAACATGAGCTACAGTGAGCTCACAAAATAGTGCTGCTTGAGTGCCTTATGCATATGACAAGCATTATAAGCTCTGAAACAGAAGTTCTGAATACATCTGCTCTGTATAAAGAGAGTGACATTCCAGAAATCCCATGACAGAGAGGACCAGTTCAGGAAATGGTCCAGTGACAGTGGAGTGTTACAAGTTTTGGGCATTGCTTTCTTCTATTCCCCAGGAAACTGGTGTTTTGAAGGAGTGGCCCCTACAGGGCTGAATGTGTGATGTACAACAGAGCATGTCCTAAGGAGACAGTCGAGTCTTAAAACTTTAATTGGAAGAATTCCTCCTTGAGATGGGGGAAACTTAATCCTTTATGCAGAAACAGCTGAGCATTGCAAAAATAGGTTTGCTTAGTGGAATAGAAATAATTTCAGAGCTTCATCTACAAGAAACTTCCATCACTAGGCACAGGCTTAACTGTACTGCTGTCACGACAACTGCAAAAAGGTGGGAAAAAGAAACGAGTGCAGCACTGCAGGTTCTGTGAATTATACTAGTTCAGGCCTCCAGTCCTGTTATTACTGTTTCCCAGTCTTCCCCCAAAGTGTTATCCAAGTCTTTTTAACGCTGTAGTATCACTAGGAAAACGATTTTACTGCTTTGTTCTCCCTTTCTAGTAGTCATGAACTATCAAAAAGTTCTATAATAAGATACTTACAATGCCATGTGCTTTTAGTGTTGGATTTTTTGTTTTGTTTTGTTTTTTGTTTGGTTTTGAACAGATCTCTAAGTCTGAGCAGTTACCTTTTGATTATATTTGCGGAAGTGGAGAATAAGATGCATATAAGGGAGTTTCCATAGAATTCTGCCTTTGTGCCATGAAAGCCGATATGAAGGCACCAGGATGTCCTCTCCTGAAGGACCTGAGCTGCTTCTTGGAATCTCCCTGTCCTTAGAAATAATGTCTTCCCCGCTAGCGGTTGTTTTTTTTTTTTTGTTTGTTTGTTTGTTTGTTTTTTTCCTGAAAGAAAATCCCTTGTGTTCTTTGTACCCTGATGCCATTAAGCCCTACATTTCTTCCTGCTATCCAAGCCTGCTGGACAACTGGACACTCTTTAACTACAATGCAAATAAACATAACAAGAAAGCTCTGAAAACTTTCTTTCTTGTAGACTTTAGGGGCTTTTTGGGAGGGGGGCAGGAGAAGCTGAATTGCTTTTTGGCTAACATTATTTATTAGGTACACCCAATAATATGTCTACTGATAATTTCTCTTCAAAGCTCTGATCTCTGCTGTTGAGAAACTTTCATAATTAGCATGTCTGGTGTCCTGCTGTGGCTGAGTTCACATTTTTAAAATGAGCTGAGCTCACAGAGTGTGTCTTACATGAAGGTGAACTTCACTTGTAATGACTAGGTAGCATGTTCGTGAACTGCAAACTGTGACTGCCAATTATGATAAAATGTTTTCATTAGTCTGCACAATCTGCAAACAAATGGGCAGGGGGAAAAATTAATTAAACCACTGTACTGTATGCACGTGGTGGAAAAATGTGAATGAAGCTTAAGTTTCTCAGCATTTTGAGAGTTTATTTTTTTTAAAGGTATGATTTTTACACAACTAAGTGAGAAATGATTTACTTCTTTTTTATACGATGGAAGAAAATGAAGCCAGTATATATTTTTCACGCTAAGTGTACAGAAGTTCAGAATATGCTGCAATGTTTGTGCAAACTGTCCTATAAGTAAGGAGTAAACATGCAGCGTATAACCAGGCATCAACTTTCTGGAAGATAAACAGTCCGTACTAAGAACACCATGTTAGAGCACAGTCATGTTTTTATTTTTCAGGTTGAATGTGGTTTGATAAATGTACTTAAAATAAAATCCAAATGCATAGGTTTTATTTTTATTTCAATGATTTTTTTTCCATTTGCTGTAATTAAGCCAAGCATTTTTACAGAGTGGACTAACATTTATATTAGTTTCAAATTCAAAATCTCAAAAATCTAACATAAAGAGATAGTGAAAGATACAAACAAGGGATAATATACGTTTAAAGCTGAAACAAAATATGGAGGGAGGAATCCTTCAGAAGAGGGTGGAGAGCTTGAAGAAAGGGTAGTGCTAAATAAGCAAACTGGGGAAAGAAGTGGGATAGGAACCTAAAGCTCTGCCTGCAATATGCTGAATTAAAGAAAGGGATCCTAAATGTTCTGGGATGTTTTTCATGCATTCTTAAAGAGCAGTTAGGGAACAGGCTCCCTGTTAGTTTAGGCAATTAACTGGTACTTGGGAGACCAAAATTATTTCCCCATTTCATCTAGTAATCTGGAATACTTGGGGCAGGTTGCATAATGTATCAGTGCCTCGGTTTCGTTATCTGTTGCGTGTAGCTAATGATACTGCCTTCCATTTTAAAAAGTGAGGTAAAAGGGAGATGAAGACGTAGTGAATTGATATAGATAGCACTGTAGGTTTCCAGTAAGAGATGCACAGTTGTGTTTTAATGGGAAAACGCAGTTCAGGTCTTGATGGTGTGAAATTTGTGATATTAACAGTGTAAGAAATGGTTTGGAGGAATGGTTTACATGGTCTAGCTGTCCTACTCCGCATAAGAGGGGTTTTCTATAATGCTATGTTTAACTTTTCTCTCATCTATGTTTTGCTTGTCTGGTGTTTTAGCCCGTTCAGTCCTAGTGATTTGAAGAAAGATTCCTCTGCTCTCAGCATCTCTAAACCTCAAGGAAGATATGGGTCAACACCACCACCTCTGCCAAAACTCCCCTCCCAACACCCACTACTAAAACAGGGAAACAGTAATACCGACATAACTCAGGTTGCACAGACACACACAGCCAATGGAGTAGTAGCACAAGACCGGGTGGAACATGAGGACAGAAGGATAACTGACCATGATTCTACTGTGTCCACGCCAGTTCCAGATAATTCAATCAGCAACAGATGGATAAATGGGGAAAGAGTATGTACGTCTAGAGAGTCACTGGAAACTACAACTTCTACAACTTCCTGTGAAGGACCAATACTTTACAGCTGCTACAGGACTTCAAGCAGTGATACACTGCTCCCATCTGACAGTGAAACTAATACTAATGTGGAGGAAGAAC
This sequence comes from Penelope pileata, assembly GCA_013396635.1. Lineage (NCBI taxonomy): Eukaryota > Metazoa > Chordata > Aves > Galliformes > Cracidae > Penelope > Penelope pileata. The sequence continues at coordinate 356,635 of WBMW01000091.1, forward strand.
TGAACGAGGAAATGAGCAAACAAGATCAGCCTGTAGAAACGAAGGTAAACAGAGAAGTTGTGATACTGCTACTCGGTGTATTTTCTCTAGATTTCTATTTACAAAAGTAAGCTTCATACAGCCAGTGAAAAAACTGAATATCTTCTGATTATTTTTCCTCTAAAACTGAAAATTTATCATCATTATTAAAAAAAAGTTATTTAAATAAATCAGGAAACTTGTCTTAAGCTGCAAAAAGAGAGATGAAAGTTTGACTATTTGGTGGCAATTCAGTGACATGCTTCTGAAGCAAGCTAGCAAAAATAATGTGGCAAAATTTTCGTGATTTGGGTAATTTTTTATGTTAAGCTGTAAAATTCTAGAGTGAGGGCTGTGCCATTTGATGTTTCAAATGTGTTCATAGAGGTTAAAAGAAAAATCAATTAAGAAAAGGAAGAAAGTTTTATTCTTACATTCCCTCTTCTTTTACCCCTAGTTAGTAGTGATCTGAGGGTTTAAAAAAAAAAAAGTGAAACTGAAATATGTGTACATGTTTAGCACAACACTTCAGCTGTGCCAGACTGTCAGGAAGGTGTTAGTGGTGTATATAAAATAGAATTTCAAGTGTAGTTAAGTTACAGCAATAGTGCTTCAGGCAGAACTGCTGTGTGGATCCTTCTCTTGGATGTAGTTTTCAGGTCAAGGCTGGAAAGGCAGTGGCAATCTGCTAGCTATTAGATAGACATGAGGTTCTGAGAATATAAAGTATACGCCTTGTTAGCAAGAACTGCAACATGAATTTGAGCCTCCTCATAAGGAAGGTTTTAAATAATTAAGGGAAATAAGTGGGTGGAAGAAAATCTGTCTTGGGAAAATTAATTGCTGAGAAGATTGCATATTTCCTCTTCTAAAAGTTTATTTATGCAGTTTGCCTTCTCGTACTAAAGTGTTTGTGGCCAGTTGGCATCATCAATAGTTTCAGTCCATGTTTTTGCTAAGGGAGGTTGGGCTCACACCCTCCAAGCCCTCCTCTTCACCACATAACAAAATTGATAAGTGGCTGGCCAAAAGTCCTTTTGTGTGCTCCTGAGCACTGCTAAAGCTGTTCCCCAGCTGACAGCTGCACGCCTGCATCAGCTAACTACAAAACTTAGGGTGATTCTGGAGCTGGAAATGCAAGACTTCATACCTTCGGACTGCATTTCTGTATCTTTGTAGAACCACAGAATGGTTTGGATTGGAAGCGACTTTTAAAAAAGTATCTCCTTCCAATCCTCCTGCCACGGGCAGAGATACCTTCCACTAAATGGTGTTGTTCGCTGACCTTTAACATTTTCAGGGATAGGGCATCCACAACTCTCTGGCAACCTATTCCAGCGCCTCACCACCCTCATAGTAAATATTTTCTTCTAATATCTAATCTAACCTACCCTATTCTACTTTAAAGAGAGTACCCTTTGTGCTATCAGTACACTTGCTGATAAAAAATCCCCCCCATCTTTCCTGTAGGCCTTCTTTAAGTACTGGAAGGTCACTATAATGTCTCCCTGGAACCTCTTCTTCTTCAGGCTGAATAACCCCAGCTCTCAGCCTTTCTTCACCGGAGAGATGCTACAGGTCATCTTTGTGGCCCTCCTCTGGACTTGCTCCAACAGGTCCATGACTGTCTTGTGCTGGGGTTCCCAGACCTCGCTACGGTACTCTTGGTGGAGTCTCACAAGGCCAGAGTAGAAGAATAGAATCACATCCCTTGACATTCTGGCCACACTTCTTCTGATGCAGCCCAGGGTACGATTGGCTTTCTGGGCTACTAGTGCACGTTGCTGGTTCTTACTCAGTTTTTCATCCACCACTGTCCCCAAGTCCTTCTCCTCTGGACTGCTGTCAATCCACTCATCACCCAGCCTGTATTCGTGTTTGGGATTTCCCTGACCCAAGTGCAGGACCTTGCACTTGGCCTCATTGAACTTCATGAGGTTTGCATTGGTCCACCTCTCAAGCATGCCCAGGTCCCTCTGGGTGGCATCCCTTCCCTCCAGTTTGTCAACCACACTGCTCAGCTTGGTGTCATCGGCAAACTTGCTGAGAGTGCACTCAATGCCACTGTCCATGTTACTGACAAAGGTGTTTGACAGTAATACCAGTCCCAGTACAGACTCCTGAGGGAAACCGCTTGTCACTGGTCTCCACCTGGACATCAAGCCATCAGCTGTGACTCTATGAAAATGACTGTCCAGTCAGTTCCTTATACACTGAGTAGTCCATTTGTGAAATCCATGCCTCCCTGTTTTACAGACAAGAATGTTGTGCAGGACAGTGTCAAATGCTTTGCACAAGTCCCAGTATATGACATTGGTTGCTCTTTTTTTATTCACCATTGCTATAACCCCATTGCAGAAGGCTTCCAGATTTGTCATGCATGATTTGTCCTTAGTGAAGCTCTGTTGGCTGTCACCAACCACCTCTCTGTTTTCCATGTGCCTTAGCATAGTTTCCAGGAGGATCTGCTTCAAGATCTTGTTCTTATACAGCTACTTTGGTGTTTTTATTCACAAAATAGCACCATCTCTCTAAGCCCTTGAGTCTGGATAACTTTGGTTAACTAGGGATCCTGTATGTCCATAATGAGGGCAAATTCAGTAACTAGAAAAGGTGGATCTCAAATTTTCACATATTACATAGTAAAATATCATGGGTAATGCCAAGAAGGTACTAGTATGTGGGCTGTTTTTTTTTTTTAATTGTTTTGTTTTGAGGATTTGTTTTTGATGGTAATGAATGAACACAGTTTGCTGTCTAAACATAATTCTGTGGTGACCCAGTGTGCCTTTAACCTGCCGCACCTTTCATTATGCTTCTGTCTTCTATTCAGTAATGCCTGCTTCCCCTCTCTGTGCCAATAGAAGTGCTGAATGCTCCATTGGCAATGCTAAGCTTGCATCCAAATTGCACAGTAAGGTGCTGGCAGTATTTTTCAGGAAAAGGCAGAAATGGGAAGCAGTTGTGTTATCAAATCCAGGAAGGAACTGGGCAAATGCTTGGAGAAAATGTGGCTGGGAGCAATCTCATTAAAATGTTTTTGACCTGCTGAGTGACCAACATATGTTATCTGGCCTGTATTGATCAAGATCCAAAGAGTGAGGTGTATTACAGCTCTTACTTGGTGTACTCTTTGCTGATGCTAGAAGAGTGAAGAACAAAATAGAACAAGCCCATGCAGGTTAGCTCTTCAGACAGCATCAGTGCAGTGGAGAATTGAACCTGTAAAAGCTGAATTGGATGATAACAGCAGTTTCTGAGATACCAGCGTGCTACCAGTGAGTGTGGCACAATGTTCCCTTTAGTAATATGAAGGAGCACATCTACTACAGATTGATGTAAGGGCTATACTTAACAAAATAAAACACTGATTTAGATTAGGGTAGTGCAACCTATGCATGGAAATCAGCTCTGTCATGCTCGAAGTAGTTGCTGCCCTGCTGTCTGAAATAGGAGGGAGGGTGGTGAGGAACGAGAGAGGTCTGATAGTGCTTTAAGCTGTTACTGTGTCTGAGTAGGCAGTTTGTAGATTCTGCTAAGCACCCCCGTAGTCAGTAAAGGATCTTAAAAGTTGTATGCAGTCCAACTGAAATTGCATTGCACTGAGTAACAGCACTCTTACCTCCTTTTTAATTAAGCTAGTATAGGTGAAAGCAATGGGAGTAGATGCATGCAAGTCATAGATAAATTATGCATCTGCTACATACTTAGTTACTGATGCAAAGTATCTTGTCCCCTGCATGCCAAATTTCCCAATTCAGGGAAGAAGAAAAGGTGGTGCTATTGCGTATAAAATGCATGCATATACAGCAGAAGTGAACTAAGTCTGCTAATGGAAAGGGTGAATTAAGTCATGAAATCTAACAGGAGCAAATGCCAGATTCTGCACCTGAGACAGGGCAACCCTGGATCTATGTACGGACTGAGGGATGAGAGGCTGAAGAGCAGCCCCATGGAAAGGGGTCTGGGGCTTCTGGCTGACAGCAAGTTGAACATAAGTCAGCAGTGTGCCCTGCCAGCCCAAAGGGCCAACTGCTCCCTGGGGTGCCCCAGGCCCAGCACTGCCAGCTGGGCAAGGGGAGGGATGGTCCCACTCTGCTCTGTGCTGTGCAGCCTCACCTCAAGCACTGGGTGCAGTTTGGGGCACCACAGCATAAGAAGGACATAAACTATTAGCATCCAAAGGAGAGCTACAAAGATGGTGAAGGGTCTGGAGGGCAAGATGTAGGAGGAGCAGCTGAGGCCCCTTGGTTTGCTCAGCCCAGAGCAGAGGAGGCTGAGGGGAGGCCTCATGGTGGCCTACAGCTTCCTCACGAGGGGAGCGGAGGGGCAGCGCTGAGCTCTGCTCTCTGGTGACAGCGACAGGGCCCGAGGGAACGGCATGGAGCTGTGTCAGGGGAGGGTCAGGGTGGGTGTTAGGAAAAGGTCCTTCATTGGAGAGTGGTTGAGCACTGGAACAGGCTCCCCAGGGCAGTGGTCATGACACTGAGCAGCTGCAGTTCAAGAAGTGCTTGGACAACGCTCTCAGACATAGGGTTCGAATTTTGGGTGGTGCAGTGTGGAGCCAGGAGTTGGGCTCAATGATCCTTATGGGTCCCTTCAAACTTGGTATATTCTATGATTCTATTAGTCCACTGATGGAAAGGGTGAATTAAACTGGGGAATGATGCAAAACCTGAGCAGAAACTGATTTTCAGGTCTGGAGAAGAAAGTTTATTTTGAAGTAATGTTGCTCTTAAATTTTCCATCCAACCTCCTCATCACTGTAGATCAGACTGAAGTCAGATTCTTGAAGGTTCTGGAAAAGTGTAGGTGAAAATAACTACATTTGGCAGTGATTTTAGACATTCTCCCCAAATGATCAGATCAGATTCTGCTTTATTTCTCTTACTGTTTTAGATAGTCTGAAAGTCACAAACCACAAATACCACAAGGAAAAAGACAATTAAAACTTAACTTTCCTGCCTTGCAGCAGAAGCACCTTCTGTCATAATTTTTTTTTGTTTTTCCTAAAATGCGGAGGCTGAGGAGTACAAGAACATTCCAATCAATTAGCTTCCTGAAAAACATCTTGTGAGAAATCTGCTACTGGACTTTGCTGCGGGCAAGAAGACAAACGCTTCTGTGTTTGTTGTGAGATTTGTTAGGAGATAGGATTATAGGCTGCATGCATGCTACAGGTGGAGAAGAATCCATTGCTCGTCTTCAATGAAGTATTTATTTGATGTCTCCTTTTAATGACCATGCTGGGGACTCTGATGTTTCAGTTGCAAAACCTGGTGAATATCATGCATTTCTCATTGTAAAGTGAAATTCTGATTCAAATAGGGTGAAACTTTCATGCTAAGTTAGCTTTCCACTAGGAAATATTTAACTGTTGCAACACTTGAGGAAGAGAGAAAGTGAAATCCTGGTTTTACAATTTTATGTTCTTCCTTAGCAGAATTTAATCATGAACAAAGATGTGTATCTTTAGCACCCAATGTAAATATGTGTAAATCCTCTGTAGGGATACTAGAATCTTCGCTGTTTTTCTTTCTTACCGTACAAGAAACTCTCCAATTACTTGTATAATGAACTGTTGCATAGAGTCAATGCGGCAGAAGGTGGTGGTAGCATTCAGCAGATCATGCATAACTGAGTACTTACCTTTATTTCAGAAAAGAGATTAAATGAAATCTTAAATTCTCGTGAACATGTACTTTTATATTCGAAATACAAAACAAAGTTTCAGATCAAGAAGCAAGAATGACACAAATAGTTTTAGGGAAGGAAAAGCTCATTCTGTTATTTTAGACCAAACTCTGCATTTAAATCAAAAACAAAATCCCACAATGTAGATTGAATTGCATTTGCTCATATTTTACATCTCTCACCCTGTCTGTGTTCCTTAGTACATTACTGCAAAGTTCTTAGGTCAAGGGCTATGATGAGATAGGAGTGAATCATATGTTGTGTCACTGTCATGTGGGTAGGTATAGCTTTCTTGATAGGAAAATAGTTCTTGTTTGGGTAATACGGTTGTATTGGAATTTAGGTTTATGTGAAGTCTACTTTAAATTAGTGTAATTTGTACAAATTTAGGATAGTGGAAAAACTATATTGGGAAGCATTAGCACAAGTGCAAAGAGTTCATACCCTCAGTTGCATTATATATACTTCATCTTAATTTCAGAGTTCTATTTGAGTAAGAATTATGTACTTTTATGGAATCATAGAATGGTTTGGGTTGGGAGTGACCTTAACGACCTTCTAGCCTGCCATAGGCAGGGAAACCTTCTGCTAGATCAGGCTGCCCAGGGCCCCACCTAACCTGGCCTTGAACACTTCCAAGGATGGAGCATCCACAATTTTAATTTCTTAACTATCTATAGTAACACAATAATTCTGAAGATGCACTGCTTTGTACTAAAGAACATGCAACTAAATCAATGTGAAATATGTACTTCAAGCATCCTATCTAAAGTTACAGATTTGCAGTCCTGTCTGCATGAACTTTGTCAAATCTTTGGATAGAATGAGAAGTATGGTTTGCTTGAAATTATTAATTTTGAAATACTTTAGCTAATAAATGATTCAAAAAGAAAATATCCATTTCAGGTCACTAGAGAGGCTGGTTTAAAGATAAAAATGTTAAAGACTAAAAATTGCCTAAAATTTCAGTTTTCAAAGGTTAGTTTCTACAGGACAAGTAGAACTGAAAATTCAGTTCCTCTGCGACCATTAGGAAGAACAATGAAGTCAACTTTATCTTTTAGTCAACTTTATCTTTTTATTTGGGAAAGAGTAGTACATTCTTTTAAATCACAGAATCACAGAATCACAGAATTGCAGGGGTTGGAAGGGACCTCAAGAGATCATGGAGTCCAGCCTCCCTGCCAGAGCAGGTTCCCTACAGCAGGTTGCACAGGTAGGCGTCCAGGCGGGTCTTGAATATCTCCAGGGAAGGAGACTCCACACCTCCCTGGGCAGCCTGTTCCAGTGCTCCGTCACCCGCACTGTGAAGAAGTTCTTCCGCATGTTGGTGCGGAACTTCCTGTGCTCCAGCTTAAGGCCATTGCCCCTTGTCCTGTCCCCACTGACCACCGAAAAGAGGTTCCCCACGTCCATTTGCCTCCCGCAACAAAGATACTTATAAACATGGATCAGGTCCCCTCTCAGCCTTCTTTTCTCCAGGCTGAACAGACCCAGCTTACTGAGCCTCTCCTCATAGGGGAGATGCTCCAGGCCCTTTATCATCTTTGTGGCCCTCCGCTGGACTCTTTCCAGGAGGTCCCTGTCTTTCTTATACAGGGGAGCCCAGAACTGGATACAGTACTCCAGCTGAGGCCTGACCAGGGCAGAGTAGAGGGGGAGAATCACCTCCCTCGACCTGCTGGCAATGCTCTTTTTAATGCACCCTAGGATCCCATTGGCCTTCTTAGCCACCAGGGCACACTGCTGGCTCATGGCCAACCTGTTGTCTACAAATGTAATTGTAAATTAAATGTTCTAAATAAAAGCCGATTTGGCATTTTTGATACAGTTGCATTCTGTTTTGGAGCAGACCTCAGGAACCTAGTGTTACCTCTCACTTCTGATGTTTTGATCAGCAGTTGAAATCTAATTTCTAGAGGGACCACTCTCTGTATGTCACACTAGCCATTCCTGCTTATTTTCATATTTTAAGTTACGTCGTGCTATGGATTGTCATACTAGTTTGAAAAGCTCCCCGAAACCATTGAGAAGTTTTGCTTGAAGTTATGGATTAGGTATCCCGGTATGCCTTGTAGTATATTTTTTGCTTTGTGTGTTTTTTACTAACTGCAATGTACCCAATATAAATACTGAATTACAAAAAGCATAAAAAAATCCTATGAGATAAATAGAAAACTTTTTCAGGAAAAAAATCTGTCTGTTTCTTTCATTTTTAGTATCTTATTATCCTGATTGTGAAAAGAGATGTGGGCATTTATGGTTATACACTGTGAAAATAAATCTTAACTTGAAACAGAACAACAATTCCCTTTCACTGTCAATGAGTAGATCCGATTTGATACAACAGTTCCTTAGGGAAGCACTGAAGATCTTAGTACATAAATATTAACTCCATGTTTTTCATGATTTTTTCCCTAAGTTTCTTCTTCTAAAATTTTTTTCCCATTTATTTCTGTGAGGTTTTTCACGGCTGTTTTGTTGAACAGCTCTAACAACCAACAGTTCTGTGTTCTTCTCACTGCTGCAAAATATTATTCAGGATTTGTTTCTAAATTATGTTTCAAGACTTCTTTTCTGCTACTCAGAATATCCTCATACAGTTCTGCACACCCTGTGCCTGTTCTCCTGCTCTGCCTGCCCTGAGCCCATGGCTGTGCCTGCTCCAGGCAGGGTGTGGGTACCCAGGCTGGGGGCAGAGGTGTAGCATGGACTTTGAACAGAATTCCCCTTGGGAATTCTGCCTCTCCCCTTGTTTCCAGTAGGAAACAGCTGGGAGTTCTTGTAAGATGTGGGCAAATATTGAAGTGGTACAGTGGGAGCCTGAGGACTTCCTTGAAAGAAAGCTAGCAGTAAAATTGTGTGTTATTGCACAGATCTAACCCTGTAGGTAGGTGTTCCTGTGCTGAAATAAGAACATGCCACTGTGACTAAAAGATAACTCATCCTTGGTGGGCATGTTTTCCCACATAGAAAATTCTTGGGTCAGGTACTGACTGTAGAAAGGAGACTGAAGAACAAGAATTAGGAAGGTGTGTAAGGGAGATATTTAGATCATAAAAAATCAGGGGGTCAGAGCATAGTGGGAGAGTCAGGGGTTTGCCCTGGCTTGGGTGAAGATTGAATGCTTTTTCTGAATTGCTCATCTTGCATATTTTTTTGAGTCTGCTGTGCATGATTTTCCCTCACCTAATTAGTTCAAGTAATCATCTGATTATCGTAGATCTGTTTTGTAGCAGTGCTTCAGGGAGGTGATGGCTTTTAGCAAAACAAAAACAAAACCAAAACAAACCTGAAACACATTTGAAGAGGAAGCAGTAACCTCCATGATTTTGAGCCTCAAGCAAGTCCATATGCGAGACTCCTTGTAAGAACAAATGCACTAAACCTCATGCTGGAGCTGTAACAGCTAATCCTTCAGCTCTCTGCAGTGTCTCTTGACAGCACTTAAAATGCTGTTCTGTAGGTTACCGTGGTTGCTATGCTGATTGAAACAGATTTAACAAACAGCTTTGAAGTCACTATTGAAAGCCTGTATTTAGGGAGGGGGCTTTGTATGTAGCAGTGTGACTGCTAACACTCAAGATCAGAATAGAAAAGTATTCAAATCTAGAATACTTGCTGAATACCGAAAGGGGAAAAAACGTACTTTTGTCCTTTAGATGAAAGCTCTGTACTTTATTACTCAGTATTCTGCAAGCAGTCTTTATAAATGTACTAGCAAATGTTTATCTTGCAGAAAGCAGTATGCAGCTAAAATCAGAAATAACTCTTCACGCTCTTCTCTTTATTTATTTTAGTGAAAGATTTCTACAATTTGTCTAGAAAATTCCTACTTTTCCATAAGCTTCATTTGGTCATAGACAGCCTCTTCCTTAGGATTCCGATATCATTAAGTGTCAACGCTTTTCGGCATGACTGCTAAATCCAGAAGAATATCTTGTAATGGAAGAGTCATTTTGTTTAATTTGATGCTTGTGAGAATGAGGGTTTTCCCTAATATTTTAATATTTTAGAAGGGTACGCTTTCATTGTTTTGAAATAACTCGATTTTATATTCCAACATATTAAATGTAATATTGAAATTTGAACAAATGTTTTAAGTTTTACATTCAGCAGAAGAATCAAAAATATGTTTTGTGGAATGAAAAACTTTAAAGTGAAAACTTCCTTAAGAAGCAAAAATGAGTTGTATGAAGAGCCAGTGAGGGAGTATTCTAATTGCAGACATCCACGTATCAGCAATGAGTGTGTCGATGAACATAAAACATTTTGTATATTTCGCAATAATTCTGGTATGCAAAGAACAGTCAGTTCAAATAACTTTAAAAACGGGGGCGAGGGAGAACACCAACTAATTCCATCTGTTACATTTTATTCTGCAAATGAGATCTTCCAGCATTGAAAGGTTGATGGTACTTGATTACCAGGATGGGAGCTGAGCTGTTTAGTAGGGAGTTGGGGCTTTGGCAAAGATTCCTATACAAACAGAGAAATATTAAACGGTTTAGGCCTTTACTTGTGCTGTGCAGTTTTACTGATGTAATTTCTTTCTCTTGCTTTTTTCTTTTTTCTTTCTTTTTTTTAAAATTCTTCTCTGACATTTGTACTTGTTGGTTAAATCAGTGGAAAGCTCATATTTTCCAAAATAGGGTGACTATTACTAAATGTCAAAATTGCTTTTCAGATGCTTTTTGGACTCTGAGATAATTGTGTTTATTTTCAATACTTTTCTTTTTCTTTCCCTGAAGTATTTTGTGTTTCCTCTACTATTCTGAGAGCTCTTCTTCTCTCATAGGAGACGGATGAACAGAAACGACACAAAATTGCCAGTGAACTTCTGCAAACAGAAAAAGCCTATGTTAGCCGACTTGACCTCCTAGATCAAGTATGTTTTTCTTGAATTTGTTTTTATTTTCTTGCCTTTAATTCACTTGAATGGCTCTGCATATGTATAAATTACATAAAAGAGGTGGTATGTTTTTCATATGTCACTGACGTTTCCAGTCAGTCATTTGTGGTTGCTGCATAACTTTGTCATTTTTTCTAATTTAAGAACACTGCATTTTTTAAAAAGTATTTTAGAATGTTGTGACTATTAATGCATATCTTGTATGTGTGTATGTAGAGTTCATCATAAGCAACAGTGGTGCAAAATCCGTACTAGTAGCCAATCCAACAAAGGGGATGGATGATATGATGCTCACTCATTTGTTGGTTTCACCTGAGTCAGACAAGAAGGCTATCATTTTATAATATGGAAGTTGCCTACCCACTAGCAAATTAATGAGTCTTTCAGGCTTGAGCCACGTGAACAGCATTTCTCTTCAGTGCCAAAGAACCTAGGAAGATATGCATTCTAAACTGTATATACCCTATATATTTCCCATTATACATTTAGACTAAATCCTGTTAAAGTGAACAAAAATTACTTCTACAAGAGAAGAGCTGAGTTCTTGTGCTCTGTAGAATCAAACTGATATTTCTTAAATTTGAAGATGTATAGTTCTTGTGTATTTTCTTTTCTAAGTCTTGTTTACTTTTCACAAAACATCTACATCCATTCTACCTGGACACTAATACCTATGCATTGCCTTACTCCATGATATTTTTCTCAGATATCACTGTTAAAACTTAAGCCTACTGCTTAAGTCTTGTACACAGAGTTAAGGAAAAAGTAAGAAACCTCAACTGATACAATAATAGTTCAGGTTCCTTGGGGATCTGAATAATTGTCCTTAAAAGTGGATTAACTAGCTGACCCACGTAGGGATGGATGTGTTGTGTGTTTTAGAAGGCAAAGTAACGATGGAGGGAAAAAAAAATCTTTGGTTTAGCTGAAAAAAATAAGAGACCCATTTACTTCATTTCTAGATTTTACTGGTGGTAATATACAAGTATTGTCCTTGATTCAATCACACATACATTACTCTATGACTGTTTTCCAAATATTAGAGGGACAGAGTTCTGAAAAATGTTCAAGCACAGCTGCTCAATTGCTGATAACGAGAGGAAAGCAGAAGATTGGGAAGGGCTGTTATACTTCTAAAAAGTTTAAAAGTATGTAGCCTTTATAGTCTTTGAGGAAATTTGTCAAAACTTTCTCACTGTCCTCTCAGAGATGCAGCAAAGTGAGTATATTTTGAAGTTTAAGTGAAAGTGTGAGACACGGACCCTAGCTCCTCATGAGCACTGGTTTATGTGATGTGCACGTCTCTAGTAATTCTATGGCTACATCAAGTCAGATAGAGCAACTGTTGGGGAAAAAGTAATTTTTTAAAGAGACTACAGCAATATTAAAGACTTTTGCACTTCAAATGGTATTTGGGGACTAGTCATAGTCTGTCAGTTACTTTAATTTTACAAGTATAAGGAGCTACAGCATACAGACTGTTGGGCTAATGGTGATCAGACAACATGCTTACTGAAGAGAAAGTGAGAATGGAAAATATGACTGGAGAACTGGGAAAGCTGAGAAGATGTAACTGGTAAAAGAGATAGGATGCTTAGAGTTAGATCAGAATGGTGCTGCTTCAATTTGGTTTTCCTTATGTCTGCTCGGTCTGCAGCACTTTTCTGGCTCAAAAGAAAAAAAGTGACATATAAGGGGAGGAGAAGCTTTTAAATTATTGGAAAGGTAAACAATTTCTATCATTACGTGCCTACGTTATTGAAATATTAGAATATTAGCCTTGCCCTGGTTGGAGTAGGAGGGAATGGATGGGTCTTCATCCAGTGGTAAAAGATAAAATGCTAATAGGTTTGGGGTTCTTCTTCTGTATTGCAGGTATTTTACTCCAGACTCCTTGAAGAAGCCAATAGAGGTTCTTTTCCAGCTGAAGTGATCAACAAAATCTTTTCTAATATTTCATCAATAAATGCCTTCCACAGTAAATTCTTACTTCCAGAACTTGAGAAAAGAATGCAAGAATGGTAAGAGGTGATTCACTGTTTAATAGTCTACTAAAACACCATCTGTAGAAACTTACAGGGTTGAGGTAGAGAAGATACTTTCATAATTAAGTGCTCCAATCCCAGGAAACACTATGGGTAGGAGAACATCTGCTCTTCCACCCTTTATTGGGATCTGACTCAGCAGAGGACTTGCATCATTAGCTCAAACTAAAGGACATCTGTCTCACTGAAGCCAGTGAAATTACTCATGATTAAATGCCTTGCTGAATTAGGGGATCAAACTAAAATTGTGCTACCTGGTGAATTCACTGCATATAATACAAAATTGAGGCAAAGAGCATGTGTTTGTTTTGTGCTGCCCTTGCAGAACAGAAATAAGCATAGAATAGTTCATTTGGAAGGGACCTTCAAAGATCTAGTCCAACTGCCTGACCACTTCAGGGCTAACCAAAGTTAAAGCATGCTATTAAGGGCATTATCCAAATGCCTCTTGAATGCTGTCAGGCTTGGAACATCAACCGCCTCTCTAGGAAGCCTGTTTCAGTATTCAGCCATGCTCACAGTATAGAAATTTTTCGAGATAGCCAGTCTGAACCTTCCCTGTTGCAGCTTTGTGCTGTTCCCTTGCATTCTGTCATTGGCCTCCAGCACAGTAACCTTTGTTGTTATTGTGTTCTGTAGTAAAGTGGGATACGTTTTTGTTTTGGGTTTTAATTTTAAACAAAACTAAGTCAGGAATATTTGCAGCAAGGGAAGAGGTGTAAATGTAGTCCCTAATGATCAGGTACTGTTGTGTAGTATCTTTCTCATGCCTTTGTGGATTCTTGAGACACTAAGATATGGCCTTTTATTTCTGGTCAAAAAATCAAAAAATCACACATAAAAAATTAAGAAATTATGCCTTCTTGTGACATGAAACATCTCCAACCACACAGTGGTGCTCTAGACAACAAGCTATATGTCTCCTGACTCTGTAAAATAGTTCCCATTTTAAATGACGATTCTTTTAAGCAGGGTAGTTACCATGTACAAACAATGGTAGCCCTGTACAGTCTGTAATGCAAGACAGTGAATAAAACCTGAGCATCATGAAATACAGTGAAGTTTAAACCATATTCTTATGTTCCTTGCAGAATAACAAAATAAATCCATCCTCTTCTTTGAACAACTGAAAAAAATCTGATAGGTTGCATACTTACGAGAAGTGGAGTTTAACTTATTATAATGATGCTTGAAAAGCAGCATACACTATATTATGTCAATGCTGCATGTATTTGAAATGAATTTTGTGATGAACTCCCAAGATCTTGCTCTGGCCACATTATAGAGCACAGAAGATGAGTGACACTACCTTATGTATTTGCAAAATGCTAACTTGCACACTAATTATGTGTTTATAGTTGCATAGCTTCAAAGGTTTAAAAGTGCTTTTGCAGATGAGCCATGACTATTGGTACAAAGCTAATAAGTTGTATTGTAAGCAGCTGCTTGGAAACAACCTCTGTGCTGTATGTGAGACAGCTAGTTTAAAAATCCTTAAAGCATTGTGCTTTTGAAAGAAGTTAGAAGAAAGGATGAAGCTGAAGAGAATGGTTTCTGATCATTGCTGAAAGAAATATCAAGGATCGTTTACTCTCCTCATCACCATTTCTGAAATTGCCTGATACAACAGCCTCTGCCAGATGCAGAGTTTGCTTTTCCCAGTAGTCCCCTTAATTAGAGATAGAAAATAATGAAGTATTGGTACTTGTATGCACTTGTTCTGTTAAAAATTCCCATAAAAATTCTGATACCTTCCCTGAGTTTTGGTTGATTTTGAATTCCTAAAGTAAAAATACATAGTTTTTGAAACTGGGAAAGTGGAGCAGAAGCAGATTCTTTTTTAGAGTAAAAGGCTGTGTGTATCTAAACTTATCTAGGTGAAATGAAATTGTCTGGTAATGGCATATTGAAAGAGCTGAGCAACAGCTGGAGCTGAATGTCTCTCTTACAACATATGGCTTGAAAACAGTGCAATATATTTCCCATGAAAAGAGCAAAACAGAGCATAATAGCAATTCCAAGTCAAAATATAAATCTAAATTTGCCTTTTTGTAACCAAGGATGAACAATGGCAAATACCTGTGGAAGAATATAAGAAGACAGCGTGATATCCTCTGGATTTTTTGTGTGTTTTTTGGCAATTTCAGAACTGTCGTTCTTGTGATTTTTGCTTTAATTTGAAACTGCAACTTTTCTCTTGGATGCCTGTTAGCTTGTACATTTTAATCACCTTGGCTGTGCAAATTTTTAGAGACCTTTGCTTAGCTTCCTTGCAGTCATGACAGTTTTAAATGAGAAGCTACAAATCACGATTAGCAAGTCTCAACTATTTCATTCTAGAGTTTTTTAGAATGCTTAGGTGAATGCCATTGTGGTCTGATAACACCAAAATAAGGAGTGTTTCTGTACCTATGGAACAATGTGAAGTTCTATTTCTTGAGCCATGTAACGATGCTCTCTTTGTTTTCTGGTGAAAATGCACTGCTGATTTTGTTCTATGGTAATCATTTTTTACCCATCTGTCTATCCTAGAGAACAGTAACTGTCCTGGACCTGATGCCATTTAGTAGCATTTCCTGTTATGGTGCGTGGTATGTCATGCTTGAATATGAAATGAAGTAGATTCCAATACTTACAAGCACATCATGGGAAGATTCTGTTCTCAGAAGGTTCTGCTTCCGCTGACTGGCCCTCTCCTCCAATAACTCTTTGTGCTGGGTGGACCTTGTCTTAATTCCCTGCAATGAAAAAGAACTTGTTTTTACAGCCTCAGAGTGTTTAGACATAAGAAAAAAGTAGAAGTAAAAGTAGTTGTGAAAATTTTCAATCTTTATAGACAGTGAAATTGCAGTGATCTATGTGAGCAGCCACAGGTATCCAAGGAGCAGACTTAGCAAATGGTTCCTACTTCTTGGTTTATAAAAGTTTTGACGTTTTCTTTAAATGTCTTTCTAGTAGTTGTTATGAAACAGGTAGAAGTATTCTTCTGAATACACCTGAACACCTAAAACTAATAAAGACTGGAGAGCCTTGGTGATTTTAGAGACCAGCTTCTCACCCCATCTTGTCCCCTTCTGTAGTGGCCAGGTCCAGCAGGAGCTTTGACCTCTACCAGGCCTTGCACAGGCCACATCTTCTGGCCTGCTGGGCACAGCCGCAGCTGGCCAGCCCTGCCAGTATTTGCCATTCAAGTAATTTTCCCTTCTGCACAGCTTTTCTCTTGGAGGAGTGGTGTGTCAGAGTATGCTGTTGAAGTAATCGCAGAAGATCACTTCAGGCCACTACATAGTGTTGATTTCTGACGTTATAGAATCATAGAATCATTACGGTTGGAAAAGACCTCTAAGATCATACAGTCCAACCATCAATCCATCACCACCATGCCCACTAAACCATGTCCTTAAGTGCCACATCTACATATTTCTTGAACACCTCCAGGGATGGTGACTCCACCACTTCCCTGGGCAGCCTGTTCCAGTGCTTGACCACTCTTCCAGAGAAGAAATTTTTCATAATATCCAATCAGAATCTCCCCTGACACAACTTGAGGCCATTACCTCTCGTCCTATTGCTGTTACCTGGGAGGAGACCACCCACCTCACCACAACCTCCTTTCAGGTAGTTGGAGAGACTTTCAGAATCATAGAATCACAGCATGACTCGGGTTGGACGGGACCTTAAAGCCCACCCAGTTCCAGCCCCCCTACTGTGGGCAGGGTTGCCACCCACTAGATCAGGCTGCCCAAGGCCCCATACAACCTGGCCCAGAAGTCCAGAGACAAGTTTCTGCATGAGTGCTTGAAAACAAAATACAAAACACATTTTGTTTTGCAGTTCTTGGAGGTGCATGTATGCTGTTCTACTTTGTGTGCACCCGGAGTGCAGTTTCTCTGTTCCTGTTCATCCAGCTTCTCTACTATTCTGTTTTGTTTTAAGATGCTCTCATTAATCTAGAAGAATGGGGGGAAGTTACCACAAAAGACTGGAATCCCATAGATTCTCAGTACTTCGTCCATTTTCTCAGATAAATAATAATTTTAAAAAGTTGTGAATGTATGTATTTATACAGAGTAGGAAAGGAAGCTCTGTCGTATGGATTAAGTTCTCAAACAAAACCACAGGTTAACTACAGAGGGTAAAGTATGTTCAAAGGAATATAATAGAGAGCTTCTAAGGAACTGCAAGTGAAATAATTTAGGCTGCGTTTTGTAAGCAAAGCCTCTCAAGTTTTTTGTTATAAATAGCTTTCTGTTCCTTAGTGCTCCACATGATCTGTAAAGCTTACGCATCACCGAAGAGAATGCAATCTTTCCACGTTAATTCAGTTCAGCTTTAATGGTTGTGTTGGGACTCCACACAAGCTGATTCTGAGCAGAAGGATTCTCTGTTAAACACTTGAAATAGTTTGATAACGTTGTGTGACTTTTCTTCTTTCTTGTCTGCTCTGAGATTCCGCTCTCTTGCTTTGCAGGACTACCACCCCTAGAATTGGAGATATTCTGCAGAAGTTAGCTCCTTTCCTCAAGATGTATGGAGAGTATGTGAAGAATTTTGATAATGCAATGGAATTGGTGAAAACGTGGACTGAACGCTCACCTCAATTCAAATTCATTATTCAAGATATTCAGGTAATGGGGAGAATAATGTAGAGCTCCAAGTAGCACAAGCATATATAAAAATGTATAGGTTTGGGGGTGACAAAATGATTAAATAGAAAATTGCATAATCTTTTAAAATTAAGGGTTTCTTTTGTCCACTTCATGCTGCATTCTCTCCTTCTTTCTCCTTCTCCCTTCATGTATGGATAAATACCCACACAAATCCAAACGCTCTGCTGCGTTGTAGAGGACCAATGTAAAAAAGTTGAAACATGAGAAGAATGAAAAATGCTACATTTTATCATAGGTAGAGAAAGTAAATACTGTTTTAGGATAAAATAATGTTATCAGTGCAGCTCTGGATCTTTGCGCTGAATCCGCAGATATTGGCTCACACCAGTGCTGCCGTGCAGAACACTAAGCTTTGGAAGCAAGTCTGAAATGCTAAATGCTGAGCTGCAAAAGGAGGCTTAACAGCAACATACCGTTTTTCTCAAAAAGTGCATTTCATAACCTATAGTGCTCCCTGTAGGTTTCTCTATGAACAGCAGGTATGTATCTTCCTCCTGCAGGCATGACACCTAGAAAAGTAGGGTAAGGTATTTTCTGCTTAAATTTTATTATAATACAGGGCATTGTGATTCTAAGCCAAGGAAGTCAGCTATGTGTTGGGGGGGGTTGGACTCAATGATCTCTAGAGGTCCCTTCCAGCCCCTACAATTCTGTGATTCTGTGTATTTTAATGTAATGTTTTAATTACTTCTAATATTATGGAAAAGAATATGCATCTTAAAATACTTCTGGGGGTGCTACATTATGAGTAAAACTCAAAGGAAGCATTTTCTCCCCAGATAGATAAAATATACTCTTATAGCCCATTTAAGAGAGTTTTTAGCATATGGTCCTGACCTGTTTATATGAACTCAGCGCTCTTTGTCTTGTTCTCAGAGTTATTACAAAAAAATGTTAAAATACACTGGAGTTGGGGAGATTTTTTTGGTAGGTCTTTCATTTATGCATTCTATTGGATATTTTAGATATAATTTTGCAATTACTTTTAGGAAAGAATGCCTAATTGTTTGTTTTGGTAAAGTAGTTTTTGTACATTTTTTTCAGATCTATCATACATGTTTCAAAATACATTATTTGCTTTATCGATTATAATTTTCATTTTGCTATAGCCTTGTAAAGTAGTATTTTTGCCTACTGCATTGAAATATGTTTATAATTTTTTAGAAGGAAAAAGTGTGTGGAAATTTGACATTGCAACATCATATGCTAGAACCAGTACAACGCATTCCACGCTATGAGATGCTTCTAAAGGACTACCTAAGGAAATTGCCTCAGGACTCCCTAGACTGGAAAGATGCTGAAAGTAAATATCTTCTAGCCAATAAAATAGATGTAATAAGATATTAGTAAGAGGATACTGTAAATTAAAACTATTTTCAGAGAAAAAAGTGGAAAACTAAACCACTGTGAAAAGAATGGTAGAGTTTATTCAGTGAAATTGTAGGATTCTTTGGAAAAAATCTGTATAAAAGTGGATGAAATTAGTATAGGAACTGCAAAGTCTATAGTTATTCTCCTACTGGAGTATGTAAGTTTTGCTTTAGTTTTGGAATCGTGCCCAAGTTTGTTTATTTTTTGTTTCTTTCTTTTCATCAGCTTGTTTGTTTGTTTATGCACATGCATGTATATTATTTGGAAAAAAAATTGATTCATTATTGTATTTTTAAGCTCCTATAGGGAAAAAGAAAAGTCAATTTTCAATTTTTTTCCTCTCTGTATTTCATTATTGGTAATATTATCATAAATGTTAGTAACATGAGCTGTCTGAACTAAAAATAGTGTGACGTTCTGGACTGCTTTGTCAAAAGAGGTGAAAGGATGGACTGTTACGACTGTTCATCTCACAAAAACGTGATTCTAAGTATTGAAGCTCACTTTAAAGTAACCTGCAATAATTCTCTTCTGATCTTTCCTGATTATTATTTCCATTTGGTTGCTAACTTTCTTATGCTGTTCACTTTACCTTGGTTAGTTTTCACTGATAATTTAAGAAATTTATTGTAGTGTGTAATTTACATAAAAATGACAAACATCATTTTCTAGAACGATCCATTTTTCTGTGTAATAGAGAAACATATATAAATGCAGCTTTTTGGTTTTACTTTTTTTTTTCTTTCTTTCTTCTGTCTAGAATCCCTGGAAATTATATCCACTGCAGCAAGTCACTCAAATAGTGCAATAAGGAAAATGGTAAGTTATGCTTGTTTCCCTGTTCATTTTTAAAAGTATTGTATTTCAGTATTTACTGAAGCTAGGAGTGTGAATTTAATATTTTCCCTAAAATGGCAAAAAATTAGTTTCCCATGTCCAAGTGATTGCTCCTACTCACCTGTATACTATACTGTATTTATACAGTTCCTGGGTATGATAAACAAAATTTGGCATTGCACCTAACTCACAAGTTCCAGGTTCAAGTAGCTGACACTATCTTGGACTCTCAACCTTGCTGCATCTGTTTCTCTCAGTGGAAAGATAACGTTTGTAAAAAGTAGTTACTATATTTCTCTACCATATCAAGCTGCCATGATGGCTATTTCATTAAGTATTTTGAAATATCTAATTAGTATTTTGAAATTTTGAACCATAAATAATGTAGACTCTCTATATACCTGTGTTTTTTATCTTAACATTTCTAAAAGCTGTATCAACCAGATTAATCAGTCTGCATGGTTGACATATATAGTCACCAGCTATGTGTATATGTGTATATCTATATACATATATATATATATGTATATGTTTTTCAAAGCTAACATTCTCCAGGCTTACACAGGCTTCTGGCATTTCATTTAAAATGCATTAAGACCTGTGCTGTTCATTAACCAGCTTTATAACTGTTTTCACTGAACAGGAGAATCTAAAGAAATTGTTAGAGATATACGAGATGTTGGGAGAAGAGGAAGACATTGTGAACCCTTCAAACGAACTGATAAAGGAAGGACAGATCCTTAAACTCGCCGCTCGCAATACATCTGCTCAAGAACGGCACCTGTTCCTAGTAAGTATGGTGCTGTCTGTTTGCAGGCATGGCTGTACGTCTTTCTAGACTTGAAAGAACTGCCAAAGAGAGAGGAAAATCCTGTTCCAATTGATGTCAATGAGGAACCTTTCCACTAACGACATCTGAGCTTGAGCAAGCCCTATACGGCTTACAGAAAGGCTTGAGAACACTGTTCAGAACAGAACCAGTGCCTAGCTACTCACTTTTAAGTAAATAGCTTCCAATCTTAAATGCAGGTCCAACCCACTAGTTTTATGTTTTAGTTGCCTTTTTTATGTTTTAGTAAAAAATATTTTTTAAAAAGAAATTGTTACTTACATTAATTATATATTTTACACGTGGCCCAAGACAATTCCTCTTCACTCAATGAGGCCCAGACGAGTCAAAATGTTGAACATCCATGTTCTAGAGCATGAAAATTTTGCCATTCTCATAAAACTGAAATGTGGAAGGCTACGATTTTAGTCCTGATAGATTGTGTGTCTTGGGGCTCATGTAAGATTCATGGTCCTGGGGAAACTTGTTGTAATGGCAGTTCATCCTCTTGTCAGGACCCCGTATCTTGCGTTAGGAATAACAGACCACAGCAGTGTGCCCTTAAGGTTCCCTTGGAAAAGGTGTGATGCTGTTCGTTGTTTCCCATTCATTTCAAATTTTCAATATTGTGTTTTGATTTTTGCTTGTGGTCCTCTGGCACTGCATGTCTTCTGGTTAGTAAAGACCGGCAATGAGTTGTTGCTGTGCAATTCCTGTTTATCTACACTTCAAACAAGAGATCATGGAGCAGTAAAACCTTAAATGGGGCTAGACAGCTGACGAAAATAATACATGCTTAACATGTGAGGTGACAAGTTCAAAAGGCATTTAACTGAAGTGAGTTTCTGTTTTTAATAATTAATATTGAGAAAATGTGAGGAAAAAATGTGAGAAAACTAAATTCAATAGAGCTGATTTAAGAAATATAGTTCTAGGATGAAACTTTAAACATTTGCATAAAAATTTAAATGTTCTAGTCTTTAATAAAGGAATATGTATTTGCCCTGCTCCTGTTTTTTTTTTTTTCTCATGTGATATTGAGAGTTTCAGTGAATAAAAGCTGTAAGACCACACAGATGTCCTTGTGAAATAATATTAGCTACAGCTTCTACAAAACGAAATGGTTTTGGTAGAGGGTAAATATAAGTTTATGCTCTGAAGAACAGAGTTCTTACTCTGCAACTTAGAACAGTTTCTGCAGAACTGAGGCATGAAAACAATTTTTGTAACAAAAGGTTTACAATGTTATAAAATACGCAGCTGGAGCATAGTAGATAAATGTTATGAAGGCTGCTGCATATACAGAGCAATTATTCTTAAATCCATTGGGGCTGGCCTTTTATTTCTAAATCCCATAAAGATATTAGAAAAAGATTTTGTCTTGCATTACAGCTTTGGTCTTCTCATATATCAGCGAGGCAGAAATGAACCTGCTTTCTTACCTTCTCAGTTTAGCTTTGTGATATTGTCCAGCTCTCAGTAGAAACTGGCTGTTACCTGTGCTTTTGTTAATGTAATGCAACTTTTTTTTTTTTCCCAGTTTAACAATATGTTGCTCTACTGCGTCCCCAAATTCAGCTTAGTAGGATCAAAGTTCTCAGTTCGAACCAGAGTTGGCATAGACGGTATGAAGATTATAGAAACCCATAATGAAGAATACCCACACACTTTTCAAGTGTCTGGAAAAGAGCGAACACTGGAGTTGCAGGCCAGGTAAGAGAAGTCTTTTCACCTTTTTATGAAGGATTAAATTTATACGTGCAAAAGATTGATCTGGTAGATTTGGAGAAAGATGGAATATGCTTTATGTTAATATCAGTGTTCTGAAAATAATATAGGCTACAAAAAGCATAAATTGTCAGTCTAAGAATCTCTTGGAATAGAAGATGTATCTGCAACATACAGCATGTTGCCTTCCCTTGCTGAAATACCTAAGATAGTTGCGAGTGAGCTGCCTGGAAAATAGAGATCAGAGTGTCTCACAAAGGCAAAGGCAATCTGTCTGCCTTCGTCAACTGTTTTGGGACACTGTTAATTTGGGCAATGCTGCTGCCTCTGGTACCTGAACCACCTTGGTACAAATGGATCTGTTCAATTCAGGGTGCGTCCACCCAACAAAACACTCTGGTGGGGACATGTCCCCAGAATGTAGTTCTCTACAGTGGTAGATGGGCACATGCTTTCCTCCATTCCTCAGACTTGCTTCCAGTTTGCTTGTTTTCCTCCAGTTCCAGCGATCAGCCTCACCCCGGAAGGCAAGTTCTTTTAGTTCTTGGGTTCTTGTCTTCCAGCTGCGCTTTTCTGAATGGCACTCTTCCACTTTCTTTAGTAGTCCTCTCATCTTCCTCTTGCTGAGTTACCTTCCTATTTCTTCTTTTCGCACTGCCAAGACTAAGCTTTCCCTTTCTGTGCTGCTTGACCTCAGATAAAGTTGGGTGCAGTTTTACATCCACCTGTCCTTTTGGGGCTGTTTCAGGATCTTATTCTTAGTAGTCAGGATGTCATTGTGATGAGACATGGATTACATAAGCAGGACGATGTCTGTGGTGGATACAGTTCTGTGTCTACACCATATATTCGGGGCAGACTATGGCTTGCTATCAAACTAATGCCTGCAAGCTGTTTTCCTTTATGGAAAAATACTTGAAAGTAACAGCAGTGAATACAACAGCACATGGCAATTTACCTACGCTATAATTTAATTCGAAATTCAATATGGTAATAAATACACCATTTGAAAAATGACAGGAAAGAGCTTTCCACACAAATCGGCAAGACTTCTGGGATACCTTTTTTGCTATCAGTCACATCCATTATAAAGTGATGCATGGTATCTAGGTAAATGTTTGGCAAGCTGTTATGCCACACATCTACTTCAGTGGTGAAAGATGGCATCTTGTTGTGCTATTTGTGAAGTACTTTTTAACTATAAGAAAAAAGCTACAACAAAGTAAGATTATTTTAGTATCTTTCTCAGTTTATCAGTAATTTAGGGTATTGCATTAGTTAGTTTAGGTGCAAGAAGAGCCCATTTTTATGTTCTGTTGTAGGAAAATTTTTAGAATGCCTTATTCTGTACAAAATTATGAAACAATAAGTACCAACTGAAATCTTATTAAAGTAGATTATTCAAGTCTTAATTAATATATGAGTATGTTGTGTACCCTATGCCCTAATTTCCTTAATTTGTGAGTTTCTATTAGCTTTGTTATAATGTTTAGTTTACCCTTAGGGTTTTCATTCCTGGTATGCTTTTATTTATTTATTTTTCAGAACACTATTTGAGTGTTTTCAGTCAGTGGTTTTAAACAGCTGGTAAATTATTTCTCCAAGAGGTTGCTAATTTGGGATGATGTTTAATAGCTGAGCTTTTGTTTTTTGATGTAAACAGGTAAGGAGATCTCTTTAGGCTGTTTGAGACAGATTTTTCTGCCTCATGTACAGATGGTAGGTGGGAAAGGGAAATACCTTTTAAAGATTCTGTTGCCTTACAAGTTGCAGTAACATTGGAACGCAATGTGTGAGGAGCCGTTTTTATTGAGGTGTTGTAAAAGTTGTCTTTCACATCCCTCATAGCAATCCATAGCAAAATAAAATTTTGCGTGCCAAGCACTGTATGGCTACAGCAGTACCTTTTACACGTCATTACCCATGGTGATGGGTGCCACTTTCAAAGAGCCAGATATATTTTGGCACTAATTCTCAACTTTCTGACTTAAAGTTTACAAATAAACTGTATTCATTACCAGCACTGTCCAGTAGTTTAGAATAGTGCTATTACTTGTGAAATAAGTTACTTTTCTAAAGATTTGAATGTCAAAGTCCTACTGATGTATTTTAGAAAAAAGCTTATCATACAAAGTCAGAGTTAAATACATTTTCTCTATCAGCTCTCTCTTATCTGTATATCTTATCTGTACTTACTGTTAAGTTGTCTGTAACCCATCCAAATGTGTACAAAGGAAAAGTCAGCTGTCTGGTTCGTAACATTAAAGAGTTTTCCTTTCATTTTAATTGGATATTTTTATTGTCGCTGTAGAAAAATTTAAGCAAACAAACAAAAGCAGTAAGGAAGTTATTTCTGTTGGGGAGGGAGAAAGATCTAATGGATAGATACACGGGAGAAGTAAGTGTTAGTATGTGAACTTAGCAGTGCATGAAATGAGAGAAAAAAAGAAAACACCTACGCTTAAATTTTGCATTTTCTCCTTTTCCTTTCTATCCTATTCTTTCAAAAAAAAAAAAAAAAATCAACAGTGGAAGTGCTAGTCCTTGTGGGTTTTTGGTTTGTTTGCTTTAGTTGGACAGTTAATGAGCAGTATTGTCTTATTTTGAATTAATGAAAATTAATTCAGAAACTTGGCTTTTGCAGGAAGTTGTTGATAGTGAGATAATGTTTCCTGAACTAGCTTTGGACTAATATGTCAAATATTTCTTTTAGTTCTGAACAAGATAAGGAAGAATGGATAAAGGTAAATTCTTCTATGTTCTTTATTTTTTAAAATGCATTTTCACTGAAGCAATCAAAAAAGCAATATTTATATTTCTGGCTGTAGTTTCCCTCTGCTAATCAATAAAAGATCAGAACGCAGACAGTCCATTTGAAGGGCGGTGTATTTGAGGAGTTTTTCCGTTGTTTCCCTAGGCGCTTCAGAATACCATAGAAGCTTTTCAGCAGAGGAATGAAACTTTCAGAAATGCTATTGCTAAGGAATATGAAGACATGCCTGTGGAGGTTTCTGTAAGTTGCTTTTATTCCTTTGTAACCCTATTAGTACCCATTTTGTTCTTCAATAACTGGAAAAAAATTGGCAGAAACTTTGTTTTCAAGCTAATCATTCTTATAGCAAAAGAATTACAAAGTAGTCGTCTTGTTGGTAATTGTTTTTCTTCATAATGCCAAATCTTACAAACGAGTCTCTTTTTTTCTTAAAATGCCTAACAGAGTACCCTTTCATTCATGCATAATCATTTTTGACTGGGTTCTTTGTTATGTCTTGTATAGATTTCAAAATACATCTAGAACTGCGCTGTGCCGTTTCCTTTCCAGAGGAAGAGAATAATTATTTTCTCTATTTAAAGCTCTGTGCAACTGCTTTTTATCCTCCTGTCCTTCCCCTACCCCCTTCAGAACGCTGAGCTTGGGAAGAGAGCACCGAGGTGGATCCGAGACAACGAAGTAACCATGTGCATGAAATGCAAGGAGCCCTTCAATGCTCTGACAAGAAGGCGGCACCACTGTCGAGCATGTGGACATGTAAGTGCACAACAGAAGCTGCTGTAGGTGAGCAGGCTTGGGAATGGCTCTAAGCAGCCATAAGCAAGCTGGCTGCTTGTTGTGCTGCAGTTTGTTACTGTGCTTGTGTCTGAAAGGAGAAGCTGTGGATAACACCACAAAGAATCCTCTGTCCAGTTTAGTTGGCAAAGTAAATTTGAAAGTAATTTGTAGCAGAGGAAGATGAACATTTGTGGAAAATGTCCCAAGCAGCTGTACAGTCTGTGCTGTTAGTTCTGAGTGGCCTCCGCTGATCTCAAACAGGTTCAAGACCATGTTTAACTAGCATAAACCAGCATTATCCTGGGCACCAGCTGCCTCCTGCTCCCATTCTGCTACCTCCTCTCTCCTCTTTGCAAACAGATCATGAAGCCATGCCATTAAAACTTTTTCTTTGGGTTATCTTGGAGCTGTTCCCAGCTGGGTTCAGTGTGCAATTGTGCGAACATACCTGAAGTATCAGGGAAAGAGAGAAGGGTAGGATGGGGGAGAGTATTACTGCCATTTTCCATGTGTGATGTTACAATAACATGTCACTTCAAAGTGATTAAACAATAGTGGTATGACTTAAGAATTTTTGGAATTTCATAAAAGAAGAGCAAACATACCATGTGCTTGCTTTATTTCCTTGCCATTCAGCAGCTATACCTTTCTCCAGTAGATGGTAGTGCAAGCCCACGTTTCATTTTTTCTTACAGGTTGTCTTGTATGACTTCATCCTAGTGTTTATATGCCACATGAAGGCTTACTGCATTCACAACTCTGCTTTTGTGCTTTGCAGAACACTAGAGACTTTTTCAGAAGCTCTCAATTATTGGTTATACAGCTGTCATCTGTTTGGTTGTTTCCCAGATTGTTCTATCTTGAAACTCCACCATACTCTTAAGATCACACCCTTCCCCTTTTTTCCCTTTTGGGAGTTTGGACTCCTGTTTCCTTCTGTTTGAGTTCTAAAGCATATCCTTCCATTTTAATTTTAAAATGCATTTTGCATGGGAATTATTTTGGGTCAGTGAGGGTGTCTTTACAACAGTGGATAATGGGGAACAAAACCAAGTGTTCTCTGTGGACACGGGTTGAAGGTAGTGATGTAGATTACTACTACAGATCCTTGGTTCTTCATACAGTTTTGTTCACGTGTTTGGGTGGTTCAAGTCTGGTTATCTTTCTTACTTTGCTGAAATAACTGTGCTCACTATTTTATGCAGGGCATCTTTTTCAGCTGAAGGAAATTTTCTGTGGGAAAATATTTCTAATGAGAAAACTTCTCTCAGATCTTCTTGCATTTCAATTTTCTTACATATTTTGTAGAAAGAAAAATCAGCAGTGTAACTTTTTTTTATGAATTTACTTATTTACTCATGAACAGATTCTGAAACTGTGAATTTAATATTTATTAGCAGGTTAAAAATCAGACATTTCTGATGTTTTTCAATTTTTTTCTCACTAAAAGTACATCTCAGTTGCACATGGGGTTATGTAGACAACAAAATGGTAAGTGTTCCTTTTTAGGTTAGCATCTAAAGAAACTGGAATAGTCTTCCTGCAGGGTAGCTTGTCCTATATTCTAATTCTATTCCTAACTTTAACCTACTGTTATAATTGAAAGACTAAGGTGATTTTGTACAGAGGTCCCACCAGGTAAATAGTGAAAAGCACTTTTAATTAAGAAGCAGTGGCACAAATTTGTAAAAATCCAACATCATTTTCAATTAAACTGTTTATGACATAATATCCATTATCTTTCTTTTTCTGCATAACTGAACAATACATTACTGTTAGATGTAATAACATTAGCTTTTGATTAAACTCTGTTTTCATGAAATTCTGTAAATACTTTATATGTTTGCTTATCTTTTTTTCATTCTAAGGTGGTTTGCTGGAAATGTTCTGATTATAAGGCACATCTTGAGTACGATGGCAATAAATTGAACAAAGTTTGTAAGGACTGCTATCATGTTATAACTGGTTGTACTGATAGTGAGGAAAAGAAGAAGAAAGGCATCTTGGAGGTATGTCATTTGAAAAATATTGTATGTGCATAGTTGCAAACAGCTTTGGCTCATCAGTAGATGAAAAACTGTAGCATTCTTGTGGGGCTTTTTTTGTGTTTGAAGGAAATAGAAGTACATGGATCAAATGCATCCCATCCAAATGGTTCTGTGTTTCACCATTCATCTTCACAATACTGCTACAGGATGCCACTGGCACGCTTAATAGTCAAAAGACTGCTGTGTCTTGGCATGGTGGCTTTTTAAGATAGCTGAAGAAACATCTGTCTGCATGCTGGATCTCCTGAGAACAGAGTGGTTGACTGCCCCATGGCAGCACCTGGACAGCATCACTACTGGGTGGGAAAGAAATGGTGCAAAGGATTAACATGTAATCACTTCATGTTCTTCCTGTTCTGCTCAGCATCACTGTTTAACCCAAGAAGCATGTCATCCTTACTTCAGATTTTAAGCAATTCACCTCATGTTCTGTCTAGAATTAATGCTTGCAATCTTATGTTATGCTTAAAATGTGTTTGCATTGAATCCTGTCATAGTATTTTGATGCTGAAATAGAGTGGCTGTCATATTGGATAGTTAGTAGCACTTCAATGCCTGGCATGACATTACCTTGGAAATAAAACATTGTAGATATAAGGTACAGAGAAGGGCTAGCTGTAGTGGGAAAATGAGATTTAGTCATCCAGAAGTGTGTAATCCAAAATTACTGCTGAAAGAAGGAACAGATTACACATGCATAACAAAGTACACTGTGTCCGTATGTATGTAATATATAAATATTCTCCATAAATCTGGTCATTCATATCTTATTTTCTCAAGTTCTTTTGCAGATGTTATCCAAGATTTGTTACGAATGGTGGTGCCTTTCTGTTCTTTGTGTTTTAGCCTTAATTTAATGAAAGCTCATCTTCCCTTTTATGCTTTACGCTATCTCCTAGATTGAATCTGCTGAAGTCTCTGGAAATAGTGTCATATGTAGCTTTCTTCAGTACATGGAAAAATCAAAGCCCTGGCAGAAAGCATGGTGTGTTATACCTAAACAGGAAGCCGTTGTGCTGTACATGTATGGTGCTCCACAGGTATGCAAAGAGGAAATAGAAAAGATCTTAATAATTGTTGTCATTGACATCTGAGGAAGAGAAGTCAGATATCTTGGGAATGGAGGAAAGACACAAGTGTTTTTACCAGCCTGTATAGTAAATGGAAGGCAGCAGGCAGATTAATTGGCTTTTCTTAATCAGGAACTTCTCCTTCTTCTTAGGATGTTAAAGCTCTGGCTACAATTCCACTTCTGGGCTATACAGTAGATGACACCCCGAGAAGTGCAGACCTTCCACACAGCTTCAAACTGACCCAGTCGAAGTCTGTGCACAGCTTTGCTGCGGACAATGAGGAACTGAAGCAGAAATGGTTAAAAGTTATCCATTTAGCTGTCAAAGGTGAGACACCAGAATGTCAAAATGAACTGCAAGCGGGTTTAGAAGAACAACACGAATCTTCTAAAATGTCTGAATGCTGAAGCTCAAGAACACATGGTATTTTTAAAAAAATCAAATTGAATTTATGGTTAACCTTTCTGTTAACCTTCCTTTGCTCAATCAAAAAAAAAAAAAAAAAGAAAAAAGAAAAAGAAACTTCTTACTACCGTACACATCTTAGCACTTTATGTTCGGGAAAAATTCTGGTCTTTCTAGGGATTTCTTTCTTATATTTATGTTCTGTCAATAAAAGTGATGTACAGGTCCATTTCAGAGACTTTTTAAAAATGTGAATACTATTAAAAGTACCTACTAACTTTACTGTACTACTTGTTCATTGTGATGCAAATTTTCTTTTTGAAAGTTGCTATTTGGTTCATGTTTGCTACTTTCATTAAGAGTGCGAATATTGAAGCTTCCTGCTTACATATTAGGACTTGCAACAGGATAAAAGATATACCTCCACATTGCCAAAATAGATCTGTAGTTAAATATACAGGGATAGTTTGGTTTAATGTAGTTTGTAGATTGAATTCCACAGATCTGTACATATGTTGTATTCATTTGTTTCTTTTTAATTAAAGTAATGCATATTGCTTTTACAGGTATATTGGCTTTTAAAGTTTCAATTTGTCAAGGAAACAATCTAATGATTTTCAGTCTAGAAAAGAATACGTAAGAGATGATAAATATATAATATATGTACAGTATTAAAATGTACATTACTTGATTTTTGCTCTGATTTCATGAGACTCGGTTCCTATTAGTGAATAATTTATTTAAAAAGCATGTTTTCTATTTGAAATTAAACACAGTCCTAAATTAACAAATACTGTTCAGTGATTTGTTTTGATAGCTGACACTTAACGATCTTGATATTTTTATGCATTAAAGAAATAGCAGTAACGTAAGTGGCATGCAATGGACAAATAAGTTCCAGTTGTGTTTAAAAGAGTAGTCGTTTTTCTTCAGTGTCCGACCACTGTTATCTTTTAAGAGCGCAGTAGTTCATTACTAAAACGCAGCACGCAGTTTGAGATAATCAACAGATTCCGTTCATCTGCTGGGAACATGTATTTTTGCTATTACGGTTATTGGAACAAAAGCACATTTTGAACCTAAATATTGTGAATTTGCAGAAGACTAGATAACTATAATACTTATTTATGACAGCTGTCTTCAGGGATTGCTGTTGTAATGTGGAGCCTGCTTTATATGCATGTAGGGTGAAGTCTGAGCCTGCAAATCTCAAGTTGCATTAATTGACATTATTTGCATTCCATTTATGGGAATAAGGATTTGTAGGATTTACAGAACTGAGTCCATTATGCGCTTCCATTCCTATTACGAATTTTATCCATAAAAGCAAATAACCTCCCTAAAATTTTTACTATAAACCTTGGAACTAAAATGGCAAATACAAAGGTAGTGGTTGACTATCAAGTAGACAAAATCATTGCCATCTTTCCTTTTCTGACTCTCCAAAGGAAGAGAATTATGTAACTTCTACAATCAACTTACCATGAGAGCATCCAGGAGTGTTACTTCTCAGTATAACTGCTGTCTGTATTTTCAAACCTGTCAAGCTCAGGCTCACGTCCAGTTTTTTTGGTAACATGAGGGCAGATTTCAATTGTCATTTTTTTATAATGAGATTTCCAAACAAAGTATTCACTAAACTCCCCCTTGACTCTTTTCAACACTAGAAATAAATACTCATTTTGCCTAGCATTTAGCAAAGGATTGTTAGAGTGAGCTTTGTTTTTAGCACTGTATGTACGTGAGAACACAATATCTGCCATTTTTCAGTAAGAAGAAGGTCACAACTTAATGTTAGTGGGCTGGATTTTGCTCTCACCTGCACTGATCCAAAATTTACGATGGCTTTTTAAGACTTCAACGCTTTACACTAGTGTTGGTAATAATCAGGACATGGCATTGCAGAGTGGTAACTCTGCAGCTGACTTTGTGCACGTCAGTTCTGAATTCTTCCTTGGGTGCTCCGCGTGTTCAGATTAGCATGTGCGTAGCCCTAATACTACTTCTATCTGATGTACAAGCTCTTCTGTAAATCTTTGTGAGATTTTAAGTTACTTCTACTTCCATCTGTATTTACCTTTAGTTATGGGCAGCGTAAGGCGTTTAGGATTTGTTTCGATAAGTTCCATCAAATCTTCACTTGGGACTCTAGTTGTTGTGGTGTGTCTTTTGTGTACTTTGGCAAGGGATAGGGTAACATTCAGATAGAAAGGAAGAACTCTCCACGGTCTGAGAAAGGGGAGCATCTTCTAAAAGAGTCTCCCGTGCACTTGTGGGATCTGGAGGGTCATCTCATTACACCCTCACGTATAAAAACATCACTTCCTGCGTCCAAGTTGTTGAGGGGAGATGTTGCCTTAAAGGAGACCCCAGATAAGACGGACTGAGTTATACCCAATATGGTGATATAATTGCAGCCATTCAGTACGTTCTGTCTTCTAAGCTCTTGCAAATTTAATTCTGAGCCAAGTAGGAAGGCGTATTTCCAGGTTAATAATTAGAAAAACAGAAGCAGCAATTTCTGGGCTGCTTTGTTGGTATAGTGGTATTGAGTATCTGAAGCTGTTTGGATGGTTTCAGCATGTCCCAGATGAAGCCCTGCATGTGGACATAATGTAGAATTAAATTAGGAGTTATTTATTTGGATTTTAGCCTCATGTTTTCTTTCAGCAATTAAAGTTTATACAGTGGAATATTTTATTTACTCTACTAAAAACTCATTCATGTTCTCTTAACTGCTTGGTCAGAATTATTACATCCCGACTCAGAAGGTAACAGTACTCAAACGTATGGTTCTGTGCGCATGGCAAAGCTGCTCCTAACACCCTTACAGTTTTACTTCATTCTCCATGGATCAATTCCCTCCCTACAGCATCCAAAGCTTTTTCTTACAACTGCAAAGGGACAAATGTGAAGTAGGAAGCACTGTGGCTGAAGTGTCACAACCAAAGCAGTCAAATTAAAGCCATCGTTCTGGCATGGTGTACGCTGTTCCCGTTTCAGCTGTTAAATTCTTTTTTTTTTTTTTTTTAAATATTTATTAGCAGCATAAAGCTATAAGGAAAACGTAACTGAGCATTCATTCATAATACATGAACGTCTGTGAGTAGATCTGCTGCATTATTTAAACTGTGTGATTCTTGTGCTCAAGAAATGCTCGATTCTAACTAGAAGCGATCAGCCTGCAGCGCAGTTCGAAGAGGATGGAGCAATTTTGTGTGCTTTTATCTGTATTCAAACAGAACAATGGCTTAACTTTTACCATGGCCTTTGCTTGAAGCATATTATATTTTCAAAATGATACTATATTTTTTCCCCTATTATGAAAAAAATAATATATTACGATGTCTGCACCATTCTTCCCGGCCAAAAACAAAAATTGTTTTCCGGTATCAGGCAGTTGTGCTTGGTTGAAGAGCTGCTGTAAAATCTATAGCACCTTGTACTTACAAATCTCCTTACACTGAATAGTTCTGCTTATTCCAAAATGTGTTTAACTTTTATGTATAAAACAGATACTGAGAATAAAAAACATTCTCCTCTATTTGGAGCAGAATATTAACTGGTTAAATGCATGTAATATAGTGGCAACTTTTTATGCAAAACCATCTTAAAGTGCTTTATAAATCTCCTCAAAGATTCTAAATCCCTTTTATATAAAAGAGGTTTTTTATTCTTCACATTTTTAAAATATGGATGAATTTAAGGCACAGATTAAATGTAGAATAAATACACTACCACCCCTTAGATAAGGCTAAAAATAGATGTATATTCTAAGGAGTCCCGAGTGGAGTCAAGAGAAAAAAATAATATATATATATACATAAAAAATTGTGGGAAAGGATGTGGAAACATCTGACAGGTTCTGGGGGTCGTTGTGGTTTTTTTGATTTGTTTTTTTAACCTACTTCCAACCATACAATGAGTATAAAAACTTGTCAGCTTTTCATGTTGAGATTAAATAAAACGACCAAACAGTAGTGGTTCCTTACACTGAAGAAAAGGGATTTCAAGAAAAAAAAAAATAATCCACATAGAAACAATTCTAAGCAATAAAAAAAAAACTTTCTCCATCAATATATTTAGAAATCTTTAGCAGGTGTAAACTAGCATGTTCCTCCTAGAGCTACTGTATCTGCAATGATGTAAATTCACATGGAATTCACCTTACGTTCCATAAAGACGCTGGTGGAAAATCCATATTTCTCCACTCTGGGACCCACTGACTTCCAGTGTCTCATCTGGAGTCGCAGCGCTCAGCTGAGCTTCAGAGGGGCTTCACCTGGAGATAAGTGATGCAGGGGTCAGTGGAGACAGCTGGAGTACATAACCTGAGAAAAAGTGATCGGACAAGAGAAATAACTTTGTGGCAGAATTAACTATCCTTAAGGTAAACCCACTGGTGAGCTGGGGATCAGTCTTAGTGGTGGTGTCCTGTTGCTTGAAGTCTGAACTGAGATCTACGGAGTTACGTTGTTTCTGCAGTCTGCGGCCCTGAGCCACAGGGCTGTAGTGAAGCGTGTCTCTCGGATAAGAGTTTTAATCTGCTGGTCAGATTGCTTCCTAAATCCTTTTCCATTAACAGAACATAATAGTACCTTAACGATTGTCTGTGTATGTATATACATACACGTACGTATCGGTGTGCATACGTATCTGTGTGTATATACATATATTTGAGACTATTATACAAATGACCTGTTTCAAACAGTAATTTACAATCAAAATACACTGTGCTGCATTCAAAGTATAATCTGTATCGACTGTGTTGAGAATGCTTTTCAGGAGAAAAAGTCAACAGAATTGGATCGACTTTTATGGCATGTTTACTGCTTCAAACTATTTAAAAATAAAGCAAAACAGATTAAATCCAATACAGCAGTCAGCCTGCTTCCTGCTAAACTTTGTGATTAAAATTGTTCCCAAATTCATCCGTGGCATTTTGCTTTCATCCCTTCTTCTTCCTAACACAAGTGAATGTAGAACGTGTTTCCTCTCTAGTGAAATTTCAGCAGATTTCTATCAATAAAATGTATTTTCAGACACTGCATAACACCAACCTACTTCATTTTATGGTTCATCCTTTGTAGATGCATTAACTACGGTGAAAATATTCAGAAAAAAAGGGGGGAACTGTGTCAAAGCATTTTTGCAAGAATGTGCCCTAATAATTTTAAGAGAAAAGGCAGATTTGTTGGATATAGGGAACTGTTTGCAGTAGAAATATTGTTTTTTTTTCTATTAGCACGCTCTCTATTTGCAGCCCTTAAGGCAGATTAAGGTGTGAATTTTAGTGGGAGCTGGATCAGCTGCAATGTGACATCAGAATTACAGGCTATGCACTGTAATTCCCCTTTATTATGAAAAGATTATTTCTGGTTTTAATTGAGAAAACACTTTTTTTTTTTGTTTGTAAAAATAGTAATATGTGGAAGAGGTGTAAATTTATTCTGGTTTTGCAATAAGCTGGAGAATATTTAAAAGGTGAAACTTAAATGCCATTCAAAGTTGTGCAAATGTAAGTGGTCGTTTTTATGGTCAAAAAGATATGAATGTAAAATAGTTGCAGATACTGTATATATTTTCTGTAATATATGTATATTTGGGTCTAAGGTGGGTAGAGAATTGTAAAAATTAAGCACTTTAATTTCCATTGAGTACTTAAAAAAAAAAATGTATCCTGTAAAATAAAAGTATCATTAAAGAAGTAGCGTTGGCTGATTGCTTTTTGTTGTTCTCATGGTGGGTTGTTTTTGTCCGCCTACAGTTGATTTGCCCTGCTGATGCAATCCTTAAACCGCATTTCCAGTTGTTTAAGTGGCTGTAAGGAGCTGTGTTTGGGAACAGCGTTACCTCATCTGCCAGAGGGCTGCCTACTCATAAGTAGCCAGACAACAGGAAATCCATAATCATAACTCCTAATGAATTCCTTTATATCAGCAGGCTTAATGAGCACTGATACGTCTACTTGGTAGCAAATTGTTCAGTCTACCAAGAGCAGGGTCGGTAAGGGAGCAGTCGGCGTTGTCTCCTCTGGGTCTCGGTAAGAGCCCGACTAACACCATGCCACCAACAATTTTGTGGGAATATGTGTGCTTCCTGACATGGGAGCCTTTGGTGAACAGAACGCTTGGAGCTTCTGAAGAGATTGGTCTGGAAGGTCCTGTGGTGTCTCCAACGAGCAAGAGGAAGGAGCTTATGAGTGTGACCTTTTTGCCTTGAATGCTCTTACATCTGCCTCCCTGGCCCTCTGTGCCAGGCAGCTATGGCAATGTTAAGCCCTGTCAGACCCAGTTCATGTGCTAAACCAGGATACACCCAGCAGAATTTGTTTGCTTAAGATCTACTCCATGATTGTGTTGCCATCTCTATTTTAAAAACATAATGCTCTGGTGTCATGAGCAGGTTGTGCTACCCACTGTCTATCTCAAACTCTCACGTTTCTTTGCATTACAGCATATTTTCCAAAGGACTTTCCCTCATTTCAAGTCTTAAGATATAAAGAATCCATCACATACCCCAGTAAATTTTGCAGTTGTTAGCAATGCTCAGTTGTTGCTCTGTTTCTTTTAATGATTCTTGTGACAAGTCAGAACTTGTGCAACCTCCAATCACCAGGATCTCAACAAGAGAATTCATCAAGAATTTAAGCCACCAAATCTCAATATGTTTTTCTTCACTGTGTGAGGAAAATCTCCACCATTGAAGGCATCTCCTTATGCAACAGAGCCTGAGCTAAGAATGTAGTGTAAGACTCAGTGGGTTGTAGATGCAGGCCTAGATCCCAAAACTCTCCACGTGAAATTTCCTCTGTGCCATCCTACGTAACTTGAAGATTCCAAACTTGCCAAGATTTGGTTTGTGCATTTGTAGTATTAAAATAGCCAATAGTTCAAGAAGCAGAAATGGTCCTGGGAGTAGAATCCAGGATTACTCCCTGTTCCTTGGCCTCTGTTCTCTGCCCCCTCTCAGCACTCAGGCAGTCTCAGCACTCTTGCATGCAGAACATGGAAATGAGTTCTCTCTTTCGGGTCTGTCAGATATGGAACTTGCATCTCTGAGTTCATGAGCTTGTCTTCTAAAGCAAGGCAGTGTGTCTGTACTTTCTTTGGAGCATGTTTTAATATGGTATGCCCAACTCATTTTCCCAAACCCTAGCTAAGTGTCCCTGCCTCACAGAAATGAGTTTTAGACTGATTGCTCCTGAATGGAGGAGCCTTTTCACTGTGTGAAATTAAATGAATGACCCAGCGATGGAAGAAGATAAGATTTCAGTCATAATTCAGTTTAGAACTACAGCATAGCTATGTAGAACTGCATGCATTGCCTGTTCTGATGTGCTCGTGTGTTTCTCAGCTTGTAAGAGGGAATCCAAATCTCCTAGCTCAAGGCCAACAGCACTTACAAAAGACCTATGTTGTATTTTGAAATTTGATTTCAGGCTAGCACTTAGCTGTCTCTATTCACTAAATGCTCTTTAGTGGCTAAAGTACATCTTACAGGTCTCTTTCGAAAGGAAAGGCTTCCCTCAATGCACTCCAAGACAACTCTTTGGTGCCAAAGCATGGCAGGTAAAGACACTGGGCCCACTTGGCGACTGCACATCTCACCTGAACCAAAAAGCTGGGGTAGATGTGATTGAAGTATCTGTTAGTCTTATACAGAGGCTGCGATGATATAATTCATATGTATGTGTTCAGTTGTTCTATTTCCAGCTTAAAATGGTGCCAATCACAGTGTAAGAAGCAGCATGCATAAGAGAATTTGAGTTATAAAAATAAATAAATATCAATGCTTTTCTTGGCATACTATTTTATCTTAACATATGGCCAAAAAAGACCACAGGAGATAGTCTTGCTTAAAATAACAGATGCAGAAATAGAAGTTAGAAGCTCAAATGCTCTTGAATGCCAGCAAACTTGTTGCTTCCTACTTCGTTGATGGTTTTTTTTCTTTCCTTTCGAGTTGCTTCTTTGAATGCTAACCAAGTGTGCATTTTATTTTCCAGTTAAAAAGTATCTTTCTTGATAGCAGACAGCATGTCATTACCACTATTCCCAAAATCTTGGTCCTTTAAAGCAAAGGGTCTTCACTTTAAAACTGGACTGTGAGCTATTCCTCATGCAAGCAACAACTCTTTTTTTTCAAGTTTACTTATTGCTTTAAGAATACACTTGGCAGACTCCACAAGAAATTTTCCTTGTATCTCCATATCACTTTTCAAGCTCTCTTATGAAATATGTGATCTTTGAGTTGAGTCAGTAAAACTCATAGGGAAGAAATCTTTGGGATTCGCACTGCCTTCTGTTGATTCCCCTGGATGTTCAGTAGCACATGGACAGATGTACAGAGCAAGCAAAAGACTTCTATCAGAGAGATACAACTGAAGCATCTACAATGATCTGGGCAAATGCCAAGTAAAACTTTCCAGTTTTTCTACACTAGACTGTCCAACAAGCCTGAGAAAAGGCCTTTTTATTATCCCCGTCCTTTGACTACTGAAGTCTTGTAAGAGACATTTAGGTTGACTGTTGGTGATACCAGCAAAATGCAAACAGAAACAGAAACCTGTTGCTTAGCAATTAAGAGGTTAGTGACTTAGTACCATGCATTCACACTTCATATCGCTATGCAAAGCTGATCAGAAATTAAGCAATATGCTTTCACTGGAGATGCACCCAGCTGTCCAGTTACTTGTGAGGGGTGAAAATCCTGCATTGAAGCAACTATTGCTTTTCTGTTTGTTACTCCCTGAAGTCTGGCCGCCCAAGCTGAGGAGGGGAGACAGGGGGAAGGTGTTCTTGTACAGCAGTACGGACAGATATGGAGATTACTTTCATCTCCAGCCCAAACTGTTACCTCTTATTGGCCTTTTCAGAAATGCTGATGTCTTACAAACACCCACCAGAATGTTCTGTCTTTGTTGCTGATTGATTGAACTTTGAACGCTTTGTTTGCCCTCTGCCTCTTACTTTCTGTGCCCTGCCCCTTCCTTAACTTAAAAGCTGCTTTCATTTCTGCAAGCATGTTTTGAGAGGCTGAGTGACATCTCAAATATTCAACAATTTTAGATACATAACTTCCCTGTAGATACAGCAAGAGAACATAAGGGACTAACTCAACGATGTTGTTTAGTACTGCAGTTTGTTCAGCAAAGATGCATCTCTACCCCAGAATATCACTACAGGTAACACATACCTGGGCACCTTCTATCTGCACTGTGACCTTCCCACCGTCAGCAGATGCCTGAAGGAGAGCTTGCCTTGCCAGTAGTCAGTCAGTCAAGGGATTTCAGGAATTCATCTCTTCTAATGGTGTTTGCTGTGCACATACGTGGTACAAATGCTATTAGAAAGTGTTTTATGAGGGGTGCTCCAAAAACAATGCCTCCTATGTTATTATGTCGGCGTATGACATCGAAGGCAGATGGTGGTGGTGTGGCGGCAGAGGTTGAACCTTCCCACCAATATTCTGTTGCATTTTGTTGCTGTGCAACAGATGGCAGCAGAGGGGCAGCCTGACACAATGGCATCTGACATGGAAGTGCACATGAACCAAAGGTGTGAAACTGAACTCCTCCATGTGGAAAAAATAGCACCCATTATCATTCATCAACACATGCTGAACTTTTCTGGAGACCAAACAGTGGATTTGAGCACAGTGAGGCAGTGGGTGGTGTGGTTCAGAAGTGGTTCAGAAGTGGTGACAGCGATGTGAAAGACAAGCCATGTTCCAGATGGCCATGCACAGCCATTCACACCACAAAATGAAAAGTGTTTCAGTCAGCTCACCTGTGCAAATTGGCTGATTGCAACCAGGGAACTGTGTATGGAGCTGAATATTGGCTTCAAAGCATTGGAAACAATGGTGGCAACGTTGGAATATTGCAAGGCTTGTGCCAAGTGGGTCCCACAAATGCTCAAACAGGAACAGAAATAACACTGTACGCAAGCTTCTTGACCTATCACTTATTGAACCAATATGAAGCTGAAGGTGACAGTGTCCTGGATTGCATTATTACCAGTGGTGAGACATGGTGTCACCACTACGAGCCAGAGTCAAAATGGCAGTCCATGGAGTGGTGACATGAATTCTCCATCAAATAAAAAGTTCAAGATGCAGCCCTCCAGCGGGTAACATGATGTGCACTGCCTTTTGGGATAGTAAAGGGGTGATCCCTCTGGATTTCCTGGAACTCACACAAACTATAAACTCTGACCACTATATTGGGATACTGACTAAGCTGAAGGCTTGAACTTCCAGAGTCAGGCAGGAGAAGAAGACAACCTTTCTCTTGCAACACAATAATGCCAGACCCCATGCCAGTTTGAAGACCATGGAGCACATTGCCAATTTTGGCTGGACTGTCCTACCACACCCACTGTATAGTCCAGATTTGGCTCTTTCTGACTTCCATCTGTTCAGGCCCATCAAAGATAGACTCCGTGGGCAACATTTTCCTAGCAGCGATGCCATCATAGCAGCTGTGAAACAGTGGGTCGCCTCCACTGGTGCAGATTTTTCCGGGCGTGGCATGCAGGCTCTTGTTCATCACTGGCGAAAATGCACAGCAAGTGGTGGTGACTATGCTGAAGAATGGCGTTTTGCAGCTGAGAACTTGCTCTGTCAAATAGTGCTATTGCTGTTTTTGTAGCTGTTGGAGTTTCTGTGGAAACAAAGAGGAGGCACTACTTTTGGAGCAAGCTATGCGCTTACAGCTGTGGTGAACAGTCTCGGGAGGATACAGAAACATCATTCACTTTCGTTTCACATAAAAATCAGGCTCTGCTGGACCCATATAATCTCTGTGTTACACGGTTACAAAAGGTGACATTACCAAGGAATAACTTACAAGGGTATTTTGCCAGTACTGTTTGTGCAGTACGAAGCAGCATGAGTATGAACACAGTGCAAATGTTAAGTTACACCCTTGACAGCTTTAAAAGTGGTTATCAAATATTTCTTCCTCCAGACAAATACAAAGGCGAGGAAATACCCTTTACTGACATGGTAGCTCGTGATTTTCTCGTCTAGCATGAATTAATTAAATGGCAGATGACTTGCCCACTCTTGTCAGTATGTCAGCACAAGGAGACTCCAGCTGTCTGAGTAAACAGAAGCAGGTGATGACGCAAAACTGCATAAGGAAATTCATACCATGAGAAGGAGGACCGCAAATTTTGTTAATTTTCTTCTGA
This sequence comes from Penelope pileata, assembly GCA_013396635.1. NCBI lineage: Eukaryota > Metazoa > Chordata > Aves > Galliformes > Cracidae > Penelope > Penelope pileata. The sequence goes on from WBMW01000091.1 coordinate 397,013, forward strand.
CTTCAAACATAAAAACAAGCAAGCTTATAAGGAAATTAGGAGTGAGAATTTCAACACCAACACCAAATTGCTCTTTGCAACATGCATATTTACAGCATGAAATTCAGCGCCACAGGATGTTGCTACGGCTAAGAAATTGATAGCACAAAAAATATTATACAGTATGAGGGCTGATTTGAAAGTAATGCCTCCCATTTTATTATGTTGGCCCACAACATCAGAAGCGGATGTTGGTGGTATGGCAGCAGAGGTTGAACCTTCCCACCAACGTTCCGTTCCATGCTGTTGCCATGTGACAGGTGGCAGCAGAGGGGTAGCCTGACACAATGGCGTCTGACATGGAAGTGCAGATGGAGCAAAGGGTGGAACTGAATTCCTCTGTGCAGGAAAAAATGGAACCCACTGACATTCATTGATGCTTGCTGAACATTTATGGGGACCAAACAGTAGATATGAGCACAGTGAGGCACTGGTCATGTGTTTCAGCCGTGGTGATAGCAACAGTGGGGCACCTCCACTGGTGCAGATTTTTACAAGCATGGCATGCAGGCTCTTGTTCATTGATGGCAAAAATGCACAGCTAATGGTGGTGACTATGCTGACAAATAGTGTTTTGTAGCTGAGAATTTGCTCTACCAAATAGTGTTATTGTGCTTTTCGTATCTGTTGTAGTTTCCACAGAAATAAATAGGAGGCATTTTTTGGAACAACCTACATAAATAAAACAATCTAGTTTCAGGCAACTGTAAATAAAAGTTATAAAATAAAAGGCATTGATCTGTCTACTTCAGAGTTTCTAGACAAAATCAACATTATTTAATACATGGTATTGTGATCAGAAGATCTTATTACCGCATTTTCCCAAGAACACTGGTGCTTAACATGCTCAGAGATGAGATTTTGGGCTAGATTGATGTCAGGTCAGATTCAGTGTGGCAGTTCCTGTATTCTTACATCAATTAACCTTTAGTAAATAACCGGTCTGACTACTACTGCCTTTTATCAGATATTTGAGTTTCTTGCTCTGTACAATATAAATCTGTTAAGGAAATTAGATAATTATAGCTCGAGATGGCCATTGCTTGCTAAAATGATTATTGCTTTGGCACAGTACTCAACTGGGTTGAGGTAAGTGCTGGACTTTCCGAGTTGGTAATAGACAGAACACTTAATAGCAGAGGTATTTCCAGCACCCACTTTTTAGCCAGGAATAGATGATATGGTAAGATTTTCTTTCTCAAGTTTCTTAGTCTTGTGTCTTCTTTAGTCCTTTCTTCTTGCTTTTCTTCTGTTCATGAACTCATTTCCTTCATTTGAGTTGTGGTACCTTCTCCACAAGGAGAAGACACCCAAATGGAGAAGGGTGTCCTTCTCCACGGGATACCCTTCTCCAGTTGTGCATCCTGCCCTTGGTGGTATTTTTGACATCTCTGCTGGGCAGGCTAAGTTATCTCAGCTCATTTTGGCAAATGATATTTTCACTGTGTTCTTCTTGAAACATTACACTGATAAAATTCTAAGAATAGCCATACTGGGATAGACTAAAGGGCAAGCACACAGAGTGCTTCTGCACGATACTCTCCCAGCTTCCATCCACTGGCAGCTCAGGAACATCCGGAGCTCGAGTTAATTTCTACACAGTTATTTATTTATATGCAATACACTGGGTTAATTATCCTAATCACTCTGAGAGCAATTGGTTTCAGCACACCACAAGCTAATGGGTGAACCTGCTAGATAATCATGGCTGTGTGACTGCGATAAGAGCCCATCCTGCTTTCCTCCTCAGCAGCAGGAGGATCACTCAGATCCTTCTTCACATATTTTTACATGTATTAACCGTTTCTGTCTGCGCCGAGTACACTCGTATTTCGAATGTTCCGGTCTGCTTCACCATCTTTTTCTTTTTATCACAAAATGCTGGTCCTCTGGTGAGCACTGTGAAAGTTCCTGGGTAAGAATGCGGACCTTGGTTGTAAAGATGTATAAATAAGAACACATTCTCTTTGTATGTTCTTTCAACATTAGAGGGTTTCAAGAGATCAAGACTGGAAAAGACTAATTTGTATAGCATAAGAATAGAAATTCTCAAGTGATCCAGAATTTAAGATTTTCAGAAGCATTTGTGTCCTGTTGGCCCACAAGAAAGGACAGAGACAAATTTCAGTTCAGTGCTAGCTTATTCATAATTTATCTTTGGCAAAACGCATTCTAAGGAAAGACATTCACAGATCAGAAGACAGCTTATTTGCTGTGATCTTGCATCGCAAATCATTCTCTGGTCTTATTCTATCTTCTTGTACGAAGCGGCTGAGGATTAGATCTCCCAGCTATCCGCCTCCACGCCTCTCCACACAGCTCGTCCAGCCCTGCTACGATGCATCTGAGATGGAAAACCATCCACCGTAATTCTTGGTTTGCGAAGAGAAATAGGAAAATGCTCTTTCTGCTGCACAGAATTCTTGGTCTGTGAAGATAAATAGAAAGGCACTCTTTCTGCTGCCCAGTTCGCAGGAGCAGGCCTTCTCCTGTTCGTTCTCCCCCTCAGGAGATCTCCTCAGTGCTGTTCCCCGTCCCCAGCAGCTTCGTTTCCGGCCCCGCTGGCCCTGTATGGCGGGGAGCTGACGCGGGTGGGCCATGTGTCTTGCCGTATTTGGGTGGCAGTGGCAATTCGTGGGGTGAAACAGCACTGAGGACAGTGGCACAGTGACACGTTGGCACCCCAGGGCTCTTTCCTGCGTTTTGGAGCTTTTCGAAGCACAGAGCCCCTAGTAAAGGTGGCTGGTGCTGCTTGTGGAAACTGTATCCAGTGGGCTCTGGCTGAGCCCCGACCCGTGGGCCCGCCGGCTGCTGGTGATGGGGATCAGCTCTATTGCGCGAAAAGACTAAAATGTGAGGATGGCTTGTGGTGCGAGACCGCTGCGATCCCGCCGGGTGACCCCGCAGGGCCCCGGCCCCGGCCCCGCACACCGCCTGGCGGGCTCGCTCCCCGCACTACAACTCCCGTGGTGCCCCGCGGCGCCCCGCGAGCGCGCACAGCCCGCTGGGGGCCGCGCCGTGCGCGGGGGCCGGCGCCAATGGCGGCAGGCGAAGGGGGCGGCTGACGGGAGCCGCTGCCCGTCGCGCCCATTCATCGCCGACGCCTTCCTCGGCCCTCTCCCTTCCCCCGGCCCCGCCGGGCTCCCTGCCGCCATGGAGGCGCTGATCCCGGTGATCAACAAGCTGCAGGACGTCTTCAACACGGTGGGGGCCGACATCATCCAGCTGCCGCAGATCGTGGTGGTGGGCACGCAGGTGAGGCGGGCCGGGCCGGGGCGCGGCCGCCGCGGAACCTCTCCGCCCCGGGGCGAAGCCGGGGCCTCCCCCGCCTCCCGGGCGCCGCTGACCCGCGGCCGCCTCCTCCAAGGGCACGGGGGGACACGGGCGGCCGAGCGCTGCCGGGACGCGCCCTCAGGCGCACGCGTCCCCCCCCGGCCCCCGCCGTCCGCTCCGGGAGTGCCTCTGCTGCCTGCCCCCTCCCCCGGCGCTCCCTGGGGTGGCTCGAGCGGCTGCTGGGGCCCTCCCCGCCCTTCTCGCGGGGCCGTTGGGCAGAGGGTGCGGGGCGGGGAACGGCACCTGCGGGAGCGTTGAGCGGTTCCTCCGCCTTCGAGAACTCTTTGTGCGGGTTGGGGATGGGCGGGCAGCGGGGCTGAAGAGCAGCTGCAGCCTCTGGAAATGCGTTTAGAGGAGTGGTTGTTCCTCAGCAGAACTTGTGGCAGCAGAGCGGGTTCGATGAGGACAGCGGCAGTCGTGAGAGAATTGAAAACGAAATGTTGACCACAACTAAAGCTTGAAGTGAACACATCTTTTTCCTGTGACATTGATTGTTGAATGTGTGGTATCACTTGGCAGTAGCATCCCAGTGCAGAGAGTCGTGCCAAGGCTCCACAGCCACCTCTCATCCCATGGCTTCAGATACGCAACTCTATGTTGTGAGCACACCCACTACTGGAGTGTGGCAGAGGTTTGCTCAGAGCCCATCCTGCTGTAAGGCAGTCGGCTCTTACGTTGTTTAACCAACACAAATCAGAGTTCTGTGCCTTTGTGTCGGTCCCCTTACAGAGCTGATACACAGTACATGTGGCAGGGGACACCTGGCACTGGTGAGTTATTGTAGGGCCTTGGGGTTTGCAGCTCACAGGAATCGCTGTATGAAAACTTCTATTTGTTGTGATCCATCGCGAACCATTCCCTGGTTTTATTCCATCTGTCCTCACAGTATGAAAACTTCTAATCTCCTTTACGTTAGTAATAACACGAGTAAGTTGGTTTGGTGGTTGCTGGGTTTTGTTGGTTTAGTTTATAACAGAAAGGTGTAAGGCAGAGATGTGGCACTTTTACGTGTGAAATCAATGGAAATATTCAAATATTCTGTGTCGCTCTATGTAGAAGTGGTGTTGTATTTCTGAGTTACCATCTTTTGTGATAACTTTATTCCAGTTAACTTTTCAAAAGTACACAGAGCACGTGATGAACATTATGGCTGTGTTGACATACATCTGGCTTGAACAGTCTGCCCTTCAGCATTAGCTCCCCTTTGGTGCTGTACTCACTGTTCTCATTAAAACCCTTACCTCAGCTAAGCTGAGCTTTTAGGAGACCAAACCAAAGGCCTTTGTGTACCTCAGGAAAACATATAGCAAAATATTTGGGAAATTGTATCCTGGTTTTGTTTTGTTTTAGTCAGAGTTGTTGGAAAGCATCAATGTCTTCACATGGTAATTCTGTAGATATTTTTGCAGTTATTTTATACTTAAGATTTTGTTGCTTTATTCTTTTGAATCTAGTTTATTGCAGACCAGATTTCCGGAGACGTCTCAAACGTGGCCTTAGAGCTGACAGTTTTGCTGCTGGTAGTTGGCTTCCATGTGTTTTTTGAAATGTGCCTTCTAACAATATTGTTCCTTGAGATATTTTTGGCTAAGTGCTACGTGACTGCAAGTCTTTTTCCCATAGCTGATTTCTTTATAGCCTGCTGGCATATGCAGCCTGTCCTTTTTTTTCTTTTCATAATATTCACTAACGGTTTTGAATTTTGCACCTCTGTTTTCCGTGGTGGGAAACAAGTGCAATCAGTTAAGGTTCCTATAGCTCTCCAGTTTTTCCTGCTGTTGTTTTCCTGGTTTACCTGTTGCTTTTCTTGAGTTTCGATGTATTCAGCAAGGAAAAGAAAAGTGTGTGGTTTTGTTGTTCATTTTTCTTACCTGTGTTCTGTATCTCTTTTCTGCACTTATGTTCTGTGCTTCTGTCTGCCTTTAGTTTTTACTTAATTTGAGGCATAGAACCTAAAATAATTCTTCCTCTTCTAGCCTTTATGGAGTTAGAAACTGTGTGTAAACCTTACTTCCCTTGAAAGATTTTTTTCCCATATCACCTTTCCGCCTGGGATTCACTTCCTACTGTCCCTGTGCTCTGAACCATTGAAGTGACCTCGTTTTCCTTTGTCCAGATAGATCCTGATGCTAATTACAAAGCATTTCTCAGTACATGGTAGACATTCAGATGGCCTCTTGCCCTTTTTCTGATGGTGTTCCTGTGACTCAGTCATCTGAGAATTCCTTCTCATTCTCCATGTAAATAGTGTGCAAGCAATTTCTGTACCCTGGGATGGAATTGGTGAAGAAAGCTGAAGAGTGCTGCTGACAGAACTTGGAGGACACCCTGACGCTGCCAACTTTATATTACTATTTTAGGGTTTTTTGGTCATTCCCGGATAAGAATATATATTTCTGCCATAATACTGCAATGCCCAACCTCGTGATGTGTTCTGTACAAATACTTTGCTTCTGCATCCATGGAAGGAATGACAAAGTTGTATTGAAATGCCTTGACCAAACACGTTAATGCTATAATAAAATGAGGTGAGGGAAGGTTTAGTTATGGCCTTTCATGTGTTAAAGACACATAGGTGTTGTAACAGGAGTACCTACATTACAGAGATGGGAATGACTTTAGGATAAAATAAACAACAGCAACAACAGAATCTGTGCCTGGAGATAGTTAGAAGTGAAATGCCTTTCCCTCTGCTCTTTTTTTTTTCTTTTTTTTTTTTCCCCAGGTCTTTAGTTCTTGGTGTCTGTTTTGGGTTTTTAGAAGTCGTTGACCTAGATATGTACAAACTTCAGTGCTAGTTTTGTAGCAAAGAGATTCTCCTACTACTGATATTATTTTAGAAAGAAAAAAGTTGTTCTTTGTAGCATTCATTCTAATAGAGACTGATAAAATTGATGTAATAACCAACTACAATTCATGAAGAGATTTTTAAGACTTTTCAGATGTGCATTTATGCACTCAGTCAGTGCTATTTTGGGACCTGAAATGGGGAAGCACAGCTTACAGCACTTAACGTAGTTTGTTCTGTTGGATGTTTCCATCCAAAGGAGCCGTTCCATTACGCTCTGTGTTCACCTCACAGATGAGCACTACATTCATTTCTGTTGCTGTTGGATTAAGTGTTCTCTTTGATATTTCAGCACTAAACCAACTGTTGTTGCTGAGGGAGAAGGTTTCTTGATCTAACAACCTGAACATTTGAATATGTCCAGCTGCATATTCAGTAAGGCAAAGCAGTTACGATGGTAATTTTCACATCAAGAAGCTGACAGCTAATGTGTGTGTGGTGCTGGCTACTGAGATGAGGAGAAAAACACACTGGATGCTGTGTCAAAGTGTCTGGTTTGAGAGAGACCAGTTTTGTGGTCTTACAATTTAGATGCTGTACAGATCTTCACTGTAGAAAAGGGCCTTGGAGCCACTCGTGCTTGGTTCATCCAACCACGCATCCTACTCTGTGTTGGCAAAAAGCCAGTTTGAGGTGAAGGGAACTCGAGCTTGAGCCAAGCAACCAGGAAAGCTCCATGCAAAGCTGAGGTCAGGAGTGGCCTCCCTCCCTCCTCTTGTGTTTTTTTTTTTTTTTTTTCTGGTCCAGTGATATATGGTCCAGGGATTTCATTGCAGTTGCCTTTACATCCCCCTTACCTTTGTGAAAGTGGATGGAACTAGAGCTTCAGTGCTGGCGCTGCTGGCTGGAGAGAGCTTGTTTTTCTTCCAAGTTTCACCGACTTTGTGGTTTTTTTTTTTTTTTTTTTTAATTGTATTTTATTGTTGTGTTTTGCTTTTGTGTTCTGATAGCTGACATTCCCTGTATCTAGTTTTGGACATAACTGTTTTCCCTTTTGCCATCCCTCCCTCCCATCAGATGATGCCCTGGCTGTTCTGGTGTGTGTTTCAAGCGAGCAGCGAAGTGAAGCTGACGTTAATGAGCTGTTTACTTATGCCAGGCCTAACATAAACTTTGCTGCTAGAGCAAAATAATGCAGACAGCATTTGGTGTTGTGCTGTTTCTTTTCTCTGATGGGCCGTCTCCGAGCAGCTTTGCTCTGTAGGTCTTGGAAGCTCCCGTGAGCAGAAGGACGACCTTTACACCGTGTCCAGCTGCAGACTTTGTACGTAAATAAAATTGTAAGTCTAAAAGCAGTGTGGTCTCCTCACTCTGCTTTTAATTCCTACAGGATTTTAACATGAAAGCAATGTTAAATGCCATGTGAATGAAGGTATCAGTTTGTATTGGTTGCCAACTCCCAGCTACTTTGGAGGAAAGGACACAAATGTCGAAGGGTCTGAATGAAGTGATATATTTTTCCCTCTCTGGTTTTGTATGCTTGCTGCCAGGGTTCTCTTCACCTTGTGGTTGGTAATTGTTTTTCTTTGAAAACCTGTATTGTAATTAGAACAGATGGATCTCGTATCTTTCCCACAGGGAATAGCTCAAGGAAAACAGGTTTTCAGGAAAGCTAAGGGGAACAGGGATTAAAGGAATAAGCCTTGGCAAATGTGTTTCAGAATCTGGAGAGAAAACGACTGTGTAGTTCTTGCAGCAGGTTGCTTTATATGAGGGCTGGAAGGTCCACTGGCTTCCTCTTAGAAAGCATCTCGGTTAGGACTTCTTAAATTTAGAATTACAACTTGGCTTTGTTTTGCTTTGTTTAATTGAAAAGAAAAATAATAATCAATAATCTGTACAGCCAATCTGTATTGCTTGGAAATGTGGATCATCAAATGTCACAGTTCCATGAAACAACCAGTACTGGTTGTTTCTGACATAATAAGGTATTTTTGACTCAAGTGAAGTATCGGAGGACCTTGGGAACTGATGTATTGAGAAAGAATACAGCTGCAAATCTTCTGTCTATTTGTTATTGTTGGGCATGCATTTACATTTAAATGTGGAATAAATACAGGATTTCTGAACAATTTTGACTGAGCTCTGCAAGGTTTGGCTTTCCGTGCTGCTTGTACGTGAGCTGTTTTTAGTGGAGGGACTTCTGTGGAATCTGGTTTCTTCCTGACTGAGATACCCAGATAGATGCTGTGCAGAGAAGTTGGTGTTCTGTGGATGATACCTCAGTAAAAACTCAGTAGCTTATATTTCCCAGTAACAGAATTGGAGTTGAGTAAGCCATACGCACAGGTGTTGCGAAGAGCATTATTTAGCCAGCAGGACCTTGGTAATTATTTCGTGTATGGCAGAAGTTGCAGGATTGCTGCCATTTTTTCTCAGATGTCAAAGTAGACACACCACTTACCTTAAGAAAATTCTTCAGGAGCTATTGTGTTTCATGGGGAAGGAGAACCTCTCCTGCTTCACTATTCCTGACTGTCGCTCTCAAATGTTTCAGACTATTATGCCACTGAAGAAGTCCCAGGGAATACTGACCTTGCTGCACCACTTCCTATTTTCTTGTAAATCTGTATTCTGGTGCAGGAGTTCTTTGCAGTTTTTCTACCATTTGGTTAGATAATGAAAAATCTATCAGTTGGTCTAATCAAAAGGAATGAAGAAAGTTTATGTCCATTTGAACCAATTTTTGTTGGGAATTCCCCAGGGGTTTATTGGACATGCTTCCTTATAAAGTATGTTGATGTTTTTTTTTTTTTCCTTGATGATTTATTTTACATTGGCTCCACAAAAAGGTTGAGAAGTCTAAAGATAGACATGGGGAAGGCAACAGGTTCTTGTAAGATGACTTGAAATCTGTGCAGCCAATGCAAGTCTGTTATTATTTTAGTAACACTGAAAATATGTGACAATCCACGATCTGAGCAAATGACGGTGAGATCTAATGGTGCTTGTGCATCAGGGAGAGTCCAGGTGAGTCTGTGCTCATTGCCTTCTTGCTGCATGGGCTTCCTCGGAGCAGGCTGGCTCGTTCCCTGAGCTGGGTGGTGTGACACACAGGGCAGTGAAGCTCAAAAGACTGAACATGGCTTTAAGGACAACCTCCTCCGATAACGCTGCTGATTGTGAGTGATGATTTAGTGACAGGGATACACGAAAGACTGAGGCACACGTTGCTTTCTTTGCCTTGATCTTCATCAACAGGATGTCCTAGGCCTTTCTGCCTGTAAATAAGACTCAAAGAGAGGAGAACTGTCAGTAGTGGGAGAGGGTTGGGTCAGGGCTCTTTTGGACAAGGAGAGTGCATCTTGGCACCCTGTGTATGGGGAGCAAGTCTTCTAAAACTGCAACTGTTAATTAGGTCACTATGGGCTTGAGAATAGGACAAGAAAGCCAGGGAAGTGAATGTTTGGGTTAAATATGAATGGTGGTTTGGAGTATTACTTCAAAATGTTCAATATGGAATCTTTTCAGTTTGGCATGTCAGCAACTCTGAAGTGTTTCTGAAAATAAAGTCTCTTGCTGTGACGGAAGCTGGACAAAGTCATGCTCTGCTGTCTGCCACTTCTGAATTCCTGAGGAGCGTGGCTGACAATACAGCTGGCTGTAAAGGAAATTTTCTCATAAGAGTGAATGTAATGGACGGGAGGAAACGTGTGCTGATACTTAAGAAATGCACGCAGGTGAAATAAGCAGGGACAAGTAAATATGAAATGGAGGATGAGGAGGCAGAAGCAGGATCGTTAGGATGTTTAACTAGTAGAGATGCTGGCTTTTCTGGAGTGGATCTGACAGAACAGCTTTTTAATTTTGAGATTGTCCCAATGTTTGTCTGTTACTTCCCTTCATCCTTGCTTATTCTAGATGAATCTGGAAAAGATGTTGACAGTGATGAAAATGTAACTGTTTAGGAGGCAGTAAGAAAGGTGGTAAGATTTACATCATATGTACTGTGCATTGAAATAAAACATTTCTTAAGGCCCTGTGTGCATCCTCCCTTCTTATGTTAGTACTTCTAGGAAGAATTGTTTTGCTATCCATTGGACTTGGTGAGATTGATAATGGTTCACAGAGCAGAGCATTAAACACTTATTTCTGAGCAGTCTGTATAAAAGTTCCTCTGGTCTTTATGGCTTACAGATATTTCAAATTAGGATGAGATCAGGGTCCAGAGGAAAACCTGGCTGATCTGTCACAAAAGACTAGAATTTGTTGATGTTTTTCCGGATTTGGTATCTCAGTCCTTGCTTCAAATCATGGCAGTAGTTCCAATGAGATGATAAAATAGGCCTGGAGTGCTGCTGCAAATTAATCCCTAAAAATTATCTGGTATCCTTAGTCATAACTATTAGTCCTTGCCTACATTTGTTATATGAAAGACTGACTGAATTGAATTTGTATTCTCCAAAATACGTAGTCTCCTTCACTTCTCCCCAGTGACAGAGGAAGATCAGCTTTGTGTTTACTGCTCTTCATGCTGTGTTTCCAGATAATTCTTGGTAATGGATGGATATGGGACTTAGATTAAGGAGTGCATTATTAGATACTGTATCATGTTCCAAGAGCAGATTGCTTCAGTAAGGAAGCATAATGCAATTAGAAACAAATTTCCTGATGTGTGGAGTATTGTAATGTCTCTCATCGAATGTATGACTTCATATTTGCTGTTTATTGAATGACTGCAAAGGATCCAGATAATTCCTTTTACATCTGGAAGTAACTGGACTGTGGGAGTGGTGTAGGACATGTATTCTAGTTCCACATGTATTTTACTTTAGCATAATAGAATGGTTTGTGTTGGAAGGGACATTTACAGATCGTCTGGTTCCAGTCTCCCTGCCATGTGTATAGGGGCATCTCTAGATCAGGCTGCCCAGGACCCATCCAACCTGGCCTTGAAAACCTCCAGGGATGGGGCATCCACTGCTTCTACTGTCTGCTCCAGTGCCTCACCACCCTCATTGTGAAGAATTTCTGCTGTATAAGTAATCTAAACCTACCCTCTTTAAAACAATTACCCTTTGTCCTATTGCTACATACTCTTTTTATAAAAAGTTTCAATCCATCCTGTTTATAAGCCCCGTTTAAGTTCTGGAAGGCTGCAATGAGGTCTCCCCAGAACCTCCTGTCAGGCTGGAGGGGCTCAGAGCACCCTGACCTGTCTGTAGGTGTCCCTGCTCATTGCAGGGGAGTTGGGCCAGATGGCCTTTAGAGATCTGAGGGATAGTTCTTCCGCTGTCTAAGAAATCTTACTCGGGAGATGTTCAGCATATTTTTTATAAAGAAAACTGTTGTTTTCTTTTTCTGTGCAACTGGTGAATCTCTATGGTGTTCTGTCTTTTTTGAGCAGGCATTCCACCTGTTTTAAATCACGAAGTTTGTCACAAAGTGGCCTGGTGTTTGCCACTCTGTAATTTGTGTTTTCTTGTTCTGTAATACAAGTCATACTTTGGCAGCGTGCTACAACAAAACTCTCAAGGAGAGTTCCAGAGCTGGTTTGTGCCTTGGCCAAGTGGTTCTTCAGTTAGTAGTTGGTAGGATTTTAGTGCATAATGTCCTAAGCTCCTTCCATGAGGAATGCCCAAAGTTGACTGGGGAAGGTCAGTTGAAGAAAAAATTAATGATTTCTTTCTAGGAGAGTTTCTTGAAGAAAAGATTTTTAGAAAAGCTATCTTTGTTTCCTCTTACCCTCCTTCACTCCAGTTTTTCTAGGCAGTTCAGCTCACTGTCATGGAATTTGATGTAGATTTTGAAAAATATATACAATCTGTCTTGTTTTGCTATTCGTCCAGTGAGACAAATGGTGTTGATAAAACACCATTTTTCTGTGCTATAAAGCGCAGCTATAGTAAAGCATTAGAAAGGAAGACAGCTTTCATTTTGTTTTTCTTGTTCAAGCTTTGTTTGGTGTTTGGAGAATTGTTTGGTACCAGCATCGGGATAGCAGCAATTCCAAACCAACTGTGTGACTGCCAGGGCAGGCTTTCTCACGGCGTGCCCACGTTGACTTACCAGCTCCAGGAAACTGGACCAATTGAATACAGCCCTATCAAAAAGAAAGCAACACCCACAAAATGTTGATTGGTCAGATTTTTAAAGCGTTATGTTGACATAACTGGGTCTGTTAATTGTTAGTTTTAATATGGCAGTAATCTTGAACCACTCTTACAGCCCACGTGTTCGCAGCTTGTCGTTGGAGCCTGTAGTCCAATGCAGCATTTTATACGAGAGACATACAGAATGCTTCAGAAGTGGGTACTTAGAGAGAATTCAAGATATCCCAGCCTTTTAAGTATTTCACAGCTGCTCAGAATTGGTTGTTATGTGGACAGATGTTTGCAGTCAATGCAGCTGTAAATATGTATGTTTATACATATACACGTGCAGAGCGGGAAAGACAGCGTAAAACAAGTTGTTTATAAATTCAGAGTGTAAAACAACATTTATACTAATGAAGCCAATGTAATTTATTATCTCTAAATAATAATAGAAAACTAGAAGCATAGGATTGTTTTAGCTTAATGGACTCAAGTGTGCATAGTGGATCTTTTGTATGGTGCTCCTGCTAACATTAACATTGGGCTACAGAGTGAAGTGTCACTGCAAGATGTTAGAAAGAAATTCTGCATCTTCTAGTGTGTCATTTTCTGAGCGTTATAAAGAAAAGTATCTTTATTTTCCAAAAGTGTTTCTGGAGAGATGAACATTTGGGGTGGAAAATGATAAATAGGATATTCTTTTTTTTCCTGAAACCTGTTTGATTTTTACTTGTTTAATGTAGCCTTAACAAATAGAAAATAAATCTATCACTGTGGCTGTTAAGTGTCTAAAGTAAGTATAGAAAGTTACTGGTTTATAGCAGACTTGCCTTTTATTGCCTACATGATGTGATATCACAATGTGAGATGCAATGAGTCTGTCAGGTGCTCTGCAGGACACTGTATAGCAGAGGATAACTAGAGCACTGTTTGAGGGAGGGGTGAAAGCAAGCTAAAACTAAAATGTGATAGCATTTTGTTGTTCAAGAAAGTCATATAGCTGTATTCTAATTTTCAGAGCAGTGGAAAGAGTTCTGTGTTGGAAAGTCTTGTGGGGAGGGACCTGCTCCCCCGAGGTACCGGAGTTGTGACCCGAAGACCCCTTATTCTGCAGCTGGTGCATGTTTCCCCAGAGGATGGTCGGAAAACAGCTGGAGATGAAAATGGTAAGTGTGATCCACGAGTGTGTTTTGCTTAGCAGGAAAGAGACTTTTAAATCTTCTTGTGCATTTTACTGAAAAATCAGTTGTTGTAATCTTCAAACACGTGTTTTTTTGAAGTTTAGTTGGAAGAAAACATAGCCATCATTACAGCTGTCATGTCCATATAGTCATGAAGTCAAAAGCTTTTGGATGTTCAAAATATCTTTAATGTTTTAAGCATTCCTGTTTATTCTTAGCAAATGCTTATTGAGAAAAGCAGGCCAAAGAAAGCATTTCACTCCTGATAATGATTGTTTTGAGCATTAAGATTTCCTTGTGTGTGTTTCTCCCTCTTCTCTTTTGGTTTAAATGAGACCTTTCCTTGAGATGATGAGTACGTGACTTAGTAGAAGGAAGTGGAAAAAATGGATGTGCTCTGGACAAAGCGGTAGGAGAAACAAAAACCAAAGAAACCTGTAGCAGGTGCAAAAAGAATTTAATAGGGACACGTTTTGTAACTTACAGATACTTTCCAATTGAGCTACACTGAAAGATTCTAAGTACTTCAAGAACAATGCTTTAAGTATTCTGAAGGTATTTAGTTTGAAGATTTTGTCTTCTGTGGTGCTTTGCTATTATCCTGCAGCAGATGAAGAAAATCATATCAGTGGTCCCTTGGAAGGTGGAGCACTCCTTCTGCACTAACTGCTGCTCTTGGCCTTGTGAAAGTGCACTGGGGCACATCCACCTTCTGATCATCATAGATTATTAGTATTATTTTTTTATTTAAACAATCGAGGTACACAGACTTTTGATGGTGTGATAACCTTGGGACTATAATTGTAGTCAATGGTTACTGAAGAACAGTTACTAATATTGTGCTGTTTAAAGGTTAGAGCTCTGGTTTCCAATACTGCCACAAGCAGAAAATGCATTTCCATTTCATAACAATTAAGAGCTTTTAGTGTGCAGGACACAGGATGCAGTCCAGGCTGTGCTTGATTGTGAACAGATCATGGGTTAAGTCAGCATAGAAACGATCTCAAGAGGTCTCAAGTCCAATCTCCTGCTCAAAATAGGGCCAGCTCTGAGCTCAAGAGCAGGTTGCTCAGGGCTTTATCCACTTGGGCCTTGAAATCCTTCAAGGATGGGGAATGCACAGACTCCCTTGGCTACTTGTTAAAAATGACACGTTGAATTTATAAGTGTCTTCTTGCTGCTTGCCTTGCACAGTATGTGATTTTGGGTACTTTCCAGAATGCTTTGATTCTGAGTCGTTGAATAAAATATGATTTTGTTCTTCTCTGTGACTTGACAGGTATACCAGATAATTTTGTAATTCAGAGTATTCAGAGTCAAAGCAGAGGTTTTACTGCTGTAGGTTGCATTTGATCTGGGAATTCAAATTTTAAATTTGAAATGGGATAGTGGTATTTTTGCATTAGGATGTCGGACTAAATTAATATTTATAAGGCTCATTTAGACCGTTAGAGGAAAAAAAATCAATATCTAAGATGTACATGGTATAATTTCTTGATGATCCTTTGAGAGAAATGTGAGCTTGTTTGTTAAGAATGGACAAACTTTTATGACTTTTACCAGTTGCATTTGAAATGCCTCTCCCTCAAATTCAGGCAAATCACAGCGGTTTTGTTGCTGATATGGTTTAGCTTATGTATAGATTGTCTTGTTTCATCTGAGAAGATGGGATCAAATTGCTTGGAAAGAAAACAGGTGGCAACCTGTTATCCTGGACACTGAGAAGAAATACAGGAATAACTAAAATCAGTTAGCATTGTACAGTATGAGTGAGCTTCTGAAGGCAACATTGCTGTATAGGTGATAACAAGTAGTAATTTGGTCGAGAGTAGTCCTGAGAAAAATGTCATCAGCACGTCCAGTTTTTCCAGTATATTAATTAAAGTTTTCAGGTCTTGCTCCAAGATAAGAACAACCAGAAGAGGAAATGGACTACTGCTTTATTTGGGATATGTATATATTTTTTTTCTTTTTGAAAAGCAGAATTTTTGTTCTTAATATCTGCTGGTTTAGTCATTTATTTTCATCATCTCTAAGACTTAATTTTCTAATGACTATAATGCAATTTCTGTGTGCTATTATCCAGCATAGAAGCTTGTATGTAATCAGGTGAGTAATACACCTGAAAGTTTCTCCTGGAAAGCTTCCAGAAAGTAACGTGACTAGGGAGAGAAGAGACTGTCTTACCAGTGAAATTTGTGATACAAAAGATGTTCTTTGTGTCAGCCAGAAAGTGCTGGGTTGTTGAATGTAGGTTAATTGAAATATTTTTTTTCCTTGCCTTAAGCATCCTTGCATTCTGAGTAATGATGCAAATCCTTCCTCCTTTCCTAAAAACTCATTTGCATTAAAGTAGAGCCATTGGGAATTTTTTCAATTGTTTAAGGGATGTGTGTCATTATGGAATTTAGATGAGTGGGGCAAAAGTTTCCCACTACATAAAATGAAATTTCTAATATAAATTGAACTTACGTGCACCAAATGAGGTTTTCTGTACATCCTGGGACATTGCATTTATTCCTTAAATCTTTTTTTTTCTATGTCTAAGGCTGAGGTTAAGACTAAGCCATTTATCATGGGTTCAATCTTCTCCTGTGACATATATAGCAAGGAAAACATGTAGCTTGTTAAAGCTTAATATAAAATTGTCTCATTAGATCCATGAATGTTGACAAGGTAAAATGTAATGTCTTTTACTAAGCTGCATTTTTTTTGTGTGTGTGTTTTTAAAAGTTGTTGGAATGTACTGAAAAATTGTGTGGATATATATTTTTACACATAGAACCAAATCTAGCAGCAAATTTCTATGCTGCCAGAAAACAAACCAGTGATTTAAGACTAAAACAGTGTCTCCCTCCTAGGAGGGAGATGATATGCTCCAGGTCAAATGGTAATGGTGGCAGTATCTTGCTGTATCTTCTGGCTCTGCCCATGGTCGCTTTCGCAGATTCAGTTCTTAAGATGAGTAGTACAATCTTGAAAGTACTGCAATTTCTTCCCGAACGTGCATTTTGCTGTAGTTCCTCCGTACACTAAATAAACTAAACCTGTTTAATAACATGGAATTAATGAGCCCTTTCATTTTACACTTTCTTGAGGAGGCTGCTGTGTAATTTTGCCTATTTATCAGCTGGTACAAACAAAACATGCCTCCTAGCAATGGTTTTCTTATATGCCTGCAGTTGTCCATGAACTCTCATAAAACAGTAAGCATAGAAGTCTTTTATTTTTCAGTAATTTCATGTTTCTTCGTGGATCCAGCTCTTCAAAACCAGTGTATTTTCGTCGATAAAGCTCTGACTTACCCACCTGAGCAAGACAGCAGAATTAACTCCCCAGCTCTAGTAGGCTTTCCAAACTGACAGACTGATTGTTGCCTTGCCCCTTACATTTTGTGCCAAACAGGCACATGCAACAAAAAACTCTTCACTGGTTCTTGTGCTTCCATGGGGATGTACTCGTGTCACAGAAAAATATGGTTGTAAACTCATCAACCCTTCAACTAAGTTTTTGTATTTTTTTTTGTAATGGAACTTATATAAACTGAGAAATGTAGAAGTTGAGAATGGTGATAGCTAGTGTTGTCTCTTCTTAAATCTGTCTCATAATTGCTGTGATGTTTTTTTTAGTCTGCATAAATTTATTTTCATAGTTAAAAAGATGGATGCAAAACTCAGATTTCTCTCCTGTGCAGTGAAATTACCTCCAGTGACACTAAAAACATGCTTGACTTTCTCAGTTTTGCCACGAGTAAATGATGATTAACATTTTGCCAAAGACGTTCAGCTTTGCAGAACACACTGGTGCTATTTTCTGTGCTCAGAGAGGCTGTTGTAAGCTGTTGGAATTAGATGAGCAGCAATAGTCAAGTGTTCATCAAACAAACTTTGTCATATAGAATATCTGATTAATATGCATCATTTATCAGTGTAAAGATTGTACTGCTGTGTGTACTGTTAATGTTATGCATTCTCATCAGTAGTGGACTGGCATGCACATCTGTCTGCATGCCTTTGTGATCTTTCTAATACAGTCTTGTGTGGAAAGTTAATAAAATGCTATGTTAAATACAATGAAAAATTTTAAACATGATCCAATGCTGTTTCTCTTTAACTGCAGACCCTGCTACATGGAAAAATCCAAGACACCTTTCTAAAGGTTGCCTTTATCTGTTCCCTTTTTTTCCCTACACATAAAGTGCATGCCTGTATACACTAACCACATACATTTCATGCCACTTGATTGTTGATTACACTTTTACATGTTGGCTACTGTGTTGATTATTTTGCTGAGTCTTGTGATTTGGTTGATTTTTAGCTTTCTGGCCTTGCTGCTTTAGAATGAGATGATTTTTGCTTTTCTGTGATTGCTGCCTCATAGAACTTTCTGCACTTTTAATTCCCAAATCCTTAAAAAGATCTCTATTGATAAGTACCTTGAAATTCAACTTGAGTGAAAAAATGTTTTGAATGATGACCTAATATTAGGTAAGCAGTGTGTTTGCCAAGTGGCCGCATTTCTCATAGGCAGCTTTTCTAGAGCAGATTGCTCTATTGAGGAGCAGAGGGGAAATGATCACAAACTAAAACATTTGGTATGGAACTTGTGGGTGCTTGGAAACCTAGGTGTGGAAGTGCAAGTGTCCTGCAGCTTGGCTCAACTTGCTGCCTTGCTACCAAGCAGGAGCTGACCAAACCTTCTTGTTGCTTCTGGGACTGTTCTTGAGAAGCCCCCAAGTTATTTTGGGCATCTGTGGTGACAGACAAGAATTAAGATGTTTGGTGCATGACAGATTTGGGAAGAGACATATTTTCCTAAGACTTCATTGTTATGTACAATACTTACGGATTTTCTGTTTGTTTGTTTTGGTTCTACAGGTTTTTCTAACTTTTTCTTTCAGCTGTAATTTGATCTCATTTGCATGGTAAAAGAAAAGTTGCTGAAAGCTAATATATTTTTTCAGTGTTTTTTTTTTTTCTTTAAGCTGTTGCTAATAATTATTTTGTTTTCTGTTGCAAGCTGATTTTTAAATGAAGTAAGCCTTTTCTGAAGAATGGTAGGATAGCTGATTGGCTCAGTTCACGATTAAGAAGATGGATGTTGTATAAGAGAGACAAATTGAAAAGAGTACAGAATTGCCATGTTTAAATAAGCAGAATCAGACATTTGTACTGAGCCAATTCACATCTAACAGTAGAAAGCAGACTAATTATTTTCTTGCTGATTGAAAAAAATAAAATCACATTCTAATCTTCAACAAACAGGCTCAGAAGAATGTGATTGGAACATCTCCTTCCTCTTTCTCATGTACCAATTCTTTGTTTTCAGAGATTGATGCTGAAGAGTGGGGTAAATTTCTTCACACCAAAAATAAGGTATGTTTGCTGTGGTTCTGGAGCTGGCTTTCCTGAAAAGGAAACTATTCCATCTGCTAATACTGCGTGCCAGAGAACTGAGCATTTTCTGTCTTTAAGAGTATAAAATTTATGGAAACATTTGTTACTTACCAATGACTCCGTTTGTGGGCCATTGATTCTGCTGGGTTATTTATCTTAATCCTTTACATGTTGTCTTGTTGACTTTTCTTTCTTTCTTGTGCATGAGTGAAATTGCAAAGACAAGGGAGTGTACCATGGCAGGTCACTTCAGTCTGCTGAAGAATTGGCTGCTTTAGAGATATATTAGAAAGCTATGAAAAGGTAGGGTATGGTACTTAGCAAGGGGAGATAAACAAACAGATATGATCAAGGGCTTCAAGCAAAGAATTGAGCTTTGACTGTCTTTGCCAGCAGTACAACTCTTTGTTGGCAGAAATCTTACTACTTTAAACTGATTTCCTCACCTTTTAGGTAATGCTGAAAGTTGAAGGAAGCTTAAAGAGGAACACAGAGGGAACGTGGAGGGATGGCTCTGTGGTTGCTTCCTTTTATTTGGTGGAAGGATAGACTAGAGTGGGAAAAAGTTGAAATGAACTTCCTCAGTTTTTACCACTAATGATTGCTGTTATAGCAGTAGTTTAAAAGCTATTAGTTATTCTTTTTTCTCACCTTCTGTATACATAGTTACATATTTTTTCACTGTCTCTTGGAGAAAGAATTAGGTATTTATGGATAGATGTGTATTTAAATATTCTCTCTTTTTTACTTCAGATCTATACAGATTTTGATGAAATTCGTCAGGAAATAGAAAATGAAACAGAGAGGATTTCGGGAAATAATAAGGTAAATGCTGAACTGTCCATCTTTGCCTTGCTGTAGATTTGCCTCGTACTGAAACCTCTCTTAAACAGTTTTGGCATTTAGAAGTGAAAAGCCCTGAACTGTTCTAATGAAGAAATAGCAAGTTGCATTACTATGTTTAAACGTTTTTTCCATGTGTTCATGAGATAACTGACTTAAGCTAAAAGAAAATGCAGAGAATAGCTGTTGCTTTACTTCAAAACTTTGGTAATAAACCTGCAAAAAACAATGGTAAACTGCTTCCGTTGTTTCCACGTGTGCTGTCGTGTGTGATTATAAAATCAAGTATTGTGTTGTTGAATATCTGTATACTTACTGAAATAAAGCCTTTTATGCATTATATTGAGTGGATAACAGGACAGCTTCCAAATACAAAGACATAAATTGACAGTTGTGGCTCACTTTTTTTTTTTTCCCACCAAATAGTTGTAAGGTGTATGATGGAAGAAACGTGTTTATTTGTTATTACAAACATTCAGCTTTTGATTTTCTAAAGAGTCATTTAAATAATCTCGTGCAATGATTACCTTTTCCATGTTATTAATACTTTTCTAGGGTATCAGTCCTGAACCTATTCATCTTAAGATTTTTTCATCTAATGTTGTGAATCTGACTCTTGTGGATTTACCAGGAATGACAAAGGTAAGATATGAAATGCTTTTCTTCTGACTCTCTCTATATGTTATGTTTTGAAACAAGGAGC
This sequence comes from Penelope pileata, assembly GCA_013396635.1. Lineage (NCBI taxonomy): Eukaryota > Metazoa > Chordata > Aves > Galliformes > Cracidae > Penelope > Penelope pileata. Next base: position 417,391 of record WBMW01000091.1, read on the forward strand.
TTATGTTCCGTCTTTGTCATTATTTTGTACTGTTAGATAAAACAACTTTTAAGAATTGAAACACTGCATTTTTCTTCAGGTAAAGCAATTTGCTATAGACATTTAAGATGTTATCTCCTGATGTAGGATTTAGGTTTCTGGTGCTATTCCCTGTTTTAGGAGCCTAGATTTGCTTAATATCTTCTTCTTTCTACATACAATTGAGTGAGTAGAAGCATTGTGCAAGCAGCATGTGCTCTTTGGGAGAAGAGATAGCACTTGAAGTTTCAGATCTGTATCTGCAGATAGATGGGCAATTGACAACTTCAAAAAATGCTCCCATTGCTTCTCCGGAAGTGGTTATGCATATTTTGTGTAAGAAATTGTATAAAGTGAGAATACATTAGAAGGAACATTCAGTTCCTGCTTGTTCACATTTTATACTGAATAGCTTTCTGTGGCCAGATGACTTCTTTACCTGCCTGTGTACACATACACACTCTACTCTGCCTGGTGTGGAGGTGATTCTTGGATAGCAAGTTGTTTTGACAGCAATATCAAAACAAGTCATTAATTGGTTCTTACTCTTGTGCAGTTATTTTTGGCTTTTATTCCTTTCGAGATCTTCCTTTTCTGTTTGTGACGGAGAAAGGGAAGGGCTGGAGAACTTTCTTACACTGTTGTGCAGAGTATAAACCTTCAGTGAGTGGTCTGACACAGGAATAAATGTACAATTCTGAATAGTTCTACACTTTTTTTTCTTCTCTAGGTGCCTGTGGGTGATCAGCCTAAGGATATTGAACTTCAAATAAGAGAGCTAATCCTTCAATTCATCAGCAACCCAAATTCAATTATTCTGGCAGTCACAGCAGCTAACACAGACATGGCCACTTCAGAAGCACTTAAAATTGCACGGGAGGTGGATCCCGATGGTAAGCAGCAAGAAAAACTGTATCGTGTAATTCAACTTCAGCTTTATTTTAGGATTTAATTTAAAAAACAAACAAAACAGGAGTTGTTTGAGCAAAAAGAAGTAAGGAAAACGTTACTGCATTTCCTTGAAAATATAATAACTGTTTGCTTAAAGTTTTCCAATTGCAGTCTCTGCAACTCGGAAAATGCTGTGATGAATTAATATCTTCCAAGCTTTCTGGCTTACAAACAGAACAGAGAACTATTTTAATAGTCCTATGAGCCACATCTGTTTTCAGAGCAAGAAAATGGCATTACAGAATGTTTGTGGTGTTGAGATTATTAGTAGTTTGGTCTGTTAGGATGACTTCATGCTTTATTGTCAAAGATTCTCTTTTATAAGAGAAAATACATCATCCTGTGGCTAGTAATTACTTGTTTAGATGTTAGTTTAGTGACTTTTAGTAACAATAAAATCAATGTGTACTGTTAGTATCCATTTTAGTGTCCTGCATTTGTATGACAGAACTGACTGATTAGCTTTGATCTAAAATGGATTGATTTTTATATTTGCCTAATGACTTTAAAACAAATCTGAAGCTACTGCGTACCTGTTTTTTGTGTGTAGAAAGTGCTGTTGGTACTATTTACTAAGAAATGGCACTGTGTAATTTGAAAGACTGTGGAAGTGTATACTCTGAACTGAGTATATTGAAATTAGGTTAAAATCTGGTGTTGGTGTGCTTTACCCTCAGATTCTTCTCCTCATAAAAGTAGTATTTCTTAGTTGCTTTCAAGCTACAAGTCTGCCTGGGCCTGTCTGTGTAAGTGTTTATGGAGTCCCCAGCTTTGAGGGAGAATCTTTCTCTTGGGTGTCTCTTTAGTCAGATTGTCCTGGTGCAAGGCAGCAGACCCTTTCCTTTTACTTTACTCCTGTAAAAGTGATCAGCTGGATTTCTTGGATCACTTCCCAAAGTTCTAAACTTTAAAGGTCTGAGCAGCAGCTCATGTTTGTAGGCACAATGGTTTGTAATGAGGATTTGAATAACTATTTCCTCCACTGTGACATTCAGTTACATACTTGACAAAAATCTGTTTCATTAGCAAGCTAAATCCTGTGCTACTTCTTCAGTCTCTTGGTACTTTTGGCTATGTATTTGATGCACTCGTATTGTACTGTATGAGCAACTTTTTGAATGCTGAGCTGTAGCTACCTTGGTCAAAACAAAACATCCCTATGAGTGAATTTTCCTTTTGGTAGGTCGAAGAACCCTTGCTGTTATCACAAAGCTGGATCTCATGGATGCTGGCACTGATGCTATGGATGTGCTCATGGGAAGAGTGATTCCAGTAAAACTTGGCATCATTGGAGTAGTGAACAGGTCTGTCTGGGCACATTGACACTGTTTTTAGGGCTTAATATGAAGTAATGCTTTGGACTTGTTTAGCCATGAGTATGAGTTTAAGGTGATGTTGAAATAAGCGAGCAAGCAATAAACTCATTGCTTACCTTTCAGAAATCTCTGTTCTTCATCCAGTCAACCAACTGCTAATTTAGGAAGGAGGAAGGGACATTTCTTCTAAAAGAACTGTTAAGGAAAGCTTTGCCACCATTGATTTCTAGCTGGAGAGATGTTTCTGATCAGCGATCAGCTGTTTGCATTGTTGCTGATTCAGCTGTAATGGATATTGTGCATTAGTGCTAAGCTACTGCTACCTGCATAGTACTGGCTGTAGTACTTGCTCACTTTGCCTTTTGAACCAGATGAGTCAAATCTCATGTAATGTTAAGTTCTTTGCTTAGTGTATGTGTGACTGCTACCTGTACCAATTCACTGTCTGTGCTCTGTGGAACAACAAACCTTCCCCCCCTTCTTTGTTGCCTAAACAATAGGAGCAAATGTTGTCTTTATTGTGTAAAGCAAAAAACAGCTGTTCAGATGTCCTGTCCGGAAAAAAAGAAGTATAAATTATTTTTACTTAACGTGTGTTAACTAGTGTGCAACTCTGCCTTTTAACTTCAGGAGTCAGCTGGATATTAACAATAAGAAGAGTGTAGCCGATTCTATTCGTGATGAATATGGTTTTCTTCAAAAGAAGTATCCTTCCCTAGCCAATCGAAATGGAACTAAGTACCTTGCTAGAACGCTGAACAGGTATTACATATTACATTTAAAAAAATAAATCCCTGTGTACTTTAAAGGTATGTTGAGATATGGATTGGTGTGCTAGAGGTACATGTAACCATTTATTTTTACCTTTCCTTTTTTCTTTTGGTGCTGTACAGTGAAACAGTAAGGAAAGCTTTGTTTGGTTCCATATTCAATTTCTGAATTTACTGTAATTTTCCTGAGAAATGCTTTCCTTCACTGATGATTTTCTGCCTCGTGTCTCTTTCGATGGAGATGATAAAGCTGAAATCATTCCTTCCTTCTCATGAAGGTCTGTTTTCTATTTTTAGACTACTAATGCATCATATCAGGGACTGCTTGCCGGAACTGAAAACCAGAATCAATGTTTTAGCTGCTCAGTACCAGTCTCTACTTAACAGCTATGGGGAACCTGTTGAGGACAAAAGTGCCACTTTATTGCAGCTTATTACCAAATTTGCCACAGAATATTGCAACACTATTGAAGGAACAGCAAAATACATAGAGACTTCTGAACTGTAAGTACCGAATGGTTTTCTAGAATATTGACTGTGTGCTTAGATTGACCGAGGAGCTCTTGCTGACTTACATTGGCAGTAGCACACCAGAGCATAATGTGCTCAAAAACGTTTGAATCTAAGGAATTGTAAAAAAGTTAGTAATGAGAGGTTTTTTTCTTGTTTACTACTTTCAGTTGTTGTTTTTTCTTTCAGATGTGGTGGAGCCAGAATCTGTTACATATTTCATGAGACCTTTGGACGAACGTTGGAATCTGTTGACCCTCTAGGTGGCCTTAACACAATTGATATTCTGACTGCCATTAGAAATGCTACTGTGAGTGTCGCTCTGTATTTCTAAGTGTTGTTCCTGTGTATATTGGATTCAAGATGAGGTTTCAGCAAATCTGTGCTCCTTCAGGCCTGTGAATTAACAGCTGAATGAATTTGTGCAAATAGGCTGAATCCTGCTTTTTGTTCTTTAAAGTGAAAAATACAACATTCAAATTTGCAGCTGTTGCCAGATATGGAACGAGTTTGAGGAGAATGCTTACTCATTTCTATGATTATAAACTGAAATTAAGCTCAGGCCCAGCTTTGGCAACGTATTTGTACTTATTACAGAGAGGGTGATGGAAGACTGTTTATGCACTTAGTTTGCATTAAGCACTTCTGTGTTAGCTGTGAAGGCTCAGTGTGAGATCTGTGTTAGAATATGTTCAGATATTTTCACTCTATAACAGATAGAACTCTTTAATGGTTCAGTATTTATGTGATGGATCGGTGGTGGTGTGAATATGGAAATTGATGTTGCTAAGAATTAACAGCAAGTTTACTTTTAAATGTTGCAGTGTATGGAATGTTCACTCCTTAGAACTTGACTTGAACAAACAAGTCAGCTTTTGTACTGAGTTCTGTTTGATGCAGACAACAGTTGTGGTTTTGCACAGCTGGTAATTATTGAGACTTGGAATACATCAGGTACTGTGCAGCAATGATATGTGTGCGTGCTTTTATCCTTCTGTAAATCTAACACAACGTTTAGTGGCTGGTAGGTTGTATCGGTTTTATGTGAAGTATCAAATCTTTGTGTTTCTATAGCTCATTTAAGTTTTAAAAAAAAAATAGGTAAAAATGTTCTGTGCATTGGTCTGTAAGGTCATAAATGAAATTATCCCAAAGACTGACACAGTGACACTGCACTACAAGAATATCTAACAGCAAACCTCACTGTTGTGCAGTGTGTTGCCTTTGTATGGCCAGGACTGCTAAGTAATGTCTGTCTGTCTGAAAATTAGGAAGAGAATGCTTTAGTCTTTATAATAAATTGCATACAAGAATCTGAAAAGGTTTGTGGTTGTAAGACTAGTTAGAAACACTCAAGATTCTACAAGGGTGGTTAGTCGTCATTTAACACAGAATTTGTCTGGTAGGTATATTCTAAATTTCTTTTGCCTGTAAAGCTTTTTCTAATCTCAATATTCTTGTAACAGTTATTACTCTTAAACTGGCAAGGCCTGTCCTGACTGTTCTTTTGGGTGTGAACACTGTGACCTGATGTATTAGGGGCTTCAGCAGAAACTGCTGCGTATTAAAAAACAAACAAACAACAACAAAACCAACCAACCAAAAAAAACAACACCAAAAAAAAAACCCCATATTGTTTTAATATGCAATATAGTATCTATTGCCTTCCTTTTGATCTAGGGTCCCCGTCCTGCCTTGTTTGTTCCTGAAGTTTCATTTGAATTGCTGGTTAAAAGGCAAATCAAACGTTTAGAAGAGCCCAGCCTTCGCTGTGTGGAGCTGGTTCATGAAGAAATGCAAAGGATTATACAACATTGTAGTAATTACAGTACACAGGTAAAAATACACATGCTTAAATTCTCCTTTCAGTTGTTGGGCTTTTTCTATCCATGTTCCCCCCCTCAAAAAAAAAAAGGTGTGGAAGTCTCATTAGTAAATTTTTGCTTTGTTTTTTAGGAATTATTGAGGTTTCCTAAGTTGCATGATGCCATAGTTGAAGTAGTAACCTGTCTTCTGCGTAGAAGACTTCCTGTCACAAATGAAATGGTAATTCTTTGTTTTCTCTACTTTTACTGGAAAAAACATGTATTTTCTTCAGTCTTCATTAATGTTTCTGTTTAGTTTGCAACATCAGGAACCCAAATTATTAAAGGAGTCATAACTCGTATTTACTAGCAACTGATATTAACTATTTAAGAGGTACATTGAAGCCTCTACTATATGAGAGGATAAATACATAAAAAATGAAAGGATGGTGGTGGAGGTATGTTTCAATTTCCCAAGAAAACTTTACTAAAACTTGGATTTAAAATCTTTCTGATGTAGGGATGTTTACCTTCCCTGTAACAGATGTCAAGATAAAGCGTTCATTTCGCCTTTAACGCTCTTCAGCTAATGAGAGCTGAAAATTCAATTTCTGTCTTTGAGTAAATATGTTTTAATGTACTTGTATGTTTTGTACTTATTGAGGAGGAAGGAAAGTTACTGACTCTGCACATGTTTGTGTATGTTTGATGTGAGAAGCAAACAAGTTGTTCTGTGCTCTCTCACTGGTTCACATGTTTTAGGTGGCTTGCAACTATAGCTTACACCCTTTAAATTGCTGAGTTTTGTTCATTTCTTGCTGGAGAGGGGTTAGCTTATTAAAGCTAACAAGTTGAACAGATAAACCTTCAAAAGAGCTAAAGATTTGAGTGTAATGCAATGAAAGAATGAATTTCCTTCTTGCTTTCTTCAGGGTCAGAACTTTCATGCCATTGGGGGCAGTAGGAACAGTCTTTAGCTAAGGACAGTTACACTGCAGTGTAGTCTAGAGAGTTTGACTAGCATTGTAGCTCTTTGTTCTTCACTACATTTAGACTTGCTCACTGAGTTTTTGCACTGTGAATGTTATTTCATTGCAGGTTCATAATTTAGTGGCTATTGAGTTGGCCTATATCAATACCAAACATCCAGATTTTGCTGATGCCTGTGGGTTAATGAATAACAACATCGAGGTAAGAAAATACATCCTCTCAAAAACAAATTCTATCTGCTTAGTTGAAAAGTGGATAAGTTGAAGGATTTTCTATGATCATGGATTGTATCTTTGTTAAATCCGTCTTGTCTTTTGACTCTTCAAATGAGAGCCTTAAGTAACTCCTAAAAGAATAGACTTGTAGAATTATGCTTCATAAAAAACCTGACATTTTGAAGTATAAATGTTTGATTATATTACAAATATGGTGTGCACTTACCTTGTGATCAGTCGATTTATTAGGTTTATATTGCAGCCAGTGGTTGATATTTCACTGAAAACAGTTTTGCCTCTGTGTGTCTCTGGAAAATAAGATGGGCACCTGAGTAGTGGCTGTTAAATGAAATTTTTGGAAGAGAAATTTTAAAAAGATAGTTGTGAAATACTCTTTAATGTTGAAGGAACTGCATCTTGTCTCTGACAGAATGTATCAATAGCTATAATATTCCTTTCATTCATTAGATTTTAAATGATAATACTGATACTGTTGCCTGCATTCAGCTTCTTATTTCTGCTTCCCTCGGGCATCATTCCTGAATCTGTGTTACCAAACTTCAATCTCTCTAAAACAATTTTCTCCATCACTCACAGTTCACTTCTACAAGTTCAGTAACCTTTCTGTTCTCCAAGCTCAGTTTTGATTGGTAATCTCTGTTGCTATCATAATTCTATAGAAGCAGTTGTTCGACAACTGATACGCTAAATTCTTTCACAGTCTGATTTTTTCTTGCAATATTTCATCTGTCATAAGAGCTTGCTAATATTCTCGTGTTTCTTGGCTGATCCAACACATTTTTTCATAGTAGCGTTCTTTTTTTAAATGCTTGTGTTACCATTTCTGCCTGTTAGTTCTAACCTCTTGCTTTCTATTATGTGTCTTGTATTGACTGGTTATGCAATTGATTGAAGAGCAGGCTATCAAGGTAAATTCTAGTTCAGGTACAATGTCTGCACAAACTGCCGTGAGTATGAGAATGAGGACTTTGTGAAGTTGAACGTATGAGATTATTGTATTATTTTGTGTTAATTAAATTAGTTCTTTTTCCAACATCTTCCTGAACAGGACATTGAAAGTTTTGAAGAAACAGAGCATGTAAAACATCTTATCTTTATTCAGTGGACAATCAATTATTAATTTCCAGGAAAATCAGATCTTTGTTTGTCCTGATTGCTTCAAATCCTATTTTGGTGTATATTGCTTCCTTCTGGGCTAATCAGAGTTAACCACGCTGGATGTGAAATTAAATCCTTTTGGATTATTTTGAATATTCAATGCTTAATGAGGGTTGTAGGGAATCTATGCTGAGCCAAGCTGCTTAGCTTCGATCCTGGTTATTAAAGGCTCTGGTCTTGATTATGGAGAGTGTTGCAAAAAGTTTTCCAGAAGTTTTTTGTCTTAAGAAATTAGTTTTGATCGGGTAATCAGAGTAGTTTCGTTCAACTGATTATGGCTTTCGTAGGATCATAGTATTAGTTACATAGCACTAGATGAATTGAAATTGCTAGTGATTGTCTCTAAAATTTCAGTCATCTGTATAATATGAATGTTGGGTGTGTATTGAGACAGACTGATACGTAATTGAGGTCTTGCTGGGTTATTTTTAAAGGAACAACGGCGTAACAGGTTAGCCCGGGAATTGCCTTCTACTGTGCCACGAGACAAGGTGAGTAAATGTTGATTTTTATTTATTTATTCTCAGTTTAATGAGTTCTCCTTTGATCTAATGTAAATGTTGTAAACTTTGATAGGCTGCCCTAGTAACAGTTTGGGGAGCTTCCAAATATTGACTTTTTTCTTTCAATTTCATGAGATGGAAGTAGAATGTTGTTATCTACTTCCAAAGATAAAGTTTTTGCAGGTTTTAAATCAGGGATTTCTGAGGACTTATGTATAAATTTACAGTAATATTACATATCAAATGTCATTTCAGATGAGGCTTAAAACGTTTACAGATATTAAAAATGGAATCAGAACTTGAATGCTCGTATTTATGACTGTGACACTGATTTCAAAAGATAAACAGCTGTTTTAAAATATTTCCTCTGCCAACATATTAACTTGCTTTTTAAAGTCACTCATAAGTTTGCAATTCTAGTGCAGTCTCACTTTCTTTGGGAGAAGATGGAGGAGATACAGTTTTCAGCTGATCATCATAATCCAGTTGTCTTCTACTTCTGGAGCTTGGATACCAAGCATCATGAAAATATTGCCTTGTGGAAATGAAAAGCCTGACAGCTAGGATTTTAGACAGTCGTGTATTTAGTGCTCAATGAAGTATTTAGAATTTGAATGTGCAGAATATAGTTCAAGCTTCTCACAGGCTGTAATAGGTGTTAATACAGCTGATAGAAATCAGTTAAGTTTCTTAGTTTAAAAAGTACAGTAAGGTCTCAGAGTGGACTTCAACATTTCTGCCTTCAGTCAGTAGGAGGCAGCTGATGGATTAACTGTGAGCTTAAGGTAGCTATCTAGAGGTTGCTTTCAGTGCTGTTTGATCCTTCTTTTAATTGACTTCATGTTTAAGTCATCAGTGTAAGAGCTGAAATGAAATTGAAGGACAGATAAGCCAAAAGTCCTTTAACTGTCTTCAACATGCTTTTTTTCTGCTTCTGTTACTGTGTTGCTTGCAAATCCAAAATATTTTCTTTTCTGGACTTTTTAAAAAAGATAATCGTAGGTAGAAGAGCATGAATCTGCTAGGTAAATTTGGTGGTCTTCAGTTGAAATTTTTTTCCCTCCCTGCATTTTTTTTTTTTTACCTTCAGTCTACTAAAGCTCCAGGTGCATTGACACCTGCTTCCCAGGAGACTGTTACTGCTGCTTCTGCTGAGGCTGATGGCAAGGTCTGTCTTGATTTTTCCTATAAGCACTGCATGCAGATCTGTGTTGTGGTGCACCTCAGGTGCTACAGAAAGCAGTTTGTGTTGAGTGCCCTGTCCCTAATTCAGTATGGGGTGTAGACTACTTGACGTTTTATGACGTTATTATGTACAATGGTGGGTGAGAATGTACAACCAGGTGGCAGAGCCACTGCTTTCTGTTTAAACTCTTGGTTGTAATACGCTGTGGTGCAAGCATGCAGCAAAATTTGCCTCTCCTTGTTGTCAGTTGCTTGTTCAGTGCAACAGTACTGTAATCAGAGTTTTTCAGCATGGTTGTTAAATTGCATGTTTTTAATGTGTTGACAGTTAAAGAAGATAACTAAAAATGTGAGTTTCCTGCTTCCTGTACGGAATCTGTACAGGCTTTGTTACAACCGAGCCCCCTTTTGTTGTCTTATGTAGTTGTTTAATCCCTGGTTCGCTTCTGATTGTGAAATGTTCTGTAGTGGCTTTTTACACTTGAGGTGTGTCGTCTCTCCTGTTAAAATAACAGCTCAGTACTGTAAAGACTTTTTTGCTAATTGCTTTCACTTCAAGTCAGAGAAGATGGGTCATCATAAATTTGTGTAGTAGGAGTGACCAAGAGGCTTTCTGCTTCACTGAGTACGTACATCTGCTTCTAGTGCAAAGCTGCCATTTCTGTCCTGAGCAAAGTGGTTAAAGTCAAAATCAAGTCAGTAGTAGGACTTTAACTGTGATTTTGGTCAAAGTTTTATTGGTTCTGATATGCTGCCAACATATAAGAAAAAATCAGGAGCTGTAGTGAAGATACTGTTATGACTGCAGAAGTTGCAGGAAATGGCCAAATTAGGTTTAATTTGTGTTTCCCACAAAACCCGTTCTTCATTAAGTGGTGCATACTCAGTGCTCTGCTTTGTGTGAAAGAATGTAGCTTTCTGAAACTGCTTTGGAGATACAGCACGCTCCACAGTAATACTGAATGAGAGGGGCATAGGGGTTTTTGCCACTTTGAACAGCTGTCTTACAATCAGAGTGTAATGGAGCTTTTCTGATCAACGGTCATCTGTTATGAGTAGAGCTTTATTTGAATTCTTATAATGTATTTTGTACAGTGTCTCTGAACAGCAGTGCAATTTTAATCAGACTTCTGATGTGCACAGTTTAGTTGGGTTTCCTCCTCTCATGCAACCATTTGTACTCCATTTGCCATGTTTTTTTCCTCACTCTTTAGACCCAAGATCAGATTATGGTGGTGGTTCAGTTGTAAGTACAATAGACAGTTCTACCTTAATTAAACCTATTCCTGAAGGAAGATGTAAGTAGTAGCAGTGCAGAGCCTTTAATGACCAGCACTGGAATGGAAACTTCCCAGAAACTTCACTTCCAGAAGATGGAGATTTTTCTTTTTTCATTTGGTACCCAAAAGCCTTCTGTAACTTGAGGTCTGGCAGCGCAAATACATTTGTAGCTTCGGTACCTGGAAACACAAACATGCATATATGTCAGCTGTCATTACAAGGAACTTTGGTTTCTATACAAAGAGTTTAAACACATTCAGGTCTTCCAAGAGCTTGTGGTGATCCTTAAACTGTGTTTTCAGAAGGATCCTGATAGTATAGATTGTATTGCTTCAGGAACACGTGGTAAAAGCCAGTAGATTTAGGAAGACTATTCAATATTTCAGAAGTGATATCTAAACTCTTAAACTTTTTAACTTTGTGCAAGGAACTTCAAACCATTATTAGGAAGAATGCAAGTTTAAAAAGCTTTCATTTTACTGATAATTTGTTTTGGCTGTAAGAAGCAAAGCAGCAGACTGGTGCTGCAATATTACAAGTCTTTGAACTTCACATTAGATGGTTCTGATGGGATTTGTTTTGTGAAACGTCAAGTTCTTTCTTAAGAATTAGGGGAAAAAAAAACAACTGTAAGTTTACACTCATTAATTTAAAGTGTCCTTCTAATCAGTTTCCCACGGGAAAACAAAAGCAAGGACTGTGAAGAGTAGGATGTAGAAATAAAAATACACATAGGAAAATCTTATTTTGGAGTCTTTCTTACCTATAGCTAATTAATAGCAGTGCTTGAGTTTTAACTCTCCCGTTTTTCTTCATTGTGTTGCTTGTGCAGGCTGCTACTGGAGCTGGAGATCTGTCTCAGGAGCCTGGAACAGGCAACTGGAGAGGAATGCTGAAACCCTCAAAAGCAGAGGAGGTCTCAGCAGAGGAAAAATCAAAGCCGGCTGCAGCTCTTCCTGCTAGTCCTCAAAAAGGACATGCTGTAAACCTATTAGATGTGGTGAGTGTCATGGAAAGACATGTTTCCTCTTTGTAGTTAAGACTCAAGAAATACAACATACGAATTCTGTATGTTGTGACTTTGCTAATAATATATCTAATATCTATATCTGTCTATATATATATATATATATATATATCTTCATGAATAATTACCACTATAGTAGCAGGGAGCTCAAGCTCCTTTCTTCTCCCTTTGTGCTAACCCTTCCAGTTTCAGCCTACCATTTGGGATAACTGGCTTCCTTTCATAAATTTCTATGCAACTTAAATCCTTGTCTAGATCACTTTTTCTGCAGAAGCAAATCTCAGCTCACCTCAATTCAAACGCCCGCTCATTTTTGCTGGTTGGCGTCTTTAAATTTAAATTAAAAATAGGTGAAGGTTCTTGAAGTCTTGGCAGAGCTTACTTCCTTCAGTGAGCTTTTTTAAAAAAAAAAAAAAAAAAAAAGGTGTGGCCCTCTGACCTTTCGAAGATCTGGATTTTGATGTCTCTAGGTAAACAGTAGGGTTTTGTTGCAAGATGGATTACATGTGTAATAGTTTGGGTTAGGGTTAGCAATAGTTTGTTTGTTTTGGTCTCCTACAGTTTGAGTTTTATTTACCTGTATGAATGAGCAGAATTTAACCTGAGGTTTGTATTTTCTACCTAGCCTGTACCTGTTGCACGCAAACTTTCTGCCCGTGAGCAGCGAGACTGTGAAGTGATTGAACGACTCATTAAATCTTACTTCCTTATTGTCAGAAAGAACATCCAGGACAGGTAAGACAAAACTGCCTAGAAGTGTTTAAGCCATACAAATGTCGTGATATCTCAAAGACCATGTATATAATCTTGTTTTTTATCATGTTCCTTATTTTTTAAGCAGAGCAAAAATATTTTTTTTTTAATGTGGAAGCAGCAGTAAAACTTACCCCTTACAGAATTAAGAAGGCTGAAGTAGTACTAGTTTTTTCTAACAGTTTTAGTTCAGTTGGTTATTTAGGAGATAGCAGTTCTCCTGGAGGGTGCTGTAGTTCAGATGGATCACTTTCAGCAAGTAACTGGAATAAACTGTGGGTGCTATGTAGCAATGGCAGAACTTAGCTTTCCCATCCTCTTACTTCACATAGGGAGGTCAAATAGGGACTATTGTGGCTAAGTTTTTTCTAGTCCTTCACTATATGGATGGAAATAATTAGATATTTCCACTGTATACAACTATGGAAAGTCTTTAAAATTTTGCTTATTAATTGTCATACTTCCAATGAAGAATGGTATAACACTTAATTTCCCTTGAGTCTTAGTGGAAAAACGTAACTTCAGTTTTCTTATGTAGAAGAAATTGGGAGGAGGTAGAAGAATCTGTAAACTGGAGTTTAGAGCAGATCTGCATGATCATAGAAGTTCTGTTCTGTCCAGAAAATTAAGTAATATTCTCCTGAATATAGTCTTTAATATTTCATGGTAGGCAATTGCTTTGTTTACCTTAATTTTACTACTGTGTTAGTATTAGTAGTGTTAAACAAACAAACCCTAAACAAACCCTCTGCCCTTTACGTTGAGTAAATACGCAGAAAAAAGCTATCTCAAGCACTGTAAACTTGATGTATTAGAACATCCTGACCTACTTCAGAAATACTTTTAAGAAATATCTTCTGAAGATTGTACTTCTGTCCATCCTGTATCACACTTGCAAAGATGATTCAGGCTCTTATTAGGAAGATTCAGAGCTGTGTGGGGATAGATACCAATTGCTCTGGGTTGCTTTTACTCTTAGCCAGGCGACTCAAAATATTTTGGGCTTCTTCCTCAAGTTCTTTTAGTAAAACTTGAAGTAGATTGGCTTGAAAAGAGGATGTAAACTGAATTATTTCACTATTACTAGACCTGTACTGTCTCATCATGATTTCCCAGAAGTCTCTCCACAGCTGCTCAGTAAAGAGCCTTAAAGCAGCGAAGCGTAGTGGGAGAACTCCCAACTGAACTTGGGAGTATGATTCCAAAAGCTGAGATGTGTTGATGGATCTAGGTTCGTCTTTCATCTGAGTGTTTAGACTTGCATGCTCTCTGAAAAAGTGCAGTCTTTCGAGCAAAAACTCTTGATCTGTCCAGGATAATGATTTACATTTAGTGCTGTGAGCACATGAGAAGAGTGATGGGGTCACTGCTTAACGAGTCAGTAATATCTCAGCTCCCAGTCCACTCTGGTTGTAAAATATTGCTTACAGTGTTGCATCAGCAAGATTGTCTAATATTTTTCATTTACCAGTTGGAAGGACCATCGATATTTTCAGTGTCAGTTGCTGCTATTCTGATGAAATAACCCGAGGTGCAGTAATGTGATTTTTGTTTCCATTTTTATCCTCAGACTCTGCTAACAGTTGGAGTGTAATGATTTTGCCTATGCTCATGTAACCATTTTTGCCCACTTNTCGTCTTTCATCTGAGTGTTTAGACTTGCATGCTCTCTGAAAAAGTGCAGTCTTTTGAGCAAAAACTCTTGATCTGTCCAGGATAATGATTTAGATTTAGTGCTGTGGGCACATGAGAAGAAGAGTGATGGGGTCACTGCTTAATGAGTCAGTACTGATACTATCTCAGCTCCCAGTCCACTCTGGTTGTAAAATATTGCGTACAGTGTTGCATCAACAAGGTTGTCTAAACTAATATTTTTCATTTACGAGTTGGGAAGGACCATCGGTATTTTCAGTGTCAGTTGCTGCTATTCTGATGAAATAACCCGAGGTGCAGTAATGTAATTTTTGTTCCCATTTTTATCCTCAGACTCTGCTTACAGTTGGAGTGTAATGATTTTGCCTATGCTCATGTAACCATTTTTGCCCACTTATTCAGAGAAGTACTGCTATGCATATCTTAAGTCCCCAGCTAGATTCAGTACTTGGATTTTATTTATTTTTCCCAGGAATTTCAGTGACATGAAAATCAGAGCCAAAACCGTGGCTTCACTGGGGATATTGTAGCCTAGGAGAACTGAAAAATATTGTTCTACACATTCTGTAGTCTTAAGGATTGTTCTTGATTCTCATCGATTCCTGCCTGCTTCCATTCTAAACAAATAACATTTTGCACATTTAGACTCCATTTGCTGTTTTAAGTTGCTCTTATGCCTTGTTGTCTGCTGTTAAGAGATAATGTGGCCCAGTGTTCGAACAGGAATCCTGTTTTCAGTTCATCTGATAAGTAAGATTGGGTGTATCACTCCTTTCCTTGCCTCTTTCCTTTCTCATTTGCTCATGAAGATTGATTCTAGAGTGAAANAAGACATGGCTCAGCGCAGGAAAGAGGCAGCTGACATGCTAAAGGTAGTTGGAAAAAAAAAATCAGGGGCTTATGGGAATAAGTTGATGAAACTGAAACCGTGTAAATATGAGATTTTTTTTTTTGAAGACTTGCCTTGCTCTTTTATTATGCTGTTTTTAAAAGAGTGTGCCAGTGTATTATCTTTCTTTGCTAGAGGAATTAGAATGTGAACAGAAAGTATGACACAGTGTTATGTAAACTGAGTATTGCGAAGAAGGAAGTTTAAACTTGGGGCATGAAGCATAGGCTGTCATCTGGTATTCTTTTAACTTACATGTTTGCTTCTGATCGCTTGCTCTTATTTAACTTTACTTTGTTCAATTCTCTTCTGGGAGATTAATTCTCATCTCTCTGGAGAGATGATTTATTATATCTTTGCTGAAGTTTTAGCACTACCTTCTGTTTTGTAGTATTTCTCACTTGCATGAACTTTTGCAGATGGAAGGTTCCATAGTTGTTTATTGATGTCATTGCAGGTTGTTAGCACTCATTTCCTAATGAAAACGACTGGCTTGGAGTTAAATTCTAACATCACACTTTGAGTGCCGTCCTTGCTTCTTTGCGGAATCTCTTCAGAAATGCTAATTAACTTGGGCTTTTCTTTCTCCGTGTGCAGGCCCTGCAGCGAGCCAGTCAAATCATTGCAGAGATTCGGGAGACTCATCTTTGGTGAAGACTGTACCAGCCACACTATTTATACGCATTGGAGGTTACATTGACTTCAGAATTTGCTAGGCATGGTATACGGAGTAGAATTTTTATTTATGAACTCTTATCTGTGTACTGCAACTGTGTAAATCTGCTCATGTAAAGGCAGTTGGTTTGATTTGCAAACAGAAAAATATGCTGTATTTTGCAAAATAAGTCATATTTAATCCACATAATAAATGGCTCTAAATGTTTCCTTACCAGCTTTCTGGTGCAAATTAAAGCAGACCAAGTCTACTGTCTCAGTGACAGGCTCATTTGAACTTGGGGAAAAACACTGAAGTTCCAGTGCCTGACTTGCTAAACAGGTTGCCTGTGGTTAAGATGGACAGTGTAGTCTTGTGGCATAGTTTTCAGCTGCTTTTACAATAGAAGTTTAAATACTGTGAAGAGAAGAGAGCACCAAGTATTTTCTTTCATGACTATATTGCATGCACTAAGGCAGATGGAGGTGTCCATTTTATAGCACAGTAGAGATGTCTACCCGTATTGCTACGTACGTGTGTCCCCATTTCTTTCTGAATGTTAAAACTGCAGACAAAATTCTGAACTTCATTCAGTGGAGTATCATGGTGGATGAATCAGCCTGGAGCTTGCGAACAAGAAACGGCCTACTAGCCAGTGGGTGCAAAGTTGCTGACGTGCACCGGAGCTTGCGTAAAAACGTTGGGGAATATAATCAGGTACAAGAACACCTTCCCCTTCCTCCCCTTGGGACCAAGCCCCTGGACCATCCAATAGCAAATTTGTTCTGGCACAACTGAAATAAAAATGGATTTCAAAACTGTTATGGGATAATAAGTGTTTTTTTCAAAAACTTATGAAGTTGGCCAGGGGGAAGGGGATCCCCACAACTTTTTTTGGAAGATATGAGAGTATGAAAGAAAGTCTGTGAGATTGGAATATTTATACTAGAGATTACAGTTACTTTTCAGGAAACTGTAATGTGCTGTAAGTAGCTTTTTCTTTTCTTTTTTTTTTTGAGGACAATCAAATTAGGAAATGTTAAGTTGGAAATCGAGTTATCTGATTGTAATTCATGCAGTTAAACATTGTTCACACCGACCTTTAAAGGGTAAGCATTTTAATTTTTATGAATAAAGAAGTTATTTAAATTCCAGCCAGCACACTTGCATGTACTTTTCAACCATTTACTTTTTTTGTATAAAGTAAAAAAAAAAAAAAAAAAAAAAAATCCTGGTGT